>JAQFVV010000058.1:6650996-7077222 GCA_028023455.1 Epiperipatus broadwayi
AAGGGGAATTGATGCTGAAATTTCCTATCTTGAATAAACACACGAGTGCCCTGAGAATGTTAAAAATAAATGAAGCCCGTAATATTTTTTTCTGAAATCAGAATATATTGTTTGTATTATATAAAGTTATGAATTTTGTGTAAAAAGTGCTGTATTAAGAAAAATTGCGCATATGTAAAGAGAAATACGAGGAATAAAAAGTAATAAATAAAACGTAATAATAAATCTAAATCATAGATTTTTTAAAAAATCTTGTTAAACTAAAATCTAATAGTTCAACTTGCCTAAGAAATGGTAAAAGATAGGAGAAATGAAACTTGGAAGGAGGAGGCAGAAATTTAGCTGGTAATAAGGAATCAATAGTCAACATTTTTTTTATCATTATACATACATGTAATTACTGTTTGTCTTTTAAAAAAAGTTTTGTCCTTTTAAAATTTTCATATATACTGTAATCAATTTATTAGCCAACGTAATTAATTACTAACACTAAGTAAGTTTTTTTTTTTTTTTTTTTTTTTTTTTAATGTTTTTGTTTTTGAGGAAGTTTACTGATATGTAACGATATATAGATATGTGCGTTACATTAATTTAAAGAAAAAACAAAGTTCGCTGAATATAAAAATAAATGTATTAAAATCTATAAAAAAAACTAGGCGCTAAAAATTAAAATGTTTGTTTAAATATATATATATTACAGCACAGATGCTTTAAACTTTAAAAATATTTTTTTTTTTTATATATAAATAAAAAAAAGGTATTTGAGAGCGTATTTTTTTTTTTTGATAAAAAAATGCGAAGTTAAATATTAAAATATTAATATAAGTTAAAATAAGAACGAGGTATTAATTAATTTCACCTTGTATATCTATAAATGGAAATGATTGTTTATTGTTTGGCCCCCAAGCTAGCCCTCAAGGCTCTTGCTCTAATTAAAGGGTCGAGATGGAAACAAGATGAAATTAGCTGGACCAATGGAAGCACCAAGCCTTGGCAGACCCTGGCAGTGATGCGATTGGTGGCGTTTGTTGTTTGAATCGTGTGAGATAATATAAAAGGAAAATATTGGTTATTGGGCGGTTCAGCAGTTTGTGTTTGAGAGTGGTGATAGAGGCAGCAATATCACACACTCTCTCTCTCTATTTAAAAATGAACTGATTGTGATACGAGAAAGGAACAGCTAATGCTACCTCTGGAACATCTGACCAGGTTTCAAACAAAGGACTCCGTGGAAGAAAAACAAGAACCTAGTTTCTATTCTAAATATTAATAATAGGCTAAAATTTTTTAAATGATTTTAGATTTTTAAAATTGAAATTTAATTAAATGTTAAAATGGGATTTCAACCCGAACCTTTAAATTTAAATCATTGATGTTTAATTTTTATATTTTTTGTTGATAGTAAAAAATCATTTATTATTTAAATTATATAAATTTATTTATTTATTTAATGGTATGAAATTTAAGAAGTTGTTTATAGGCGGCTTGCATGAGGTCGTTTGTGGTTAATTATATTTTGGTTTTCATATTTGGTCAAAATATATAGACATTTATAAATTAAATGATACCTTGCTACGGTGAGTTCTAAAATGTATCTATTAGGATGTCTTTAAAGTTATTGGTGACAGCGCATGAGAAATTATCTTATGGTGAATACTGTGTGGAATTACTTATAAGTTACCCTCTAAGATTGTATTAGTATCAATTATTTTACATTTTGATCGTTTATGTTTATTTAGAAATGTTTTTGACGTGGAATCTATGTAATGTGATCTATACCCAACATTTTTAAACAAATCTTGTGCGAGCGTATTTAAATGGTAAATTTACGTCGGTAGTGTTAATGGTTATATAGTTTTGTAAGTTATATTAAGGAGGCAATATTAGATTATTATTCATTTTATTGAATTGAATTGGTTCAATAAGATTGGATATATTGGTGTAATTAGTAGATGTAGTATGAAGTCCATTTCGGGCAGGATTATATATTCACTTTTATATCTTTATATGGATGGAGTTTGTGATTGACTAGAAGACACTGATCCATTCTATCAAAGTTTTTGCTTCTGATCTGCTTGCAACGGTCTCTGTTCCTGTTGGTGGAAATTAATGTCTTCTCTATTTCTGTGTGGCCCTAGATGTACATTCCTGACAATATAGTATTTTGTTGTTAGTGTATCATGCTACGAAACTTTTACAAAGTAAAATACTATATAAATATATTCAGAGCAAAGCAACATATAAGTACCGTGCTAATAAAAATAAAATCCATTCTTACTTACAGTCTAAATTGTTATATATAAAAATAATGTAATCAATTCAACTGCAAAAACAAAATTCATTTGTAGTACATTTTAGGAACACCTAGGTTCAAACTGACATTGTCAAGGTGAAATCACTAAGCAATCATTTTAAATAATCTTAAAGAGGATACATTATGTACTTGTGTTATATGGTGACAAAAATGTTATTATGATGAGAGTTTCTAGTATTTGTCCAGCCATTGTATCTTATTTGTTCACCAGTTTTAAGCTATAATAAATAAAAACAATAGTTAATCTGTTTAGCTGCATACTCCATCTTTCTATTTTGAATGGGTCTTACTAAGACATTCATCCATAGTTTCCATATTTGAGCATTTTATTTTTACAATTAAATCTTTTTTCTGGATCATACATTGATAATCTGAACCTAGTTTATGACAAATGTAAGTATTTAAAGGATAGATATTTTAAAAATTAAAATTAGATGTTTGCAAAACTATGAAAATAAATTTTTAAATGGTGGTCTTATCTATAATAATGGTGCTTGATTGGCATCAATGCGTGTAAATTATCTATTCAAAAAATAGTCGAAAACAAATTTTTTTATTACATATTAAATTTTTTGTTGCTAAATCCAAAATAAATTTAGGTTACTAATCATCAAAGAATGAAAAAATAATCTTAAACATTTATTATTAAAAACTTTAAATATTTTTTTTACCATTTTAACAAAAGATCATTCTTGTTTACCCAGCAGGAAGTACTTATGCTTTGCCATATTGAAGTTTTTAAGAGTTGGTTTTCAAAGAAAATTTTTTCGTAGTCATGTATATTTTTGATTTAAAATAAGTATTTTATAATCATTAATTTGTGAACAAATTATTGAAAATTACAACTTTCCCTTTTGGGTGCAATGTTTTTATTTGGCTCCAGGCTAAAATATTCCACCAATCAAAAATTGTCATTTCTATTGACATCTCTCTTATGGCATTGTCATGCAAATTGGTAATGGTAATTTCCTGAAATGTCTGAATAATGCTGACATCTTCAGAATTTTTCAACTAATAATTTTAAAATTGTAACTGTGGTAAAATAAAACTGAACACCATATTGTAAAGTTACAGACAGGATAAAAACAGTATAAAAATATAGATTGCAGCACCATTGTAATGCCCAAAACAGCAAAGACAGCATGAAATTGCCATGACCGAGGCATGTCAAATTAAAATATTTGAAATATACTAATAAAAGAATTATAATAATCAGACAAATTCACTAACTGAAATAAAGAGATCAAAAATTTGCTATTCTTGAATTATATAAATAAGGACAGTTGAAAAGGGCAAATGATCATCAAAATATGTATTACTGATCAAAGTCAAATAATGCATGCTGGTTCAGCATGAAATGCATATTTTGGGATCATATGTATTTTAATTGTCTTTATATGCAATGTAAAACAGAATGGAAATTTTTAGAATATTTAATATTATTTAAATAAGTAAATCAATGAATTTTAAAATATCATCTACACAGTTTTTCTTTTCAAAAATAGTTCGTAATTTTCCATATATATAAATTAATATTCCAAACTACTTTTTAAAACATGTTTTTATATGACTATTATAAACATAAAATTTGTGGATTTACCATTAACTTGAATGTTGATATTTTTTAGGAAGAATATATGTGTAAACTTGAAAAAGACTATATTATAAAATAGTCAAAACTTTGGTGTGTTATGTTATGTTCATAATAGTCATATAAAAAAACAAGTTTTAAAAAGAGATTTGGTATATTCATTTATATATTAAATAAAAAGTGTATTAATGTTCAAGGTTAAATGGGTTTGTAAGTAATCATTAAAAGCCAGTCAATACTTAGACACTCCCAATATTAATAACAATCAACAATTTCAAAAGATTGTCACAGCAACATCCTTTTAACAATAAAGAATTCACCTTTATTGTTAAAAGGAGGTTGCCTTTATTGTTTAAGCGTTGACTGGTTTTTAATGACATAATATTGTATCGATATATAAAAAGAAAAATGAAGCTGAGTTATTCCATATGTTTATATATAATTAAAAAAACTGGCATATTAATCTTTAATTGAGCTTTAATATTTGTATTTGAGTTAGGGATAATCTTTAGTATAAAAAGTGGTTAGTATTTTAATCACTGGATGTAAAGTTGTTAGGGTTAGAGTGCAAAAGATTTGACACTTGTAGAATAACATTAAAATATTCATATTGCCATCGTAATGATCTAATTCATTTCAAAATCTTATATTAGGAAGAAAAAGATAATGAACTGAAGAAACTCAGTCACATGAATTATTGAGAAAAATACTATTTATAGGCTCATAGAAGTCAATATCAACTTGGCTGCAACTAATTCTAATAAATTATTACCTAACTTTCTCCGTTTTATACGTTATTTGTGAGGAAAGTGAGTTTTGCTAATTTTACCAAAGTGAGCCAAATAAGATAAAGAATCTGTAATTAGCATAAAATTTAAGACATTAAACTATAATGTTTTTTTTTTATCGGAACTATATAACTGTACCCACTAGTTAGCTGGGATTCAAAATCTAAAGGTTCTTTTTTAATCTCAGTCTATTTAGCTTGACAGTGTTAATGAATTTGAAGTGTTTGGTAGGTGTATAGTGAATTGATTTCAATTTTCAATGCTATGTTATGATTGATGAAGGTAAAATTAGGTCTCAGTGTGTGGATATAATAGCACTGCTATATCATGCTCATTGATTACTTAAACGTACAATAGATGTTGCTGAATGTAGAATGACACAAAATACAACAAGTAAATATAAAAAATGAAAAAAGGCAAAATACTATTCATTAATCATTTAAAAGTCTGTATTTAATATAGCTATGTTGTGATGGGGTTAAAATGGATGAAAAGAAACCTGAAATTTAATAGCTAATATATAAGAGTAATTTACTGTCAAAGTTTTAACAAGCGGTGAGAGTTTCTAATATGTTCAATATTTCATTAGAGAATATTGCGTTTCTGTCAGTTCAATAAGACAGTAGTTTGGTTACTATTATTTCAGGTTGAAAATTTCTTTTCAATAATACATGAAATGTGTTTAACTTTTTTTTGTAATTCTTATCATAATTAATGAAAAAGAAATATGAATTTGCACATGTCAAACTTATATGTATAATTTATTTTAAAATATATATTTAAAAATCATTTTCCTGCTGCGATGGATTTCGATAACTCGGGATAGATTAATTTTATTAAAATAATAATGTAAATTAATACACTATACATGCTTAAACCTGGATATATATGTGTAATGTATGCGGGATTCGAATTCAGACTTTCACACGACCCTCAACTCTCCTTGTCATCTCATATTGCTGATTCACCTGATCACACACATGTTGAAAAGATAAATAATCACCAATATACATATTTCGTGCTAAACCATGCACTCATCAGTTGGTCCAGATTACCATCTCCACACATATATACAATCAGTGCTCAGCAAATACGTATATTGGTGATTATTTATCTTTTCAACATGTGTTTGATCGGGTGGGTCAGCAGTATAATATGCATGAAGAATTGAGGGTCGTGTAAAAGTCTGAGTTCGAATCCCGCATAAAATAATAATAAATTAATTAGCTTTTAATACTTATAGAAACTAAAATTAATAGTTTAATAAATAATATTATCATAAAAATGTGTTGTATATTGACCTAAACTTTCATCAAAATCCTCTATTTGAAAATAACAAAGATGTGTAATTATAAAATGTATTGCATTTTATAGTCAATAAGCATGCATGTATATACGCCTGTGTATATAAATATATTACACAAACTCCACACCATCATTCATTTCTTTTCAGATCATGTGAATAAACATACAATAATATTCTTATTATATGTACAGTATTTATCAATTGTAAATTGTTTTTGTTATATTTTGAATTTCAAATGTCAAACTGAAGTCCACCCAAAACTTTACCACCATCTTTTCTGGATAAATACAATGATAATTATCACTAATTATTTATTCAACTAGAGATTGCCTCAGGCCCAGATATAAACTTCAAACCTCAGATAAAGATTAATATATGATTTTTAAAATTTAAATAAACACACGGAATTAGTTAAATAAATGTATAGAGATAATCATTACAGTATTTATCCACAATGACGAATTTGTGATTGAACTAAATTTGACCTTTGTAATTCAAAATGGAACCATATTAATATTTTTAATGGATGTTTTTGGTGGATATCTTGAATGTGGCTATCCATTTAAATCAATGTAATTAGAAAACATTTAACCTACAACAACTGTTCCAGGCCAAGAGTCAAAGTAAACTGATACTGATAAATCTAAAATATATATATATATATATATATATATATATATATATATATATATATATATATATATATATATATATATATATATATATATATATATATATATATGAGAGATAAAGGCCATATGTGAAGTATGAAGTAGAAGAATGAAATAATGAAGTTTTTGGACTACTGTCGAAATAGAAGCTTTGGATTAGAAAATTCGGACTAAATAGAAAGCTTTATCCCACGATGGATTTATTGATGGTTAAAAATGGTGATGTCTATATATATTGAAACAGTCAGATATGTCTATCCTACTGTTTCACCTACTATATGCTATAGTAGTACATTTATTTACATACCTATATACCCAAATCCTCGTATATCAGACTAAATTTAAAGGTAATAAGCATAGGTGTGTACGTGTGCATATATTATAGCATACAATGTAGAAAGCGTATGTATATGTATAATAAATCAACTTATATGTGCACATATATATTACTGACTGCTAAATAAAGGTAAATCTTGATATGTGTGTAACCAATAAATATATATATATATGCAGAGAAGAAATGGTATGATAAGTTTAAACATTATAAGTTTTCTTTTTTAAAACATTTTATAAATGTAATATGTAGTTAAATTCTGTTTATGCATGTTACACATATATAATAAAGGTTTGCCTGATTTCATAAAGGTACTGAATTTCAGATTTTTTTTTCATAAAGAAATAATAAAATTGATTCATCTCGCTATATTTTGACCTACTTATAAAGTTAAAAATAAAAACAGATTTTAAAATATGGTTGAAAAAATTAACTTGACCAAAGTGTGTAAAAAAATCAATAACAGCAGGAGTCACTGGGTCATCAAAATGTAGTAAAGTAATTAGGAAGACAGATCTGAAGTTAAGAACTAATTACGAACTATAAAAAAATGTGATTTGAACTTTCACATTATTACAGGTAGTTAATAAAGAAAAACACGTGGCTAAAATAAAAAGAAAGGGGGGAGGAAAGAGTATAAAAGGCTTATTGCAGCCATTTTGTTTTTAGTTAAATTATTATTAAGTTTAAAAGATTGCTAGAGTTGTTAATGCTGAAAATGATTGGCTAAGTATGGCAAAAAGATGGGCTTTCCCGAGCCCAAGGGTAGTCTATAGGATGGAGAACAGGACCAATGCCCGATACAAGTAATAGAATGCTCAAGATCAACAGTGAATAACCATGCCTGAGGAAAAAACTTAAATCGGTAACACTTCTGCAATTTTAAAATGAACATTTAAACTAAATCTCATAACCTATCAAAGCTAGCTAATAATTATTATAAATGGCCAATATAATTTAAACTAATGTATTTCAGACTTTCGAATATTAATTCTTAAACTAAAATGTAACTTTTATATTATTATTTGGTATCGCAAATATTGCCTGATTTAACATAATTTAGTATGATTTAAACTGATTTGGTATGATTTAACCTGATTTAAGCTGAGTTAAAATAATTTATCCTGATTTGATTTGATATTTAATATATTTTAATTTCATTTCTTTGCACTAAGTAAAGAAAGCCATCTTACATGAAATCTTATTTATAATTTTATATGTTTTTTAGTTAAGTCTATGCCGATATTATTTTCAATTAGTTGTTTATATGTTTGTGCTATGTTGATTCAGAATGGAGTTTACTCGCATTTAAGTTAACTAGTGAGAAATGATCAGAGGTTCTCACACATAGACAATTTTGCATTTATGAGCACACAAACGAAAATCCCTTCTGAAATGAGTAAAATAAAGCTTGGTTTAGGTGTATAATTAAGCAATTATAATGATTAAAAATAGGTTTGTGTTAAATGAAAAATATGGTTAATATTTAGCTGAAGTGACTAAATGCAGCATAGAGCTAGAATTTAATTATTATCCCGAAATATGCTGTAGTTATATATATATATATATATATATATACATATATATATAACTATAGCATATTATCTATATATCTATATAGGCATATATATATATATATATATATATATATATATATATATAAATGCCTATATAGATAACTTAATAAATTAGATTCATTATATTTCTTTAATATCATAATTATAAATTCTAATTTATGAACTGATTTACCATGGTTCTATAGAAGGAAACTAATGCTTTGTCTCAATTTTATTATATAATGTAGTCAGTGGGGCGAATGTGTTCTTAGGAAGTGCATATGCACATTTACTTATTGCTGTATATTATCTCTTGAATGGGCTTCTGGTTTTAATGGCCATCCCATCTATTTAGTTCGGACAGCTCTCGTTCCATAATGGGTTTTGATTTTAAGGGTCATCTCATTACCTCCTCTTAAGACTGGATCAGAAGTATCCAGATATCCTGATAAGCTGTTTGATCACCTGGACTAAAAAAGGTCTTTTTCACAACAATCGGCTTGGTGAAAATGGAACCGGTTACATGGTAACAAATCCCGTAACTAAGAGCACATTCGAGACACACAGATTCAGATTGTATGTTTTATATATGCCTTAGTATCTGAAGTCTTATTACTGACTATCAGTTCATCCCTCTATAATAATTTATATTTCAGCTTTGATCTGAAACAGAATCTAGTTTTGTAAGCTTATAATCTATATAGAGAATTGTGTACCGATCAAATAAATTATTAATTATAATTAATGATGATCACTTCTGCGGATTAACTAAAGCAAATCTAATCCACAAAACATAGCATAAATAAGGCATAGATAATCATGAGCAAAACTTGAAATAAATCTATATTGCTGTAATAATAGAGCTCATAAAAATATAACTTGGTAAATTATAAATTACCATCACCTGCAAATGAGAGAAAATACTAAGTTTGTAACTTAAACAAAATGTAACTTTATAAATCATCATCACCTGCAAGTGAGATCAAATCGTAAATCTGTAAATTTAAACAAAATGTAACTTGATAAATCACCATCATCTGCGAGTGAGACCAAATACTAAATATGTAAATTAAACAGCCTGTAACTTGTTCAATCATCATCACCTGTGAGTGAAACAAATGTGTATCATTCAATTGTTTTATTTTATTTTACTTTACTTTATTACTTAAATTTTGGCTTTTATTAAATTTGTTTAAAATATAACTCTGCTTAGTGTCTACATTTTTGCTCATTATTCATTAGTTAATTATTAACTAGTAATTAGTTATTGTTTAAATATTTATGAATCACAGTCTAAATTTAATGATGTCTGTTAGTTCAGGCACACCTATATAGCTATACTTTAGTTATGCCAATTTACATCATAGTCTTGTGTTTCACCAATGTGCTACTGCCGGCATGCGAATTAAGAAAATACCGGTGTAGCCTCATATATGTCATCCATACGGTAGTAAATCTTTGAATGTCGGTAAAATAACTGAGGTGAGTTGGATTCGGGGTCTCAACAACCTCATTTCAATCAGCCTTGGGATGGTTTGCTAAAACTCTGGATTTTGTTGCGCGAATATATAAATATGACCGTTACAATATATAATTGAACTTACATTTGGATAATATTCTGGAAATGGAGATATAATACAGGGTTAAGATATAACATTTTCGTATGAAAGAGAATGCATGTGTGTGTGTGCATACACATACAAACACACACAATTAGCTTAAAATAGATACACAGTACTAATCAGAGACTAGTAGTTAAATTACTCTCCATCAATGTTCCTGGAACCTACTCCTGACCAGTGGTATACTTATTTTTGTCCATCCTATATATGTACACACACATGGTTGTTTTTGATAGTATTAAACATGCAATTTTTTGAAAAAAAAAGATACAAATATATTTAAATTATAGATTTCAGTATGGAGTACATATAAGACAACATGGAGTTTTATTGTAACAACTTCATAAATTGTAAAATTAAATTAGTAATTATTTATTTCTTGGATATGTGCAAGATTGACTATCACTAGATAGTATGCAAATCAACATACGAATATATTCTAGTCAGACAGAAATTTAATCAATTCATTAATTGCTCTTGCATAGTTTAGTGCAGTGATTAAGTTTCAGACTCTGGAGGATGAGATCGTCAGATCATTTCCAGGTCTGATACTCAAACATCTTACGAACTCTAAAGCAAGAAAGCCATTCAATTACTTACATTATTTTATTAAGTAAAATCTGACTAAGGTATATAATAAAAAATATCCGTAATGTAATAAATAATATTTGTGCCAATAAACATCACATGATCAACATTTCTTATGCTTTCTTATAACTGTTATTAAAACAGGCAAAACTCTATACAGTATTGCCACTCAGTGCAAGTCAAAGTAATCAATGGATACCAGAAGGCTTGTGCATAAAATCCCCAGGCTAGTTTCTGGCTATGGCTTTCATCAGTGAGGAGCCTTGGATCTGAGAGCACTGCACCTAGATCTTAGGATATAATGCAACCCTCCAGCAGCCACTTTTTATCTCTATTTGACTACAAAACTATGAGTCTTAAATTGAAAACACAAGCCTTCTGGCATCCATTGATTACTCTTTCTTGCACTGAGTGGCAATAATGTATGGAGAGTTTTGCCTGTTTTAATAACAGTTATATTAAGCAAGCATAAAAAATGGTGAACATGTGATGTTTATTGGCTTAAAACCAATTTTGCTTAATAGGATAGTGGTTGCTATGGTTATTAAAAAACCAAAGAAACCAAAATGTATAGGTATTGAACTGAGTTCAGACTTATATGGCTATATAATGTGTTTTCAATTTTTGTATTGAACTGAGTTCAGACTTATATGGCTATATAATGTGTTTTCAATTTAAGACTCACAGTTTTGTAATTAAGTAGAGATAAAAGGTGGCTGCTGGCAGGTTGCATTAGGTGCAGCGCTCTCAGATCCAAGGCTCCTCACTAATGAAGGCCACAAGCCAGAAACTAGTCTGGGGATATTGGATGAGTAAGCACTAGATGGGGATTTCATTCACAAACCTTTTGGCATTCATTGATTACTCTGGCTTGCACTGAGTGGCAATACTCTATGGAGAGTTTTGCCTGTTGTGGAGAGGTGTAATCTTAAACATATGGCCAAATTCATGTCAAAAAAATGTATGATCCCCAATATGCCCATTTAGGGCTGAATCCTCATCAATTGGCCCAGATCACAATTTATCACAAATATCTTTATCAGTTTGACACATCAATTAAATTGTAGTAATTTACTATTTCTATATTATGAACAATGATGAATATGTGTAAGAGATTGTGGTCTGGGTTGATGAGTGCTGCTTTAGCATGACATGTGAATCTTGGGGATCATAGATTTTTTTACATAACTTTGGTCATGTGTTTATGATGACATCCCACTACAAGATGTTGAAATCAGATAGAAAACAGCCACTACCTTTTGTGAGAGTGGTGTAGTAAAAATTATACTACAGAAATGTTATTCATTAAATAGATAAAATCTAGTCTAATGAATGACTAATAAAAATTGTCTAAGATGTAAGTATGCCTAGACAATATGCATTGCTTTTTTTATAGAATGTATTCAAATATTACAGATTCAGCCTGTATCCTGCCCATCATTCTTCTGGATATTTAAATCAACAAGGTTCTATAAATAAAAGATAAAGTTAACATGGGCATGACAATAATATTGCCATCAACAAGAGGTTTTGGTGTTCTATCATCAAGTTTTCAATGGTATGGATGGCTGAATAGTTAGGAGTTGGAGTGTATTGAAGCCTGTCCATTAAAGTTTAGGATTTGCTATCTTAATATAAACTGAACACTGATTATATTACGTGTGGGAGATGATGACCTGCACCAAATGATGAATGCTGGTTTAGCACAAAATACCTATATTGGAGATCATTTATCCTTTTCACATGTGTGTGGTTATGTGTATCAGTTATATGGGATAGAGTGGATAACTGAAGGGAGTTTGGAAGTCTGTGTTAAAAACCCCTATAATTACAATTAATAATTACAGAAACAAAAATATTCAGGATAAGAAAAACAATTTTATTTTATAAATCTTACCAAACTTAATAAATATATACATAGAATGGTCAGTTAAGCAAAGAAGTGTAAAACACAACATATACAAAATGAATCACAAAAGCATTATTTTTTAATTAAATATAAAATGACTTTTTTTAAATGTTTTCTCAACATCTGCTATTTTATTTATATATTGGAAAGTTTGTGCGTGATAATATATATATATATATATATATATATATATATATATATATATATATATATATATATATATATATATATATATATGAGAATGCAAATAAAAATTATTTTACAATGTAAATACATACAGACAGTACATGAATAAATTATCTCATTATTATTATTAAGCTATTATAGAAAATCTGCATATGCCAATCATACATTCAAATGTATATTATGTAAATGTCGAACAATTATGTATAAATGGACTCATATATAGAAACTCTTGCAAGGATTTATGATCATGCTATGTGTGCTCAATAAAAATAAAATGTAAACTATTGTGAGGAAGAGTAATAATTGCAAGTGTGATTTGGATTTTACAATAGCAGCTGATTGTCTGCATGAAGTTGATATAATTGATTCTGTTCCTAAAGAATATGTATAGGACTCAAACTCAGACTTTCAAGTTCCCTAAGCTATCAATTCTATTTTTCCACAATTAATACACATGACCACAAGATAAATGAACTCCAATATATGTATTTTATGCTGAACCAGCACTCATCATTTGGTGGAGATAAACATCAGAGTAAGCATTCACTACCTCTTTCATTAGTTCCACCTTCAGATCATGATTTCAAGCTGATTTTGCTATCATCAGTGAAGGACAGGAAATAAGAAACTTGATCTAAACACTAAACTCTGAGCATTTATGAAACAATTTCTATTCAGCTTGCAAGTGTGAATTTTTTAGACACATAATGTCTTCAAAATCAGCATAGCAAGCCAGATAGCTATATGGGTCTGATATCAGTTCAGTATCTCCACATAGTAGATGCCTCTGCAATATATATCATAGCAAGAAAAACTTCAAAGGTACATTTATGGAAAACAAAAAAGCAAGTTAAACTTGCCAACACTTGTATTTATGATCAACTGATGGAGTTTTACCAAAAACACCATCAAAGCGTGTTTGTTTACATAAACATCAGAGTAAGCATTCACTACCTCTTTCGTTAGTTCCACCTTCAGATCATGATTTCAAGATGATTTTGCTATCATCAGTGAAGGACAGTAAATAAGAAACTAGATCTAAACACTAAACTCTGGGCGTTTATGAAACAATTTCTATTCAGCTTTGCAAGCGTGAATTTTTTAGACACGCAATGTCTTCAAAATCAGCATAGCAAGCCAGATAGCTATATGGGTCTAATATCAGTTCAGTAACTCCACATAGTAGAAGCCTCTGCAATATATATCATTGCAAGAAAAACTTCAAAGGTAAATTTATGAAAAACAAAAAAGCAAGTTAAACTTGCCAACGCTTGTATGTATTTATGATCAACAGATGGTGTTTTACCAAAAACACCATCACAGCATGTTTGTTTACATAAACATCAGAGTAAGCATTCACTACCTCTTTCATTAGTTCCACCTTCAGATCATGATTTCAAGCTGATTTTGCTATCATCAGTGAAGGACAGGAAATAAGAAACTAGATCTAAACACTAAACTCTGAGCGTTTATGAAACAATTTCTATTCAGCTTGCAAGTGTGAATTTTTTAGACACATAATATCTTCAAAATCAGCTTAGCAAGCCAGATGGCTATAAGGGTCTGATATTAGTTCAGTATCTCCACATGGTAGAAGCCTCTGCAATATATATCATTGCAAGAAAAACTTCAAAGGTACATTTATGAAAAACAAAAAAGCAAGTTAAACTTGCCAACTCTTGTATTTATGACCAACAGATGGCGTTTTACCAAAAACACTGTCAAAGTGTGTTTGTTTACATAAACATAGACTTTGATGGTGTTTTTGGTAAAACACCATCTGTTGATCATAAATACAAGCGTTGGCAGATGGTGTTTTACCAAAAACACTGTCAAAGCATGTTTATTTACATAAACATAGCCTTTGATAGTGTTTTTGGTAAAACACTATCTGTTGATCATAAATACAAGCGTTGGCAAGTTTAACTTGCTTTTTTGTTTTTCATAAATGTACCTTTAAAGTTTTTCTTGCAATGATATATATTTCAGAGGCTTCTACTATGTGGAGATACTGAACTGATATCAGACCCATATAGCTACCTGGCTTGCTATGCTGATTTTGAAGACATTACGTGTCTAAAAAATTCACGCTTGCAAGCTGAATAGAAATTGTTTCATAAACGCTCAAAGTTTAGTGTTTAGATCTAGTTTCTTATTTCTGGTCCTTCACTGATGATAGCAAAATCAGCTTGAAATCATGATCTGAAGGTGGAACTAACAAAAGAGGTAGTGAATGCTTACTCTGACGTTTATGTAAACAAACACACTTTGACAGTGTTTTTAGAAAAATGCCATCGGTTGATTATAAATACAAGTGTTGGCAAGTTTGACTTGCTTTTACTGATATCAGACCCATATAGCTATCTGACTTGCTATGCTGATTTTGAAGACATTACGTGTCTAAAAAATTCATGCTTGCAAGCTGAATAGAAATTGTTTCATACACGCTCAGAGTTTAGTGTTTAGATCTAGTTTCTTATTTCCTGTCCTTCACTGATGATAGCAAAATCAGCTTGAAATCATGATCTGAAGGTGGGACTAATGAAAGAGGTAGTGAATGCTTACTCTGATGTTTATGTAAACAAACACGCTTTGACGGTGTTTTTGGTAAAACTCCATCTGTTGATCATAAATACAAGCGTTGGCAAGTTTAACTTGCTTTTTTGTTTTTCATAAATGTACCTTTGAAGTTTTTCTTGCAATGATATATATTGCAGAGGCTTCTACTATGTGGAGATACTGAACTGATATCAGACCTATATAGCTATCTGACTTGCTATGCTGATTTTGAAGACATTTCATGTCTAAAAAATTCATGCTTGCATGCTGAATAGAAATTGTTTCATAAACGCTCAGAGTTTAGTATTTAGATCTAGTTTCTTATTTCTCGGCCTTCACTGATGATAGAAAAATCAGCTTGAAATCATGATCTGAAGGTGGGACTAATGAAAGAGGTAGTGAATGCTTACTCTGATGTTTATGTAAACAAACACGCTTTGACGGTGTTTTTGGTAAAACTCCATCTGTTGATCATAAATACAAGCGTTGGCAAGTTTAACTTGCTTTTTTGTTTTTCATAAATGTACCTTTGAAGTTTTTCTTGCAATGATATATATTGCAGAGGCTTCTACTATGTGGAGATACTGAACTGATATCAGACCTATATAGCTATCTGACTTGCTATGCTGATTTTGAAGACATTACGTGTCTAAAAAATTCATGCTTGCATGCTGAATAGAAATTGTTTCATAAACGCTCAGAGTTTAGTATTTAGATCTAGTTTCTTATTTCCTGTCCTTCACTGATGATAGAAAAATCAGCTTGAAATCATGATCTGAAGGTGGAACTAACGAAAGAGGTAGTGAATGCTTACTCTGATATTTATGTAAACAAACACGCTTTGATGGTGTTTTTGGTAAAACGCCATCTGTTGGTTATAAATACAAGCATTGGCAAGTTTAACTTGCTTTTTTGTTTTTCATAAATGTACCTTTGAAGTTTTTCTTGCAATGATATATATTGCAGAGGCTTCTACTATGTGGAGATACTGAACTGATATCAGACCTATATAGCTATCTGACTTGCTATGCTGATTTTGAAGACATTACGTGTCTAAAAAATTCATGCTTGCATGCTGAATAGAAATTGTTTCATAAACGCTCAGAGTTTAGTATTTAGATCTAGTTTCTTATTTCCCGTCCTTCACTGATGATAGCAAAATCAGCTTGAAATCATGATCTGAAGGTGGAACTAACGAAAAAGGTAGTGACTGCTTACTCTGACGTTTATGTAAACAAAACAACATCTGTTGACCATAAATACAAGCATTGGCAGGTTTAACTTGCTTTTTTGTTTTTCATATATATATATATCATTAAAAGCTAGACAACATTTAGACAATCCCAATATCATTAACCATCAACAATTTCAAACTGTTGTCAAGGCAACCTCCTTTTCACAATAAAGGTGAAATCAATCTTTATTAATGGTCCAATATATTTATATAGACCCTAAAGATTGCAACTTTAACACAGAGATTGAAATTATTGATACAAAGAAGTTTAAATAAACCTCTCCTAGCAGGTAAATATAACCCTATTCCGAATTCAGACTAATAAATAGTCAATTATAACATTACAAACTGCAATTATAATTTTCAAATTGCACCCAAAGTATTTTTTAAATAATAAATGTAATGATACTCAAGGCTAAATGGCTTTGAAAGTAATCATTAAAAGACAGTCAACACTTAGACTCTTCATATAATAAAGATATATATGAGAGATAATGACCTGGGCCAACTGATGAAGACTGGTTCAACACGAAATGCATCTTGGGAGTCATTTGGCTTTTATTACATTTTTACTTATGTGAATTTAAAAAGAATGGGGAAGTATGGAGGCGTTTATTATATCTATAAAGATATTACACATGAGGTGAATAACTCAGTATGTGTGTAAAATAAAATAAAAATCAGGTATATTAATCTAGGTTTAAAGTTTATATCTGTGCTAGAGATAATCTTTAGTTTTGAAAATTAATAATAATCATTATTGTATTTATCTGAAATGAATGGCGTCAAAAAGTTGTGAGTGGAGGAAGTTTGACAATGGTAAACGAAAATGTAACAACACTTAGACAATCCCAATATCATTAACAATCAACAATATATATATATAATACAATATTTTTGGGTACGAACCGTGTATTATTTTGCATTACAATCCGATATTTCGACGGACTAGCAACCGCCATTATCAAGGTTAACTTTTGAAAGAACAATCATTAGATCTCAAAGAATAACGTGACCCAGTGCGAGATGAAAAGTGAGATTCAACTTTAAGTAGTTCAGCAATCTCAATATGAGGCTTATCAAAATGTTTAATTTCAAGTTAATATTATATATATATTGCAGTAATACCCAAACAAACGCATGAAGAATTATCTTCAGTTAAGATGCAGTGCTATAGATTATATTTATCTACTGAGAAAATAGAGAAATTAACACACATCCAAAGGCTTATTAATAGATTGTAGAAATTTCTAATGAAATTTCTGATCATTTTCTATTATTTATTCTTTTTCTATTTCGTTATTGATACAAAATTAATTTATTTGTTAACTCAAAGTTGTACTTAGACTTATTTAAAAGTCATTGATGCTGAATAACTGGTATTAAATTTGTATCCTTAGGACATAGCATATAACTATACAAAAAATTATGAAAACAAACAAAAAAAATATAAAATATAAACATTAAAATTTATGAAATATTTATATTAAAATCTATAGTATGACAACTTCTATTTTCTTCTCTTAGAATGCCTTAAGTTTCATATGATAAAATCCCATTAAATCAATTCGAAAAGTCTTTTTTTATTTTTTTATAACTATAAAAGATAAGCAACATTTTTTGAAATGATAAAACCTTAAATAAATAGGTAATAATAAAATTAACAAGCCAATCTTTAACAATTATTTATTAAATTATGAAAATTATTATATTTCATATATTTTTAACATGTAATTTATAATTTATTTAAATGTTAAACATATCTTTTTTTTTATGTCTTATTTTAAATTAACTCATGATTATTGCAATTGTATATATATATGATCTTTTTTTTAATTTAAATACAAGTATATTGTCTTTACTGAACTTAATGTAATTAGAAGGGATTTGAACTCAGACTTTCAAGCTCTCTACAGCTATCCACTCCATCTTATACAACAGATAAACATGTCACATACATTGGAGATCATTTATTTTTTTAATATGTATGTGGCCATGTGTATTTTCTTTTGTATAAGATGGAATGGATAGCTGTATGGTGCTTGAAAATGTGAGTTCAAATTTCTTATAAATATATATGACCATTAAATAAATATAATGTTAAACTTATGATTTTAACTTTTTTCCACAAGGAAATTTAACCCACATTATTTTCCTTTTTTTTTTCAAAACTGTTAATTTTTTATTTAATATTTCTTAACAGCATAAAGTTAATAATTATATTAATTTTACAAAGCATTAAAGAATTCATATACTATATTCTGTAAGTCAAGAAATAGTAAATATTGATTTACTAAAATTTATAAATTGGGAGGACTTGAAGTCTGTTGCATATTTAAAAAATAACAAATCATCTTTTCAGAAAGTCATAAAAGGAAAACACAACTCTTTTTTTTTGAGAGAGAGAAAAAAATATAGTGAACTTATAGACACACATTAGTATGTAATGTTTGTGTGAAAGTTTGTGATAATGATACTGTAGGTGTAACTATAATTTGGTTTACTTCCATCATCTAATAGTAATTGTTAAATGTTTTTTTAAAAAATTCAGGCTTTATTTAATCTTTTCAAATGGATTCTCGACATTTTAAGTTGTATTATTCTCCTCCATACAGTAAATAGGGGTTTTATGCACAAACCTTCATGCATCCATTGATTACAAAGTCTTGTCCCTGGTGGTACTACTGTATGAACCTTGTTACTCTTCTTAACCATGTGTGTAAGCATATAAAATAGTAATCATATGATGCTTATATGGATTTATTATTCTCCTATCTTCTTCATGTGTTGTGGGCCAATCAAGTGATGATACTAGAAAGAGAATTGACCCAAGATATTTACATTCTTGAATGCTGGATCTAAAACAATTAACTAACCAAATATAATATTCTGTCTCAGACAACAGCTAATAGAAATTTTATATACTTATCTGTGAAGATCCTCCAGAGTTATTGACATTTTTTCATGGAGGCAACATTAATGAGAGATTTCCAAACTTTATAAATTATCACACTAGGTTGAGTTATGGAGTTGATAGGCAGTGTCATGTGAGGAAAAAACACAAAAAAGAAAATTGATAAAGAAGTTGCTTACATAACAATGGCAAATAATACCATCAGCCAATCTAGTGTGATAATAATGTTTAGACACCTTGCCCTCAAAAAGAAGTGAGAAATCAAGAGGATCTCATAGATGAATAGATACAATTTTTACTGTCTGTTATTTTTGACATAATAGTCTCAATTAGAGTGTTGCATTAAATTCAATATTCAAAAACTTAAAGAACCCAGGTTTGATTCCCATGCTAATACTATTTCTTGTTAGACCAGAAACACTATAAGAAGACAGGATAATAATCCCACTCTAAATATTGTATTATATACTAATCTGTGAGCTATTGTTAGTAGCTTAAAGTATATGGAAAGCTTAAATAACGCTTAAATTTTGTAAAAGATATTAAATGATGAAAATAGTCTAACATATATTACAAACATTACTATATACATTCATAAATGTGTAATCATTTCACATCTTTTATTTTGAATTTTGTTTTCTTTTATAATTTTACCTTATTTACATACCACAATTTTTAAACCAAGTTGCATGAAAAACAGTATAATCATACTAAATATTGTTTATATTTTATATGTGTGTATATATACGTGTGTGTCGTAAAATAATTTAAACAGAGGCTGCAATATAATAAAAAAGTATTATATAAGGAATTCAAACTCAGACTTTCACATGACCCTCAACTCTCCATGCCATCTCATATTGCTGACCCACCAGATCACACACATGTTGAAAAGATAAATGTTGGTGATTATTTATCTTTTCAATATGTGCATGGCAATACAATAAAAAAGTATTATATAAGGGATTCAAACTCAGACTTTCACATTACCCTCAACTCTCCATGCCATCTCATATTGCTGACCCACCTGATCACACACATGTGGAAAAGATAAATATTGGTGATTATTTACTTTTCAATGTGTGTGATCAGGTGGGTCAGCAATGTGAGATGGCATGGAGAGTTGAGGTCGTGTGAAAGTCTGAGTTCGAATCCCTTATATATTACATTATATATGTGCAGGTGTGTGTAAGCCTGTACAGTGTATTAAATAAAAAAGTATTGTATATAAAGTGTGAGCTACTATTCACTAACTTGTGCCATCAATTACTAAAGGTTTATGAATGTGTAATAAATTAAAGATTGCTATAGTATTACAGTTTTAGAAAAACTCTTCTTTGATTGATTCCCATCTGAAATCTTTAATTATAAATCGGAATTATTTGAGAGAATAAAAGTTGAAACACTCTGCATCAAGAACAGAAGTCTGCCATATTTACACTGCATCAAATTGATCTACTGTATGTACATCGAGATATTGAAATAAATTTTAAAAAATGCAGAATGTGTAAATTCAATCCAATGAAAATCATTAAATAAAAGCAAATACATAGATGCTAATCTGGAAATTTAGGTGTAAAATAACTGAAGTAAATATGATTTATTGTCTATTGCAATTCAGATGTGGAAATTAAGTAGAGAGAAAACTAGGCAATCCCTTGTTAACATTTATAATTAATAGATGTTTCTTTTTATAATTAATAACCATATAAATAAATAAATTTTGCTAGGATAAATATTTCATTAATTTTGTATCCATAAATCTTAAAGTATTGTAAAATTTATTTTAAAACGTGAAAGATGAAAATACACAATTTTCCGAGATAAATTGCTTTTATATACAACTGTGCTTATTAATTCTCAAAAATCACTACATGATTTAGAAGTGTTTTTTTTTTCTTTCTAATAGTACACCCCATCTTAGTAAAAAAAAAAAATATTGACTCTCACCTTCTTGTTTATATATTTTACACAAGAATAATTGTTTTATGTAATTATTAATAATTAATAATATATATTAATTAATTTAAACTGTATGTTCTTTCAATAATGATTACAAATATATTGCATAATTTATAATTTTAATTATTTATGTACGTTTAATAAAACTGACAAATAGTAATTATAATAAAACTGTACAAAAATGCATTTTAAAAACAGAGATTGAACTGATCTTTAGATGACTTCAAAGATTCTATCTGAGCTAGAAATGATATGATAATATCTATCATAATCATATGATCATCTTCTCTTATACTAGCACATAATTGTTATTAAACAAAGCAAAACTCTTCAATACAGTAGTGCCACCCTGTGCCAACCAGAGTAATCAATGGATGCCAGAAGGCTTGTACATAAAATCCCTATCTAGTGCCTACTCATCCAATATTCCCAGACTAGTTTCTGGCTTGCTGCTTTCATCAGTGCCTAATAGGATAGTGGTGGCTATGCTTGTTAAAGAGCCAAAGACACCAAAATGTATGGGTGCTGAACTGAGTTCAGACCCATATGACTATATAAGCTATTGAGCTTAGATTGAAAATATTGTGTTTTCAATTTCATTCTCATAGTTTTGTAGTTAAGTAGAGATTAAAGGTAGCTGCTGGAGGGTTGCATTAGATCCTAAGATCTAGGTGCAATGCTCTCAGATCCAAGGCTCCTCACTGATGAAGACCACAAGCCAGAAACTAGTCTGGGGATATTGGATGAGTAAGCACTAGATAGGGATTTTATGCACAAGCCTTTCTGGCATCCATTGATTACTCTGGTTGGCACAGGGTGGCACTACTGTATGGAGAATTTTGCCTTGTTTAATCTATCATAATAAATAATAATTATTCATCATGTATTTATCTAAAGTGGATAATGTCCAAGAAAAGAGTACAAGAATTTTAGCATTTGCAGATCAAATTGTAATAATAAAACAATACACTAAATGTGATATTTGAGTCTAACGTTATTCCCATTTCTTCATCAACTGACTTTTAATCTTTTCTTATTGCTAGTGTGAAGTGCAGAAATGCTTAACTTGTATAAAAAAAAAGTCCAGAAATTTATAATAAAAATGCTTTCTTTGCTGTATAAGAATAATTGATATGGTTCAATAATTGTTTTGGTCTGTCACATGACAAATCATATGGAATTTTATCATGTTCAATATATTATGAATTTCATCACACTGACATATGACGTTCATTTTCTATTATTGTCCTAACTTCCGAATTATTACACAATATTTTAATATATAAAACATTTATTTAATAAATAGACCCCCTCCCCTCAAGTAATAAATTATTATTATTATTTTTGCAAATAAATAATACAAACTAAAACTCTGTATTTAATTACTATTGTTTTGTGTTTGGTAAATAAAAAATTTTAGATATTCCATTTTGAAATCCATTCATCCTTGTGTGATTTTTATAACTATCGAAATTTCAAGTTATAAATTATTACTTCAGAGTAGTATTTTTTTTTTTTTACTGTGATAAAGAGTACATGCAATAGTTTGGGGAATGCCTCAAATATATATATATGGAATTAAAATGTCATGATGCAGAAATTACTTTGTTTTTCTGATCTATAGCTCATGCTTTTGATTGTTATTAATGTTTTTGTTTGGAAATTAAAATTCTGTTTAGAGAGTTTCAGTTTACATTGTTAACTTATAAAATCACTTATTAATTACAAAAAAAGTATCAAACATATAAAAAACATTACCTGTCCAAAATTGCATATTAAATCATTGATTTTTATATTAAAATTTTGTATAATTTTTAACTGTGATGAAAAGTGAGGTAGCAGAATGAATGATTTGAATGGTGATTTAAAATGCACATGATAATGTAGGTGTAATGAAATGTCACATGATATATTGTCACATGACAAAAAATCAGGACATTGTTTTTTATATGTAAACCAGAATATGTTAATTACAACTTCTTAGCTTTTCATTTCTAATTTTTTATTCATTATTTAATTAATTTCTTTTAACACTTTTAATAGTGTTATGGTGCTTCTTATCATTATATTCACTGTACCTTTGAAATGTCATGATAGATCTAGGTTTAAACCCACTGGTGTAATACACAATGATGCAACAACTGAATTTAAAAGCTATAGATAGTACATTATTCCCAGTTGAAAAAAATAAAAGCTCAGTTCAATTACATGAAACTAGTATTTTAATGCTTAAAGATTACTTGGTTTCAAAAGCAATTCATTATACAATTTTTAATGTTTAATTATTAAGAATATACTGTCACAAAACTCAAAGCAAGATATCATCTTAATATACATCGTAGACAATTTTTGAAAACTATATATCAAAGTATCTGTATCATAAGTAAACTTTAAAAATACACTTCTGATTTTATATTTTAATACATCAGGTAAATGATACTTCCAGAACATCTTGTTGATGTATCAGGTTACGAAATAATAAATATATTAGATATATAAAAAACAAAATTAATTTTTATATATTCATATATAATAAAACATTTTAGACTGAAAAGTCTTTATTTCAGGGAAATATTAAAAATTATATGGCAAAGAATAAATTGTGACATAATATATTTACATATACCAAACAATAGGTGTTGATTTATATAAGAAAAAGCTCTAAGCATAAGTGATTCACTTATGCTTTTAGAACTTATTGGTGGGCAAGTGCATGGAAATTTCACTAGTCCATAGGTGACAAATCATTTTCTTTCACTCACAAGATTTAATATATAAATAAGATAATGGAAAATTTTAAAAAAAAAATTGTTAGAAAACTATAGCTTAATTGGTTATATATTTTTCTATGATGACATGATTTCCTATTTTACATGTGCTATCTTTTTCAGTTATTAGCAAAAGTTTTAATAACTCTAATATTGGACAATAGAAAGGTGATGAATTAAAGGTAATATTAATACTGTATATATGGGGAAAAAACACTGAAACTATTAAGTCCTACCTAGATGCATTTTCAGCATGGAAAGTCAATTGAGATCAAATGTAGTATTTTCAACATTTTCTCTGAATATCTGATTTTTTTTTTAAAAAAAATAATCAAATAGTTTTATAACTCAGAAAGTCATATGAAGTTAAGATGTTTGAAATGCCAGAACTGAAACTAATCCAAAAAATAAGCTCCAAAAACTGACACCCTACCATTGCGCTAAACTATACAAATTTATATCTGGTGTTAATATTGTCTTTTATTCATTAAAAGTTTTAATGGCAACACTTCTGAAATAAAATAAATATAATACTGGTAAAATTTGTATACTGTTTAAATAATGTCATTTTTGACTGGAGAATACCTAAATGTAATACTATTAGTGTTGTAACAAAATAACAAAAGCATCTCATGAGATTGGAACTCTGGGCAATTTGACACAACTGATAGAACATCTGATTTAAGATCTGATAGTTCTAAAATCAATTCTGGCACTCAAACATCTTATGAAGTTCCAAACAATAAAATCGTATGTGTGTTTTTTATAGATTGGTAAACCTCTTATTCCGTTTTTTCTTATGTAGATAATATTTAGATCTCTACCAAAGTTTGTTTTAAAAAAACACACACAAGCAAACAAAGTTTTTGTCTATGAAATAATACTTTTAAAAACTGTCTGATTCACTATGAATTTGCATTGGACATGATGTGATGTAGTATGGCTCTCTTTTATCGAAGTCAGGAATCTCTCAGCCAATACATCCAAAAAAACCTGTTAGCAACTTTACCGTCCCTTTTCATTACCCACTCTAAAATTTTCCCATATTCTTCTCTATCCAACTCTATTCCATTTTCACAATATCTTTATCCACTCCATAGCCTTTGTATCTAGATCCCCCTTATCTTTTTCCAGTCTCCATAAAAATCAAGAACCCACTTTATGTATAATCACTTGGTCTATATTTATTCTCTCACGACTTCATTATTTATTTTCTCAAGACTTCATTATTTGTGCTCTTTGTGCATGTAAGCATTTACATTCTATTAGCAAATTACTAATGTTTTCCATGCCTTCCTTACAATATCTGCAGACTAAATCACCCATATTTCTCCATTTGTGTATATTTCCTTGTTGCTAGTAATCCTGTTCGAACCTTAAATGTATACTACTTTCCTTGTTATTATATAAATTAACTCACATCCAATATTCTGTTTACTTCTATATATATTTAAGCTCTTTTTACTCCCCAAACTAGTTCTTCATTTTTCCAGCTCCCTATTTTTTTATTAATGCATCTATTCTTCCATCCCAGTCTATGCCACTATAATACTCAACAATACTTCTAATATAATCATCCCACCTTTTGTACAAGTATACTGAAAGTGTTTATCCAAATCTTCTGCATACCATAATACCTTTCTTACCTATTTTGTTACCTGCCTTTTATTCATAGTCCAATTAAATATTATTTGGCTACTCTCTTACTATCCATAAATTGCAATCTATCAAATATTTTCATTTTACTTTTTGCATCTCTCATATAAAAAAACTTTACTATTCCATTTCTTCTTGAACTGCCTTATCTGCTATCCACAGATCTGCATCTAATGCATGTCTTTCTACTTCTCTTTGTACTTTTTCTAAGTAATCTAACATCCCTTTATTGAGAGATCGTCATTTAAAAACGCTCTCGGAATGCAACTGTTTACTGACAGCAGTTGCTTCTGCTAATACCGCCTATAGATTTATAATTTGCATATTCATTTGAGAAAAAAAAATTTAGTTCCATTTTTTGTCAAAATATGTAACTACTTATTTAAAAAATATTGACATGGGATATCAAATTTTAATTCTCCCAGCAAGCAATTTTTTTTCTTTCAGAGCACTTTTTTTTTTCATGTAAAGTGATAAAAGAGACATTTGTATTTTTTAACTTCAATTGTAGTTAGTACATTTATTAATAATTTATTATTTATTACCGAATATAATTAATTTTTTTTTTTAAATTTTAATTATAGGCATTTATTATGTTGATCATCATTTTCAGCAATACTCAATCCATTGCAGGATGATGGTCTCCCAAGTTTGTTTAATCTAAGTCCCCAAGTTTGTTTAATCTAAGATTTTAATTCCTAATTGTTGTTTTTTATGTAGCATTTAATCAAACTTTGTTACACTTGTTCATCCATCTCATTTTCTTCTGATCTTTTATAATTTCTTTGGATACAATTTAAGTCTTCTGTTCATATATTACCATCTCTTCTAGTAATACATCTAGCCTAATTCCACTTTACCCAACTCTTTTATTTTCATCTCTATCTTCTACTCCTAACATGAATCTCCTTATACTTCATTGAGTAATCTGAAGTTTCTTTATTCCTCTTGTGTAAAGAGTCCAATTTTAAGAAGCGTAAATAACCAGTAACATATATATTAAAAATCTTGTTACATTTTCATTGACCATTGTCAAACTCCCTCCACTCACAACTTTGAGGTCATCCATTTCAGTTGAATGGAGGAAGTGAAGTTTGACAATGGTAAATGAAAATATAACAATTTAGTCTAGATAAATACTCTTCATATAATATAGATATGAATAACTCCATGTGTGTGTGTAAATTTAAAAAAAACAAAATAGATATATTAACCTTTAACTGAGGTTTAAAGTTTATATCTGTGCTAGAGATAATCTCTAGGTTCGAAAATGGATAGCGTCAAAGTTGTGAGTGGAGGGAATTTGACAATGGTAAAAGAAAATGTAACAATTTACTCTAGATAAATACTCTTCATATAATATAGATATATATGAGAGATAGTAACCTGGGCCAACTGATGAGTGCTGGCTTAGCATAAAATGCATCTTGGGTATCATTTGTCTTTTATTGTATCTTTATTTATATGAATTTAAAAAGAATGGGGAAGTATGGAGGTGTTTATTATATCTATTAAAAATTTTCCTTTTCAAACATCTAATACTGATATTTAATTTTTTGATAATTTCATCCCTTATATTTTCCTCTGCATTAATAATCTGACTAAGATATTTATAGTTGTTATTTTCTTCTGATTCATGATTATTAAAAGCTGAAGAAAATCTGCTTGAATGAATTCAACATTAGTTTCAGGACTTCCCCCACTCTAATCTCAACCAAATTTTGAACAATATCAAAGTTAACTCTAAACCAGGCTCTCAAAATAATTTATAAAATTAACTGCAATGAATCAACTTATAAAGCAATTTACTATGGCAAGTTTTGTTCCAACAGTGCTATTAGATTAATACAGCACAAATACATATACAAACATGCCAAAACAGATACCAACATAAAATCAGTATTGTTTAGAGCATGAGAGTAACTTGGGCCACATTTTCAATCCACTCAATATCAAGCTTGTTTGGTTTGAGGACAATGATTGAAAGAGAAAATATAAAGAGGTATGGTTTGTCACAAATAACACCCATGAGATAAAAAAAAAAAGCCTCATGTAATGCATTAACACATAAGTAGTATTTTTAATGGTACAAATTTTCATAAAAATTAACTTATGTTATTTTTTCTATATATCCATATTAGCAACATGAATATGATTATCCTGGTCGAAAGCAGTGCTAAGCTGCAAATCTTTAAAAAAGTTATAAGTTTATAATTTTTCCGACATAGTGGAACTTCACTAAGGAAAAAAAGAAAAAAGTAAATTGAGTTACATTGAACATTATATTATTTTTTTCAATATTTGTATTTAGCTCTACTTTCTTAAGTTCATCAGATAATTTTTACAACTCTTTCTGAATCTTTGAAACATTACTTGCAAAAATAACTATGTTATCTGAAAAATCTAGATGACTTAAATAATTCTCATGTACTTTTCTCCCTTAGTTTCTCATTTTAATTCATCAAATTACTTTTTGTAAAACTGTTTTGGAAAGATAGAATCACTCTATCATACATTCATTTTAATGTTCATTTTCTTAATATTATCATATAATGTAATCATGGCTGTTTCATTTGCATAAATATTTTTTGGAACACAGCAATATTCTGAATTTATATTGAAGTAAATAACATCCTATTCATTTCAGTGTTGACCCTGTGGTTTTCTATATGGTTGTGAGGAAGTTTTCAGAATTATGAGGGATAAATACAATTTATCAAAACCGCTTCAAATACTTTTTAGCAAAACTCTAAAAATTGTTTGAAGCAGTTTGGGTAAATTGTAGTTTTAGGATATTACGGCAAAAATAAAGAAAGTGTGATTTTGGTAATTATGAGGGATGCTAATAAATATAGTATTCAAAAGTTTTTAAATATTATTATATAAAATAAAACAAATAATTTAAAATAAATGGCTTAAATCAAGATATAATTGAAAGATTCGTGTTTTAAAATTTTCACCATGTGTGTGAACTATGTCTTACTTAAAGAAAAGAATGTATTTTTTTTGGAAATTATAATATTTTGTAATAAACTATTGTTGTTATTGGTTTAAATAATATGTTAACACTTTTATATCTAATATCATCTGATCTGCATATATATTCCATGTACATTTCACTGTGAATAACTTATGTTCTGTGGGATCTAGACAGGTATTGCAAATAGTGACCATATAGTAGTCATCATAATATAAATAAAATATTTTTAAACCTTATTTAAATATATATATATATACTAGTCTATTTCCTTATCTTTAATGTCAACTGGCATCTGAATCAATTTTAAAAATGTAATAATTGGAATACAGACTTATTATATACCTGTGTCAATATAAGTAATATATAGGGTATATGAGCACAGACTTTTACATGATCCCACCACTCTCCACCCTATCTCATAACACCGATACACTTGAACACATACATGTTGAAAAGATAAATAACCACCAATTTACCTATTTCATGCTAAACCAGCAATCATTAGTTGTTCCAGATTATCATCTCAACGCATATATGTAATAAGTGCTCAAATATATATATATATATATATATATATATATATATATATTAAGATAGCCAATCTTTGTACTTTAATGGGGTCAGGCTTCAATCCACTCTGCACTCCAACTCTTCAACTGTCCATCCAATTAAATGCTCAAAGACCACCAGTAAGTAATTTAAACACATACAGTTTGACCATAAAAAAATATCTAGATAATACAAAGTTTTAATCATGATAAAAATATTTATAGAATCAAATGTTATTTCATAATTTACAAATCCAAAACATAATTCCAATCCACATTCATTGATACTTTCCATAATTTCTCTTAATACAGGGATGTGATCCACTGTGATAAAATCATTTTTAAATCCAGCTTATCCTTCTAGTTAGTTAGAATCCAAAGTCCATTGCAGACAAATTGAAATTATCTTGTAAAGATTTTGTATAGAACCAATAAAAGACATATGTTTGTAATTTCTAATATCTTCTTTATTATCTTTCTTAAATATCAATATTATTGCTGCAGACTTTTGGTATAAAGTTTTGCCAATATTTTTTTCTTTTTCATCACCTCTATTTTTTAGTAATAGTTTAATCTTTTCTCACTGAAATAGTCCTTTCAGTATCAAAATGTTTTATATTCCTAAAACTTTTATTTTTTTTATAGCTTTCCTTGCCAATTCACATTTCTATTTTTGTCTATGATTAGTAACTCTTTTTCATACCAGATATTCAATTCTACTTAAAGGATCATTGATATAAATTTTCATATTCTTTCTTCATATCTCAGTAGAAATTTATTGGCAAATTGTTTATAAAAACTTTAAATAAAATATCAACCAGAACTATCATCAAAATCTATTAATATTTTAAAACAATTTGCAAGTTGTAATTTAAATTCATTGGAATGTTTCTGAATATGAGATTTCATCAACTGTTGCTATTGCTTTTCTTATTAATTTTTGTCTCTAGATTTGCATTAACATATATTTTATATTTCAATAATTGATCTTTTCCTGTGTTGAATCTATTATAATCTTGAAATATGTATATTTTGTTAGTCAAAATATAACCAATTCTGCTGCACCTTCATTTGGATGTTTTTATAACCATTTCCATTTAATACTTTTCTTAAACTATTTGTAATGTAGTTTTTCTTTTTCAGTGAACTCATAATTTCTGCATCATAGCCACATTTAAGCATATCAGCTTCACCTTTCAATCTTTTATCAATTCTAGAATCAAAGTGTTCCATGACAACATTAAAATATTATATAGTTTCATCAAAAGCACTTTGTAGATTCATATGAAAACCCTCTAGCTTTTTATCCCAAAAGTTCATAAATCAGAACTCCCTACATTTGGCTTTTTCCATTAAGTTGTTTCATTTTGCCAATTTTGTCTAATATGGCAACAATCTCTATAATGTTTTTCTGTTTACAATGAATGCCATTTCACTTATGCTTCAAATATTCATACTTTTGTATTAAAATGTCTCCATTTTTAAAATCAATTGTCATTTCACTTTTTCTTCTAACTTCACAAAGTCCAACAATGCTCATTTAATATTAAAACTGTTCTTCCAATTTGTGCAATTTTCCTTCTCTTGAAAGTGATCTACAGATGCAAATGCCCAAATAAAATATCATTATTAAATGGCAGATTGAGTTTTCAAATTTTAGCACCTTGCCTTTGGCCACCAATAATAATACCTTAGACAGTATCTTTATGATCCTTCCTTGGAATAAGACTCATAGTTAAGTTTTGTCAGTCATGATTGTAAATATTTATCTTAAAAAAAACATTCACACACATTCATTCTCTTTTCTAGAAAACTCTATTAATATTTCAGTTAAAAATCTGTCAGGCAACTGAGAAGAAAGAATACAGGCAACTGAGAAGAAAGAATACAAAGGTTTTTAATCTTAAACTTAAAAGCCAATAAACTGACAATACTGGCTCATGCATGTTTGTGAATAGCCCATCCATGTTGTTATTTCATATAAATAATGATAATAGAAGTTACAATAACAAGAACATATGATGTGGACTTAAAAAAATTTTACACTGATTTTTTTAAGGCCTCAAAGTGTATTCAAAATGTTCCATTTTAATTAATAGCAATATCCTTTTCATAGCATTTATTATATTTTAATTCAAAAGACAAGAAAATATTTAAAACTTTTACTTTATTTGAAAATGCTTTAAAATATACTTTATTTACAAACTATTTTATGTTTGAACATAAATATTACAAATAAAATGTAAAAAAAATACAATTTTGATGTATTTGTATACACTAAATAACTAGGCCTTACAAGTTCATTTACAAACATATCAAAAAAAATATTTTATTTCAAAAGAATGTTTTTTGGGACAGAATCACTCAATCAAAAAAATAATTGAATGTCTCAATAAGCAAATGAGGACTTTTCCCTGCTCATAAATATTAGTGTATAATAGTGTTATCTTCATGTATTAGTAATAAAAAAGCAAAATAAAAAATAGTTTTCATACTTAAAAAGAAATATTTGTTTAATTATGGTGGCAGATAAATATAAAATTAAAATAAATATGCAAATTAAGGCCTTAATCCAAACTGTAATTAATAATTAAGTTAAAATTTCTTTACAGTATTTTTAACTACTAATTTTTTTTTAAAATAATTCCTTTTCATTGTTGGATTGGAGACATTAAATAAAATGGCACTTCCTATTCCATAGTCACTCATTTAGTCTTTCTCCTAATTACCAGTTTATTTATATAAAAAATTATATTTTACTTTTTATTTTTGTAGTAGATGCCAGATCTCCATAATATGCAATACTGAATACATTTACTTCTTGTAGGACCAATGGAGAAATTTGATGTTGTGTTAAATAAGAAAAAAGGGTGCTGATATAGTATGCACTCGGCAGACATTTTGAATTTTAAAACACCCAAAAACACTGCTGGCACATGCAAGTGATAAATGGCATTGACTAGAAGCACTCAGTTTCAAAAAATTAATTTTTCATGTTACTTTCTTTTCCTGCGCTTTTTTTAATTGTAGTGCCTTAGGCTATTTAATTTCCCATGTTACTTTCTTTTCCCACCCTTTTTTTAATTGTACCACCTTGGGCTATTTAATTTCCCATGTTGCTTTCTTTTCCCACACTTTTTTAATTGTAGTGCCTTAGGCTATTTAATCTTTTGAAGCTGAGTGCTTCTAGTCGACATAATTTGTCGCTTGGATGTGCCAGCAGTGTTTTTGGGTGTTTTAAAATTCAAAATGGCCACTGAGCACATACTATATTAGCACCGAAAAAGGTATGTTTAAATTTGAATTGAAATTTAGTTTTTATATCAAAAATATACTTCTATTATTTCAATGATATTTTTATTAATGAGAACAAAATGTATTTAATTTCATGTATACTAATATTTCAAACAATATGAAAAAGCACTAAACATTGCAGAAAAGCTTCCAAAATAATGACTTGATTTAAAAGCACCGTCACCATTACGTGAATAGCAACTATTTCAAGATATCATGGCATGTGTAAAAAAAATAAAATAGCAAAGTTTTATGACTTCATCAATCTAAATTCTGGTGTTAGGATTTATTTTCAGCACTTTATATAAAAATTTAGCTTTACAAATTAACATGTTTATAATATTTTTTATAATTTCATGAGACAATTTTTGAACATTTCCTGAAGCTCTGAAACACTGCTTGCAAAAACAACAATATCACCTGCAAAATCTAGATATCTTAAATAATTCCCTTTCTTCCAAAGAGTAAGCTTATGGTATAAGACCTGTAGAGGTTCCTACTATCGCATTTTTATATGCATGTGCTTGAGGCTACAGCCTTGATGAATATTACTTATGTAATCAATGTGCATTTAATAAATTTATAATTATAAATTACTTTTTGTAAAACTATTTGGTAATGACAAATATATAACTGTTTTAATATTTGGCTTAACAATAAGACTATAATAAACCATTACATAATATATGAAATTTTAATACCTAATATATATTTATATACCTTTAAAATATATGGGTAAGAGAACAAACAGGTGTTACTGACCTCATTGAAAAAATTAAAAAAGTTAAAAGTTGAGTTGGGGTGGACATATTGCTAAAAGATATGATAATAGATGGACAATTGAAATCTTAAACTGGATTTTAAGAGATTGTAAAAGACTCAGAAAGAGACCACATGTGAGATGGATTGATGAAATAAGAAAGTGTGCAGGGGTGATGTGGAGAAGAGAAGTTAAAGATTGGAGAAGATGGATTAAATTTGGAGAGACCTTCATCCTGCAATGGACTGATAATGATTGATGAAGATGATGATGACCTTTAAAATTATTCTATTCAAACTAAAATTATCAGCAGGTTTGTTATATAATTGAAAATAAATTATTTTTTTTAATTTTAATTTCAGATGAAATATCTTTAGTAATATATTTTTTCTTTGTAATAATTAATAGAAACTATTAGCCTCAAGATTTTTTTTCTTTCTTTTTATTTAAATCCTTAATTTCTAAAATTGATTCCATTACAAAATCTAAACAAACTATCAAAGTATTAGAATAAAAAATTTACATGATCAATGAACTTTGACTTACCCTAGATATCTGGCTACAGGTTAAATCAAGAACTACACTGTGTCTTACTATATAATTTCTACTATACACTATCCAAAAAAATGTAAATAACCAAAAAAAAAAAAAAACCATTAAAATTTGTAAATTTTATCATATCTGAGTTGCCATTTTTACATCTCTGGGCATCATATGTGATTCTTTCTTTTTTAAAAAGTAAAATTTGTAAATAAATTTTACAATACACCAGTAGCCATTTTTCTATTTCAAAACACAGTACACATTTATCTATATTAATAAAATTTCTTTGATTTATGCTGAAAGCACATACATTTCTTCCCTTATAATCCTTTTCAAATTTGATGTGCAATACTTTGTGTAATAAAATATTTTTTGAGTATAAAAATACTGGCTTAAAAAAAATCAAACCAATTAGAGACATTATAATTTCTTGATAACAAAACTGCTACTATGATTCTATAAGAGAAAAAATTATTGAATAAAAAAAATATCACAGAGACAATATTTAATAGTGTCAAAATCAAACATTTCACTATTTATTTTATTGTAAAAATAAAAATTGGGTTAGTTTTTTTTCTTATTGCATTATCTTAATTTATATATGCATGCTATTCACATAAAATGTTCATTGAAAAATATTGTAATAACAATATAAATAATAAATACAATGGTAGTTAACTATAACCTAAAGTAATTCTGCAGATAGAAAGACTGTATAATTAATTATCATTGTGTTTATTATTTATATTGTTAATATATATATATATATATATATATATATATATATATATATATATATATATATATATATATATATATATATATATATATATATATATATATATATATATATATATATATATATGAATGTTAAAAAGTACTGTTCACTTACAGATGAATAAACAATATGTATTCTATTTTAATTTATGTTTATCAACAAAATGTTAGCTGTTATAGGTTACATATGTTAGTAAACAAACTATAACACAGTTTGTAATTTATCTGTAGTCTTTACTGTCCCAGTGTACTATATGTGATCATGTTAACTGATAATATTTCTTCATCTTAGATTTAAAACATTAAAATGAGAGGCTATAATCATCTGATAATGAAATAACTATTTTTATTCCCATTGAAGAAAAGTTATAGAAGAAAAAGGACATCCAGTGGCTGTGATGATAAGTTTGAGATTTCACTAATTTTATTATAAAAAATAAAGTTATGGTGTAATAAGTTTATTATTTTTATTTTTTGAATATGAATGTGAATGAGTAACACATATTGTAAATAAATGTCTAAATGTGCTTTGTCAATTTATTTTTTTCATCTTACTCATATTATTATATTTATTTATATATGCAAAATATACAAACATAAAATAATGTTTTTAAATAAATACACGTTGAAAAGTACTGCACATGTGCAGTTCATTAAACAATATTCTATTGTAGGCAAAACATATCAACAAAGTGTAAAATATTATATGCAGTATATGTAAGGGGTGCTTGGAACAAAATATGATGGATATTAGAGTTCCAATATACTTTTTTTACCCCTTCATTGTAAATCTAAACTCTGCTGAAAATGAAAATAAACATTGACTTTTCTATCTATTATATACATATTTATTTTATTAATAACAATATAAAACTTTAAAATGCAATTCTGAATGTTATTATTATATTATCACAAAATATTGTATGACAGTAATTAACCCAAATCACAAAAATAATTTACTTTTAGTGATTAATCTGCTTTGATTATAATTTCTTGTTTGCAATGTTCAGTTTTCACTTTGTAACCCAATGTAACTTTTTTAAAAATGTAAACTATTAAAATATACTTTGCCTTTCTTTTTTACTAATTTCTTTTATTTTTCTTTTACTTAGCTGTTAAATGTAATTACTTTTAAGTATCAATTATGATATTGATATTGAATCAAGATAGAAACATTTAAGTAAGCATCTCAGTACACATAGACTTGTTAATTTCTTGATAATTTTTTTTCTAATTTTGTTTGTAAACATTTGTACAAATTAATTTATTAATTTTGAAAAATTAATGATTGCTTTTAATATTTTGTTTAGATAATAAAGTATTTTTTTTAATAAACGATATTTAGATTGACAGTAATCCATCTCTATGTATGGGTATACAATTAAAAATTTAAATAAAATAAATAATAATACTTTTATTAAATAAATAAATAATTACACTAATATATATTTAATGGAGAAATTTTTGTACAAAAATATAATAAATCTCACTAGAGTAAGAAATATTAAATCTTTTATGATATATATATAAAACTTTAAATTCCTTAATAACTATTATTTGGGGATCTTAATCTCTTATTATTTAAAAATTTAAATTCTTCTTTTTTTCCCAAATACTTTTAAATTAGCCAGAATTGTGTCACAAATATATATATCAAGTATAATTTTTGCAGTATAAACATTAATAAAAATGATTAATTATTTTAAAAATTAGGTTAAAATCTGAATACTGTCTGAATATCTATAATTTATATATCTTCAACTATACATACATAAAAATGAAGAACTTTTTAATTCCAAGTTAAAATTTTATTTTCACAAATAAAATCTAAAAATGGTGAAAAAAATACAGTAGTTTTTATTATTAACTTATAACTTTAATAAACATTAAAATATAGAAAAAGAACGTTATGTAATAAATAAATTTTCTGTTTGAAAACATAGTCCAGAAATAATGAAATTGCAAGGATAAATTATTTTCAATAATAAATAAAATAGCAAATTATAATGTCAAAATCTCTATTTCCTTTAGTGGATATCAAGAAGAAAGTATTATATGATTACTTTTTTTAATCTGATTTTCATAATGAAATTAGACAAATGCTTAAGCTATAAAAATTTCATAAATGTCTATATAATACAAAAACAAATAATAATTCTTAAACTAAAGTTTATTTTCCAATGTTAGATTGTGAAATTATTGCATTAAAAAGGTTTTAAAAAAACCTCATATGATTAGAGTTTAATATCCAAGACACATTTTTTAAAAAGAAGTTGAATTTACCACCTTTAAGCTGTGTCAAAATTATCAACTTTCTATACTGTAATTTCCAAAATTTCTAAAAACAACAAAAAAAGACTGATTCTATATTAAAAGTGTATTTGAATAACAAATAAAAAAGATAAATTTTATATCATTTCCAACTTTTTATGGCAAATTTATAATTTATTACATCAGCAAAGATTAAAAGATAAATTCCTCATCAACTGTTAAAATCTCTATTTTTTATCTAATAATTTTTAAGAGCAAAAGATTTACAATTTATTTAATAATTAGTCTTGAAATCAAGGGATAAACTGTGCTTATCATTTTAATATCTGTGCAACATTATGTAAGCCTATAATTAAAATATTTGCAAATATAAATTAATGATTTATATGACTACATATTAATGTAAATTAATGATTTATTTTTTGAAATGGAAGTTTTTATCTTCATGAAGATTAAATAATTCCAATTATTTATATATATATAGTGTGTGTGTGTGTTTCTATATATATAGTGTGTGTGTGTGTTTCTAAACTTTAAATTAAACTTAGCTCTAAACAAAGGGAGTAAATCTTCAATTAAGAGGCACTCTAAATGTTGAACAAAGGATCAAGAAACGAATAAATCCACCTATTCTTGGAGCTCTGCTGTTTATAATAATACCTTTATTAATATTATTGAAATTTATCAACCAGATGGAATATGGCACTTAATAGTTATTAAACTCATAATCAATTATATGAGGCTGGAGACAGCATCTCTCTTTTAACACTTTGATTGTAATAATTAAGTAAGATTTAACATGTAAACTTTAAATTGAATATAGCTCAACATATATGTAAATAAATATGACTTGCTACATCAATTCTAAATCAACAGATGTGTTACATAATGACATAGCTTATCTACTTACCACAACCATCTTAAAAAACTAGCATATCTAAATCATGAGTTATAGCATGCAAGGTAATAGTGTATGGAATCATACACTAACATTAAATTGTTTTAAATTGGGCAAAATGGCTACTGAAACATTTAAATGATTCTTATTGTGTATAACAGTGAAGCTATAAGTTACAAACATGTTTTCATTTGATTTGCAAGATTTTTGGATGGCAGGAAGAGCTATAATAATGACCAATGATGCTACAAAACACACAAATTTCATGTCAAAACTCATGGTCCAGACATACAATCTTTTAAAATGTTTGTGTTGAATAGCTTGTCATTACAGGCAGCTTGAAAAACAATCATGTTCTTGAAATAGATTTTTTTATTAAAAAAGTGAATTGTCAAAAAATAATATCACTTTATTCACTACTCATTCTCATTCCCATACAAAATATATAGCCAAACTGTTTGAATGTCTATGCTAAACATATTTACCTTCAAATTTAATATTTTTTTTTTGTTTGTATTTGTAATTTTATTTAGCAAAACGTTTTTAATGTCCACAACCAAAAATATTTTTTTAATGTTTTTTTCATATGAAATAGTTACTTCCTCTTAGATACAAGCAAAAACATTTTGGGCCCATCACCAAAAAAGTTTTTGTTAAATATTTTCTTTGCGTGGAAATGTTACTTCATCTTAGATGCAGCTGAGTGCAATATCAGTGTAGAATACTAGAATGATAGCTCTCACTATTGGCTATGTGTTTAACTTTTGACCAAATGGAATATGTAAAAATCTAATTTAAATAATTATGCATATGTAATTATTTTTCAATAGTAATACAGAGCACACCTAGTCAAACAGTCAGTGCTTTGATTCTGATTACTCACACCAAAAGTGCACTCACCTGTGCCTAAGAAGTAACTATTTCATATAAAAAAAATTTAAAAAGTATTTTTGGTCATGGACATTAAAAATGCTTTGCTAAATAAAATTACCTTCAAATTGTAAATTAAGAAAAGTAATTTTCATGAAAAAAATGTCATTTCACCTTTCAATTTACAAAGATGTTAAACTTGTATTACATTTTATTACCACTTTATAAAGTAAAATTTCAAATATATTTGAGCAGTTTAATGAATTTAGATGTATTTTTTATTTTTTTGCAGCCATGCAGCTCTTTTCTAATACTGTAAATTATTTTTTTAATATTTCTTTTAAAAAAAAAACAACATTTAATGCTATATAAGAGAATACCCAAAAGAAACCAGAATCATTCTTTGGTTTGTATGTTTCCCTGATTACATACTCCTTGCAGGAATCATTCTGCATCAATCTACCAAATGACATCACCATGCAAATCATGGAGCCATGTAGCACTTTTTTTTTGTAAAGTATGTTTTACATATTTGGTGATTTTTATAATGACTGAAAAGTTTGAGCAATGTGAAATTCTGTTTTCATTTATAGAAAATGACAAAAAACAGTTATAATGAGTGAAACAAATTACAACAAACTGATCTCAGAAATATGCAAGTTTAGGAGTGATTTAATTGAAATGTTAAATCACCACATCCTTAAAAAGTGTGGCAAGTAAAGTCCAAATCAAAACAACACTGATTATTTCTTTTATTAAACAACATTTTCCTGTCAGATTTAGTTCATAATGTTCAGGCATTTTTTGCAAGATCTAAAACATTTATGCAATGCATTAGAATGTGGACTTCTCATTTTGTGGCAAAGAGAGAAGTGTAACCTTCATTCAAACAAAGTACCATCTCTCGAAGCCTTAAATATAAAACACTTTTTAATTAAATTTAGAATGAACCATGTTATCTATTAGATATATTCACTCAATCTCACTTTGTGTGATTTCTTTTTAATATCTCTAATTAAAAAAGTCTCTTTTTTGTGTGTGTGGACTTAGAAGTGGTGAAAAAAAAATGCTACAGGCATTAAAAGCATCACTTTGTAAATCTTTTCAGACTTCTTTGAAATATGAAAACCACATTTATATCAGTGTATTGCATCAAATGGACAGTAATTTGAAAAAGTTTAAATGTATAATACTTAAAAATAAACAATTTATTATAAAATTCCAGTTGCTTTTGGGTGCCCACTCATATATAAAAACAACACAATTTTTATTACAAAACAGTATTCAAATTTCAGTCATTTATCAATATAAAATGCCTTTGTAATACATCAGTAAATATAAGTAATGAATTTAAATTTATTCAATTTATTTTTTATTAAATTATTTTTTTAAATGAATATTCTTTAGTAATGATCCGTTTAAATTACAAACATTCTCCATTTTACTGATATAATTACATATTTGTAATTGAATAACTGTCTTTTTTTTTAAAAAAAAATCTGAATCCAAGCTCAACTTTGAACTCAGCTTTTTGAATTTAATGATAGTCAACTTGTATTTAAATCAGGAATCAGTTTTTTTTATATAATGATAAATGAGCACTTGCACAGAATTGTTGCATCATGGGTTAACAAAGCCCTGAAAATGGTGAAATAGTGTAAATATGTGACTAATTTCTATAAGAAACAGACAAAACTCTCTATACATATTGCAACTCAGTGCAAGCCAGACTAATGAATGGATGCCAGAAGACCTGTAATTCATTGATTACTCTGGCTTGCACTGAGTTGCAATATGTATAGAGAGTTTTGCCTGTTTTAATAACTGTTAAGAACAAGCATAAGAAATAGTGATCATGTGATGTTTATTGGCTTAATTCCTACAGGGTAATAGTGATCTCCCGAGATAATAATGCTTTATGACTATCCAATTTATAAAAATCCCCTTTCATGGTTTATAGCAGAGAAAAATATATCTAGTTATGCTTTATGGGTTTTTTACAACTATTTGAAATAAATTCCTGTGATTGATGAAAACATTTAAGGGTGAATTTACTACTTGATATAATAATCCGGTAATTCATTATTTAGTTCTTATATCTATGACATCATTACTTTTTCACCATAATGTCCATATAAAAATGACAGCTTAACGCTAAGTATTTTATTGTGAGAACAACAATGGACTAAATTGGCAAACATTGGGATCCTAATATGTGTTATTATTTCTAGTAAATTTGTTTTATTCTTTATTTTTTTGAGATACAATCTTGATATCTTTTATTGCTCCTTCTAAATAAACGTTAATTTTAGCTACAGTTTAATTTTAAAAGGCTTTGTTGCCTCACCTTTCACCAAATCATCTTTCTATTAATCATTGATCCTTCAACATTACACAGCTATTTCAGACTTGACATCCTAACTAAACATGCATGGATAATTTGCAACATATTGTGCAATGACTGATCTAATCCTTTTTATTGGTTTACAATATCACATGATTCTGTAAAAGGAAAAATGTTACATTGATATGTATTTCCATTTTAGCATCCTACACTGTTAAAAATACAATGTAAATAACATAGATGCTCATGATTTATTCAACTTCTATACATAAAATAAATATATAAAGTTGCACAGATGTAAGATCCTCTCATAGAGCTTAAAAAATTAATTGTACAATTACTATGCAATGTAAAACTAAAAAACAAAAACATTCACTTTGTAGTGTGCAATACTTTTTGTGACCCTCCATCATCATATATCTAGAGGACCATTAATCCTCCATATAACAATTGAACATCATATATTAATAATGTTTAAATGAATCCATTAAAACATGACATGATTGTTTTTTCACATACTTACACAAGCTATGAAAACAGTAACAAATTTTTCTACTGCCATCTAGTGCAAGCTCTGGTAATCACTAGATTACTAGAGCTTACATGGGTATGTGGAAAACTTTGCCATTATTTTAACATTAGGATAGCCAAGTTGATATTAAAATATTCACAATTGACACTAGTTGTTATAATATTATTCTGAAGATTACTTGTTATACTGTATAGAAGAATGTTTCTGTTCTAAGCAATTGGGGTATTGATGGATGCTATTATATCAAACTGAATGTTTTAACATTATTCTGAAGAGATTGTATAGAAGACTGGTACTACTCTAAACAAGATTGGTTGTTATATTGAGTAAAAATTTGATGAATGTTCTAAGAAACTGATAAGGAAGAATTCCAAAATGCAAAGCATAGTGCAGAATAATTTGTTTTATACCAATAAAACAGTGAATGCTTCCATCACTTTAATTGGAAAATAACATCTAAGTTTGTAACATTTCCAGGTCTATATATCAAATTCATTGCTTTTATGATAAAAAATTTGAATCACAAGATATGGAAATTTGTTATGAGTTGATGGAAAACAATGGACATCTGCTACTAATTGGTTATAAAGTAATTTGTGTATAGCCTTTATGTTATCTAGCAAACATGTGTATTACCTAAGATTCAAATCCAGATCTAGTGAAGCTTGAACATTTTTTAAACACAAGAAGGCTTATAATTTTTTTTTTCAGAAAACTGATCCATTATCAAACATCTAGTTATCTGGTACTGATCAGTAAATGGATATTCAACCACATATAGCAGGTATAATGTAATAATCTTACATTAGCCTGGATTATTGAGTTTAATTTTAATGCATTGACTTTATACCTTAATATATGCTTTGAGTATTCCATCATCAGATTATCAATGATATGAATGGCTAAAGAGTTAGAGAGTAAAGAGGATTGAAGCCTATCTGGACCAACTGATGAGTGTTGGCTCCGCATAAAATACGTATATTGGAAATCATTTATTTTTTTTCACATGTATGTGGTCATGTATATCGGTTGTAAAAGATGGAGTGGATATATGTAGGGAGCTAAGGGTCTGAGTTTAAATCCCTTTTAATGGCACTGTTTAGTATAGACAATATATTTGTATTTAAATATAATATATATACACACAAACACAAGCATTACAATAATATTATCATCTGACCTTTAACAGTGATAAAGATGCCATACTTTTTAAATGCTCTCTGAGCCTATGGTTTATTTTTTCTTGCAACTTTTGCAAAGTGATCCTTTGGAGTCATAAACCTGCTTTCGTTAAATTATTAATTAATATATATATAAAGTGCACTATATTTAATGGGGGGAAATTAAAATTGAAAAATTATATAGGCATGCGCATATATATCTGCGAATGAACATCTATAAAGCTCAATGAAAATCTAGTTACATAATGCAGTGTGTGTGTGTACGCGCGTGTATGACCTATATATTAATATAAATACAAAAGATCAACAATTCATTCATAAATTAGAGCTATAAAAAAATCTTACCGCAACGCATCAATTAATAAATAATGCAGTTTTACTTTTATTAAAACAAAATTAATTTTTAATTTATTAATATAAAGAATTTCATTTAGCATTGCGCATCATAATAATATATTCTACAATGGCTTTAAAATAATATTATTAGAAAATCGTCGATTTTTATTTTCAATATAGAATATGCGGCTTTTGAAACATAATCGCATAGGGGAGAATAAAAGAATTTGCAAATCAAATAGAAGCATCTATAGATATTTGATGTTTTTTTGCAAATGCAGATACCTATGTGGACTAATAATTGCATCTGCAATCGCATAAATTCCACATAAATATCATAAACTCAAATCATGCAATAAAACAATGAATTTAATTTATTAATTTTATAAACAAAGCAATACTTACAAAGAACGTGAAGTTTGAGCGGCATAGTTGTGAGCGTGAATTCACGTGTAGCCATGAGTCACCCGTACAGTCATTGATTACCCGAGACACTGGACTGGTAAAGTTGTTTTTATGTATGAGAGTGTGAACTTACAATTCTCATTACTGCTTTAAAAAGGATAAGAAGAGATGAATTCTCTCCATATAATTAAGAACTTAAATTTGGTCTACACCTCTTTATTTATTTATTTAAAAAATAATTCTTATGCTAAAATTATTATTTAATAACCGTTTTTTTTATAATTGAACAAGAAAAGGAGAAAAAGGAATAAAATATGAGGTAACCTAAAGGCATTTTCTAATGTAATGATATACTTATAAAAGATTTTCTTTGCCGCATTTTGTTATTATCGATATCACTAATTCAAGTATAGTCTTTAGTCAAAAAAAAAAGAAAATATAATCGAAAATATATAAAATTACTTGTTAAGCATATTTATTGATTTCAAATATTTGAAAAATGTTTGCGTGCGTGTGCGCTCGATTTTATATAGCAAAACAAAGACGTGCACATCTTTCATCTTCTTACACAGGTATATATAAGTCTTTGAATGATTTAGCATGGTGGTCAAACCAATAGATTTGAGTGGTAAAGATATCTCTGTCAAATTCATTCGGGGGGGGGGGGGATAAACATCATAATTTGGGCAATAAAATAAAAATGATGATCTCAACCTATTCAAAAAATGATATTTATGTATTAGTCAGGAGTGCGATTTCATGTAGTTATTAGTCCAGCAATATTTGGGGAAATGAAGATCTATAACTTAATTTACTAGAAATGATACAAACGTCTACTAACATGCATTTACATTTCTTGTGAGAAATCATATTCCACCATCTAAACTTATAAATACTTTTTATTTTGAAAAATGGCCACCTGTAGCTTTATTTAGTGGAAATGAAATAAACGCATTTTTTTTTTTTTTTTTGCAAGAAATGATCTTCCAACAAGTAAAGTTTTAATAATCTAAATTTATTACACGGGTAACCAAAGCAAAAAATAATAATATACATATATTTAACCGTGCAATTCTGTCCATTTACAAAATGTTATTTCTTAACATTATTTCTACTTTCTTACTTCGAATCACATTCCGTTACGAATGGCTACTCTATTGCTATAATCCTGAATGAAACATCGCCATTGTTTGGCCTTAAAATTAGCCTAAAATCACCATTTTGACTAATAAACTTTTTCTTCAGCGGAATATTATCTGGTATTTACTTACAAAATTAATTCATTTCCTTTTAAGATATAAACATTTATTTGTGTCGGGAAACATTTATCACTGATAGACTAATACGTAAGTACCTAAAAAAATTAATCCTGCTCTTTCAACTGCCAGAGCAATTTAGCTTATGATTCATTAATTGCTTATAAATACTACTACTACTACTACTACTACTACCTTCTTCTTCTTCTTCTTCTTCTTCTTCTTCTTCTTATTATTATTATTATTATTATTATTATTATTATTATTATTATTATTATTATTATTATTATTATTATTATTATTATTATTATTATTATTATTATTATTATTATTATTATTATTATTATATCTTTAGACATAAAGGTCTCATTTATACATTATCTTAGATTATACCATCATGTTTTTAAACATCTATTCTTATAAAACTTTTTCTTTGTTTCTTCTTTCTTTTTCTCCTTTGTGGAGATCTTTACAATTTCTGCATAATTTCTGTACTTTTAATAATACAATTTTTTTAGGTATCTCAATGGATGTCTTATTGTGATTCTTTTCATAGATTATATAAATATATCTAACATTACCTAAGATTTGAAATACAGGCATTCTTCATATACCTGGAACTTAATTGTAAATATAGGGGATTTGAACACACTTTCAAGCACCTTTCAACTATCCACACTATCTCATACTACTGATACATATGACCACACACATATTTATCTTTTCTATGTGTTGTGTGGTCATGTGTAGCAGTAGTATAGATACTGGGGATACTTGAAGGGTGCTTGAAAATCTGTGTTCAAACCCCTTCTATACTAACATCTATAAATTTATTTTCATTTTCTCTTCAAAGACAGATTTCACAAACAAGTAATCTTATTTCTTCTTGTTTTTAATCATTCAACTTTTTTTTTGTTGTTTTTACTGAGCTGTATTAAAAAAAAATGGTGTATTGCTCAGGTGATCATAAAATAGTTAATCAAAAGAAATAGCAGAGTTAAACCATAATCCATGTACCTTGAGCTTCCTAGTCTTCATTTTTTCATTGCTCCAACCCAAGCAGAGCTAAAGGTATATTTTGGGAAGCCTGATTTTTTCTAATAATTTAACTGCTACCAATGTATTTTTTTCTTAAGGAAACCATTTAAAGTGTAATGATAAGCAGAACACATTGAGATTTATGATGCTTCCCAACTTATTGTGATATCAGAATCAATATGGATTAATTATCACTTACCCTTATGAAAAATGCAATTACATGTTTTATAAAAACAGGAAAAACTCTCCATACAGTAGTCCCACTTAGTGCAAGCCAGAGTAATCAATGGATGCACTGAGTGGCACTACTGTATGGAGAGTTTTGTCTATTTTAATAAGTTATGAGCAAGTATAAAAAATGGTGATCATGTGATGTTCAGTGGGTTATTACATCATTATATTATTCCACCGTCTACTTAGAAAACCTGATCTAAAGACAAAATGTAATGTGTGTACCAAAACTCTGTTTAACTGATCAAGTCAGTTGTTTTAGGTGTACGTATTTCTATATGTGTAAGCACTCACACAGTAATGCCACAATATCCACTATATTTTGTTCAAGACCTCTCTCTATACAAAATACATCACATATAATAAATTAATATTTTTGATAAACTTGATTACAATTGTCTATGTATTGTTCATTGAACAACAAGTGTTCAATACTTTTCAACACACACATTTTTTTTTTCTCATATGTCAAAGCATCAGCCGGGAAGCAACATACATATACATTTTTTCATACATAAAATATGCATATATACATAAAGATTGTAATATAAACAAGATTTTAAAATAATAATAATACCTTTTTTTCATTGTTCTGTGATAATTTTCATTTAAAATTTTAACACAAATCACATCATTAAATGATAATTTTAAAAACAATATGACAAAAGAGATATCACATGACCAGATGTCTCCATAATAGTCCTACATTAAGCAATTAACTTAACAAGCTCCAATGTTTTACTGTGGAAAGTAATAAAAACCTAAACCAGACAAGATGCAATTCATGCTGACTAGTATTTTTTCTATTCACCCAAGATGTAATTCATAATGGCTAGTATTTTTCTATTTTCCCCAAGATGCAACTCATGCTGACTCATATTTATTCTTTTTTTTCATACGGAACTTATGTAACAAATGAACAATAAGACTTAGCTATGAAAACTATAGTACTCTCATTAAATGAGCCCAATTTTTATGGGACCATATGTCAATCTAACACCAAGTTCAAACCCTTTTCCATAGGTTTTCATTGATACTATCATGTGTTTCCACATATTTTTTCCATTATCACATTTAAAAATTCTATGTAAATCTAATTTGGCATATGTATCTTGTTACATAATAATTATTATTTTTTTCAATTACTGTAAATCATTTTTTTCTTTACTATCACAAACAAGTTTGTAAATCTTTATTACATATGTAATATCATGAATCAATTTGTATCTAAGACCTCATATTTTTAAATGTAACTTTGGTTCTCAATAAACTTTACTCTTTGAATAATAACAATAGATGATGATGATGGTGATGGTGATAATGATGATGATTTGATGGTAATGATGATGATGAGTTAGACATCTTTACACATTTTATTGAGTATGTGTTTACTCATTTATTTACTTAAAAAATAAGAAAAACAATTTACTATACAATATTTTTATTTATTTTTTAAATAAAATCAATAGCAAAATATCTGACCTTTATCACAATTAAATATGCCCTGGGCAATATCATTTTTCTTTAAGTATATTTTTTCTTCTTCTAAAAACGTAAAGTATCATCTCACTAATAGTAATGATGTTTTTGAGTCAGTATCAACTTTCAAATATGTTCTCAAATTTTGTAAAACTTTTAGCAATACCATTTAGAAAACATTTGAAAAAAATAATATAGGAAGAATAAAATGTGTGTGCTTTCAATATAAACTAAAGGAATTCTATTAATATACATGATTGCATATGATGCACTGAAAAAGAAAATGCCTTTGTGGCAAATAGTAAAATTTATTTATTTTTAATGTGATTGTATATAATTTTCACAGATGGAAAAATAGCAGCTCATTTATCATAAAATGTATTACAAATTTTAATGTTTGTTTGTATTCCCTTTTGGATATCCTTTAATTGAAGTCATATTCTTGAATGCAGCATAGTTCATAGCCTCATGGTACATATTGAAACATAGATTTCTCATTGAATTATTATATTTTTAATTAAATTAATAGTCCAAAAAAGGCAAACAAAAGAAACACTCCACCCTAGTACATCAATAATAAGGTTGAGTAACCAGATTGATCTTCACCATCAACCATTTTCTGGATTTTGTCTTTATTAATGAGGATGGAGATTCAAAGATGAAAATGAACATAATCAGGAATTACCAGATGATATTGAACTTCATCATCATCATCATCATCATCAACCATTACCAATCCACTGCAGGATGAAGGTCTCTCCAAGTTCAATCCATCTTTTCCGATCTTTAGCTTCTCTTTTCCACATCACCCCTGCAAACTTTCTTATTTCATCCATCCATCTCACATGTGGTCTCTTTCTGGGTCTTTTACAATCTCTTGGAATCCAGTTTAAAATTTCAATTGTCCATCTATTATCATCTCTTCTAGCAATATGTCCAGCCCAACTCCACATCAGTCTTTTAATTTTTTCAAGGAGATCAGTAACACCTGTTTGTTCTCTTAGCCATACATTGCATTTTCGATCTCTTCTTTTTACTCCCAACATGCATCTCTCCATACTTCTTTGAGTGGTTTGAAGTCTCTGTATTACTCTTCTATTAAGTGTCCAAGTCTCAGATCCATAAGTAAGAACTGGCAAAACACATTTATTAAAAACCTTCCTTTTCAAACACATAGGCATATTTCCTTTTAGTATCAAGTTATTTCTACCAAAAGCACTCCAACCAAGTTTAATTCTATGATAAACCTCTATATTCAAAAATACTACGATTAAACCATTTGCCTGGATTATATATATATTAAACCATTAACATTACATGATCACCATTTCTTATACTTGCTCAAAACTGTTATTAAAATAGGCAAAACTCTCCATACAGTTGTGCATCTCAGTGCAAGTTGGAGTAATCAGTGGATATCAGAAGGCTTGTGCATAAAATCCCTATCTAGTGTCTACTCATCCAATATTCCCAGACTAGTTTCTAGCTTGTGGCTTTTGTCAGTGAGGAGCCTTGGATCTGAGAGCACTGCACCTAGATCTTAAAATGTAATAAAAATACTTATTTTTTTATTCCAAGTGGCACTACTGTGTGAAGAGTGTTGCCTCTGTTTTAACAGCTTTTGTAAGCATAGTGAATGATGATCGTGTAGCCTTCTAAAGAATACAATATCAACTGGTTCCATATGGCAGAGAATAAAATAAATTGCAGAGTTACAATTACACCTGATGTTGAAATATTTCAAAAATAGAAGTTTTATGCTGAAGAAATTAGAAATCAGTATGACAAAATTTCAGAAAAAAAAAACAAAAAACAGAAAAAACAATCATTCTATAAATGGACATATTTGTGGTTCTATGATAGATTGGTTTGCATAGTCAATGCAAAATACATTTCTAGAGCAGTTTTATTTTCTCTCCTTTTTACTTCTTGTGGTTAGAATTGAATATGTACTCATTTAAAAGTGGCTGGATTCTTTTTTATTACATTTATAGTTTTATGTATATATAAACAGTCACATATTTTTTTTATTTGTCATTTACTTGATTATGGATACATATATACATCATATATAAAGTGTTTATGTAAATAACTTTTTTTTACTACTTTATCATAATTAACATTAAGTAAAATTTTATTTTTATTGTTTAAAATCCTTAAAAATAAAAATATAAATATTTTATATATGAGACTTATTATAAATATTTGTTTTATCAGATTTGGAAATAACTTTTAATTTTTGAATAATTTCATTTACCTCCCCTTAGAGATGAAAACTAGTTCTCTGGAAGAAATATTAAAAAGCAGCTGTATTGATAAATAATTTTATTATATATATATAAGCAGATATGTTTTTTTTAATATATGTAAAATTATGATTGAATTCATAAATACCTGTTAATTATATTAGGCGTGTAAATAAGTTAAATAATGATAAATAAATAACATGTAAAATTTTTGTACTTGAAGTATTTTTTCATAATCATTATCAACTAATCTTGTTCAAACAGGAAGTAAAAATTGTCACATGATTTTTCTAAACACTTATTATTTCAGGTGGTAAAATTTTGTTCTTCATTAAAATCACTATGATTATTTAAATACTGTATTATTTTGAGTATAAGATACACTTTTTTTTCCTAATTTTGGACCCATAAAAGAGGAGTGCATCTTAAATTTGAAATGAAAATTTTAAACATCTTATTTCTGTGGATTTGTGCTTTACATTATATATGCACATAATATTATGTTTACTACCTGCGTAGAATAGTGTGTTAAATCTTTTTTAATCAATATTTTTGGACCAAATTTGTAAATGGTTTTAACTCTTTCTTAAACTGCTACTTTTAACATTATTTTGTCAAACCGTTATTTTATTGAGAGAACTTCTGAATAACCTTTCATTCCACAAGATAGCACCTCTCAAAATTTTGACAGTTTCAATAGCTTCATTTTGATTTTTTAATTGAAAACATGTTTTAGAATATTTTATCATTACTTTGCCAATTTTTGTAGTTCCAATATTTTGTTTTGATTTTTTAAGTTAAAACATATATATATATGTCTTAGAATCTTTTTTATACAGTTATTTTTTTCAAAAAATATTTGTAAAAATATTAATTATTTTAGAAGAATGATTCTGATTTCACTTTTACATAAAAGCAAATTTACAAAGGAATTATAACATTCAGTTGCAATTTAAATGGTTTACAAATAATGTACTCCAGTGGAATAGTGAAGATAAGAATTCAAGTTCTGAAAATGAAAATGTAGAAAGTGAAAATATTGTATATTGGAAGGAGATTCACAATAAATTAGGTGAGTTTATTGTATTTATATTAGTTTCTTATTTAAGTACATATATGCATTTAAATTTGGGGCTTAATTTTTTTCCAATTTTTTTGGACTGCATTTTAAATTAGAGGACACCTTATATATGAAATAATATACTATTTGATAATACACTTTATTTAATAAAGTAAGTAAATTTAACTTCCAAAGACAAGTCATTGAAGATCTCTAGAGTATTTTTATATTTACTATATATTCTTTATTAACTTCTAGCTACCACTGATCTACTTATACTTTAAAGATGACCATTTTTTGCTACATAAATAAAGTGACATTAATACAGAACAATTTTGTCTATTGATAGACCACCTTCGCATGAAAAAAATCTCACAGCCAATTGCAGTTCAGCTCGATTTTTCTGCTTCTTTTGATTGTGTTCGAGTTGACGCACTTATGAAGGTCCTGGAGGGACTCAAATTACCAGCTGCCTACCTCCAGATGATAGAGAACCTCCTGTATTATAGGGAGGTGTTTGTCTCTGGATGGGAGGGTGTCCCCAGGATTTAAACCTGCTGATTCTATTTCTCAGGGCTCTTCTCTGAGTGGGCTCCTTTTCACTGCTTATGTGAATCCCCTCCTGCTAAGCATTGAGATGAGACATCTCTTAAAGGAATATCCATACATTTGCTAAGAGAGAGGGTCCATCATGTCTCCTATATGGATGATGTGGTGGTTTTTCTTGCTTTGCAGGAGGAGCTTGCTGGACTAGAGAAGCTCTTGGACCAATTCGAATGTGAATTTGGTCTAAGAGTCAATAAGGAGAAATCGGCAATCTGGTCGATTATGACTGGCAAGCAAATTCCCGGCATATTTAAGGCGCCACCTCAGAAGTTCCTGGGTTTTCATCTAGTGCCCCCTTCCCCATCTAAAATGAGGAAGGAAATTGAAAATGATTTAATGACTAAGATAACAAAATTTATTGGATCATTGGAGATTTATTTGTCTTTGTTCAAAAAAATCACGCTGATAAATGCTGTTGTGCTCCCCATGATTACATACTTCCTTGCGGGCTTCTCACCAAAGAAAGCCATTATAAGGAATGTCAAAACCCAATGTAGGAAGCTGTGTTGGGGGGGAGCTCCTGTCATCAGCCTGCACCTCCTACAGAAACCTAAACAGATGAACGGCATAGGACTATACTCAGTCAAAATCTTATTAATACAGTGTTTTCATAATGTACTTACCAGATTATTTATGAAAAACCCAGATATGGAAGGGCCAATATTCCCAGAAGAAATAACACCTACTGATAGGCCACCTCCCAAAAGTGGAAGGCTTTGGATTCAAAAGCAAATCTCTATAGTATTTAACCATCTAAAAATGAAGAAGCCAGGAACAATGTTTAATAATAAACTAAACTACTGGAACACATATGATCTTATGAATCTTGAAGAAACTAAAATTGACAACATTCTTTCGATTGGAATATCGAGGTTCTCCAGGTTGACCAAACGTCTAAAATCGGAACCGAGGTTTGTTGATTTTTTAATCAAGGTTAACCTTGGGGCCTTGCCTACCACTGACTTTTTACATAGTAAAAGGAATTATAATCTGGACCCTATATGAACACTAGGTAGGTGTAGTGATGAGATAATGGCACAAATATTAGAGGAGTGTCAAATTTGGAATATCATAAGAAACACTTTTAAATCTCCCATTAAAAACAAAGAATCAGCTTGTTTAAATTTGACTAAGGCCTTCAAGAGTGGACATTTTGGGGTCATAAGATTGGCAACATTTATAAAAGTTTCCATTTGGTCAGTGAGAAATAAGACTATCTTCAAAAGTGGAGAAGAATATGACATGATGAAAATGTCTTTACACTTACTAAAAGAAATTAAAGAATTAGACCAAAAATTTTCTCAGAATTGGATGTTCAACCTGACCTGGTCCCTAATAAACCTAAAACAAAGTGTAGTACTGATGATGAAAAGAATATAAAGTTGTAAATCCACAGATATTGAGAAAATTTAAAGAACCATTTACCTAAAACATTCTAGATAAACTTTATATGGAAGAGATCCAAGAACTAGAAAATGCCATTATAAAGTTACTCATCTAATTGATGAATAATATGAAAGGGCTTTCATTTGATTAATGGATCAGTTTTAATCAATGACCCAATAAATATATTAAGACTGCTTTAACAATGCTTAATGGTAACCGATTTGTTTACTGTAAAGAATCTATGATATATTTAATGTAATTTTCAGTCTTACGTATTCTATGAAAACCTGCTTTTAAGTAATTTTTATCAATGCAATCCCTATATTGGATTGGATACCCTCATGATCTATAAGTAAAGTGTATGGTTTTCATATATGATTCATAATGATTAATCTCTCGATATCTAAAATGTTAAATTAATACACACACAAACATTGGAAATGCTCTTCACTTGATAAGATAAAACTCTATAGACTAAATGGCCAAATATGTTTTTAATCATTGTCCACATGTTCATAAATTAAACAAACTTATATGTGTTTGAATTGACTAACATTATCATATATGTGATATACATAATCAGATTAATGTAAATGGGCCACTACTATGATTTCTGGAATGGGAAGTTATATGTCTTCTATTTCTGGTGATAACTAATGTCTTAATGTAATTGATATGAAATTAATTGTTTTTTATTTATATATACAAGCATAACCACTGATTTTGTTGACTGGTCTCCTTTGAGATTGATATGTAAATGTCCTTCCTTTTGTAAATGATTCTTATGGTTTGTGAATAAAATTTCCTTTTGAAATATTAATACAGAACGTGGAGTTATTTACAACTTTGTTAAAAATGATTCTTTAAATCTTTGAAAGTGAAATTAAATGATTATTGAAATCACCAAAAGTTAAATTTAATTAATTAATCAAATAAAACATACTATCAATTATTTAGCAATCATAAATAATCAATCATAATAAAGACTAAAATTTTACAGCCCTGACTAATATATAAATACCACTGAACATTACTTGCTATAATAAATTTATAACATATATATTAAGACTATAACCTTAAGACTATGCGCCTAAAATACGATAGCAGGGACCTCTACAAATCTAAACACAAGATTAACGACTTCAAAAGACAAGAGCGGCTCTTATCTTTGACCTAATTTCTAAATATATAGGTGAATCTAAAGCATTTTTATTTGAGAGCGTGAAGCTACTAACTACTTCACTGATTAAGTCTACAATTTCTCTAACTTACGCGAAATCTTTCTATTTACAATGAGTCAATATGAAGTTCTTATAATTAGAAATCTTTTATACTTAATTTATACTATTAATCATACATTAAGTTTATCTTTTTATTTAATGTCAAAAATATGATTAAATCATTTTAATATTTAAATTATATAGAGAATAAATTGTTTATATACTAGGTTTAAATTACCATAATTAAAAGAGTGTTATACATATAAGTAGAATATAATAAAAACATATACTGGGATTTCTAAACAATATTATACAGTATATATATAAATAAATATAATAGTGTTGAATTTATATAAAATATAAAAGTAATATCTTATTAATAACATTTTTTTTTCTTTAGATCTTTGAAAAAGATTATTGAACAATTAAACGTAAGGTTAATTATTAAAATTTGAGTATTGTAAAAAATATGTAATTTAAGATGATTTATTAAATAAGCTACAAAGTGGTTAGAAAAACACCTGAAATGAAAATATTTTTTTTAACATCTTATAAGATAAGTATATATATATATATAAGAAATGTTAAACAAATGGTAAGCCAATTATAGATTTGAGTACGTAGAATGTGAGTAATGTAGAATTTAAATATAGAAAGATATATAAATTTAGAAAATAAATAGGATCACTACACGTGTAAATGAACTACTAAATGAGACAAAAAAGAAAGGTTGATAATTGCGCAATAATTATTCATACAAAAAAGCCCTAGCACATATTCAAAAAAAGATTTTTTTTCCCTCTTTTTATTAAACAGGTAGTATAATATTATTCTCCTGAGGGTTTCTGTCTCCTCTTTCAATTATTCTCATCATTGATGATTCACTGACGTTGATTCCATCCTTTGCAACATTAAAACAATATGAAGGTAGGGAAATGGCAGATGAAAAAATATAGCAATCAATTACATCGAAATTTTTCATGCTAAAAATAAAAGCATATGGATAACTAGTTATTGTTTATAGTTGTATAAGAGATCTCACAAAAATGTGTTCATATATATACTATATATTGTAATTATACATTTAAAAAATATATAAATAAAACTATCTAGCATAATCAAAATGTCTCCACTTAATAATAATAATAATAGTAAGAGTAGTCATAATAACAAGTAATAATACAATAATGAAATTTATCATTACATATAAAAGTGGATTTGGCAGTTAAAATAAAAAAGAAAATTGACGATTACAGAAATAGATTCCTGGCAAAAATCTGCTGGAAAATCTAGGCGAGAATTGATCATAGAATTTGATAAATAAAAATATTGGACAGGCTATTATAAATGAAATAAGTACAAGACAATTGAAATAATAGTATATAAATAATTTTTATTAGCCATTCATTAGACTAGAGATTATCCAATGATTAATAATATTTCTATAATGTAATTTCCACTGCATTGCTCCCATGCAAGGTAGGGACTGGTTTCTATCCACTTTTACCCTCTTTTTCACATGTCTTTAGTCATATGTTTATAATTAGACCCCTCCACAAGACATTAAAAGTAAATAGAAACCAATCCCTATTTTGCATGAGAATGGAGATGGAAATTACACTACAGAAATATTATTCATTAATTGAAATGGTGTACATATTAAAGATTTCTCAGATTAGATTATCAAAGCAAATGTTAAACTGGATATCACTAGGAAAAAGAAGACATCCTAAAAAAAAAAAAAAAAGGAATAGAAATAAATTTTTGAGATTTATGGACTGACAAAGACATGGTGAATAGGAATGACAAGATGTTATTAAGGATTGACTGATAAAAAGAATGACTTCACAGTTAAATAATTAGTGCACCAACAACTACATCATTACCTGAAAATCAAGACTAGCTGCTGAGATTTTTTTTTTTTTTGCTGAAGCTGCTTTATAGTTAATTCAGATGTTCATCCTGACATTGGTCAGTAAATGGATATGTAATTATTACATGCAAAACAAACCTGAAGTTAATTTGTGATTTATATAAGTGTCATTGTGATAACAGTTTGTAAAAGAAAAAGACATGGTTATAATGCGATAAAAGTATGGTGGGGAAGTGTCACATATCTATAGATCACTACTTTTTTTAAAAAACAATAGAAATATATGTTTTATATTGCTTTTTTAATATTATCTGGTCTAACATCCACATAAGAACTTAGATTGAGGATAATTTTGTTCCTAATATTAATAGCTTTAATATTAGAGGACACTGCATTGACATAACCAGTGCTCACAGTTAGAACTTTATTTCTTCACTTCTATTTTATATTATTTAGAGATGTATAATTTACCCTTATATATCTGATAGTTTGTTGTTTTGGGGTTATTAAAATGAAAAGCACTTAACTCTATATTTGAAAATGAGATTATAAATCAATTTATGTGAGCTATGTGAATGTTTGTGCTAATTTTAAAATTAAGCAAAAATTGTCTATCTAAATGCCCACACAAAAATTTTGGAAATGGTTCATTTTTATTTGATAGTTTTGTCACTAGAGGGCATTGCATTAATGTGACATGTGCAAGGGTGGGTAAAGAGATGGGGATTAAATTTAGTGAAGAAAAATCAAATATAATGATGGTTAATACTGAGGAAAGAGAAGATGTAGAATTTTTATTGGGAGATATTAAGTTAAGTGTGGTGAATAGATATAGTTATTTGGGAATTATTTTAAGTAATCAGAAAAATTATTTGGATGAATGGGAGAAAAAATTGATAAATGAAGCAAAGAAAAGAAAGGGATTGATAAAGAAATTAACAGTATTTTCATATAATAAATATGATGTAGCTAGAATTATATGGAAAGGAGTTGCAGTAGCAGGGTTAACACATGGTAATGATGCATTATATGTTAGTAAAAAGATATTAGATTATTCAGAAAAAACTCAAAGGGAAGTAGGAAGACATGCATTGGATGCAGAAGTATGGACAGCAAGGGAGGCAATTCAAGGAGAAATGGGATGGTCAAGTTTTCATATGAGAGATGCAAAAAGTAAAATGAAAATGTTTGGTAGATTGCAGTTTATGGATAATAAAAGAATAGCTAAAATAGTATTTAATTGGGTTATGAGTAAAAGGCAGGTAACAAGATGGGTGAGAAAGGTAATGCGGTATGCAAAAGATTTGGATAAAGAATTTATATCAGTATATTTGTACAAAAAATGGGATGATTGTGTTAAGAGGATTATTGAGTGTTATAGTAGTAAGGAATGGCATAAAAGAATAAATTTATTAATAAAGGCTAGGGAGTTAGAGAGATGGAGAAATAGTATGGAGAGTAAAAAGAGTTTAAATATATATAGAAATAAACAGAATATTAGGTGTGAGTTAATATATGATAATAGTAAGGAAAGTAGTTTATTGTTTAAGGCTCGAACGGGATCTTTAGCTACAAAAGAATAAACATGTAAATGGCAAAATATGGGTGATTTATTTTGTAAATTATGTAAGGAAGGAATTGAAAGTATTAGGCATTTGTTAATTGAATGTAAATGTTTGAAAACAGAAAGGGTACATATAATGAAGTTGTGAAAAAATAAATATGAAAAGAGTGATTATACAGAGAGTGAATTATTGGTTTTTATGCTGGGTTTGGGAAAAGATAAGGGGGATTTAGATATAAGGTTATAGAGTTGACAAAAATTATGTTGTGGAAATGGGATAGAGCAGATTATGGGTAAATTTAGAGTGGGGAATGTAAAAGAAAGTGGCTAACAGGTTTATCTGGGCATAATTGCTGAGATATTCTTGACTTCGTTTAAGGAGAAGCCATAATACATCACATCACATCACATCACTTGGGATCGAAAAGGCTAGAGGGGAATATGGGGAAAAGGGTGAAAAATGGGATGAGAAGGGAAAGTGGCTATTAGGTTTCTTTGGCATAGTGGCTGAGAGATTTCTGACTCTGATAAAGGAGAAACCATAGTGCATCGCAAAAGCAACATCAATTAAAAATTTGTCTGCTCATTTAATTTTATATATATATATACACAGTGTGCCCTAGTGAAAGGGTTTCAATATTTTCTCCAAGCTGTCAATAATAGCATCTCTGAATCAATGCATGCTTTATGTAAGGACATTATACTAGCATGTCTAGATCATAAATTACAACATGAAATGTGATTATGTGTTTTGTACCTTAATTGGTCATGTTCAATGATCTTCTTGTCATCATGAAATCTTGAAAACCACTTGAAAGCATTTTTGCACTTTATAGTTTCACTGCAATATGCAGTTTGAACCATTTCAAATGTTTCAATAACAATTTCTCCTAACTCAAAACAAAATTTAAGGTCAGCATGTTATTCCAATGTGGTTAAAGATACTATCACACTTCATGTTGAAACATAAATTATGCTAGCATTATATAATTATTGTAAATAATTCAACTACATAATTTCATAATATACATGTTGATTCAGAGATGGCTCTGCATGCAGTTTGGAGAAAGAACCAATCACCAGTCATCTTTTGACTGGAATCACATTGTGTGTGTATTGAGTTTTTATAACTTTGTTTCTATTTTGAAACAAAAAGAACAAAAATGATTATAAAGCAAATTAACATAATATGGATCTTAAAATTTTTATTATATATTTAAAATGCTATTAGTCATTCAATAGAATTTGAACCTATGATGGAATAACTTCTCAGGAATAAAAAGTCATTCTAATCACTCACCTACAAACCATAGAATGGATTCCAAACAAGAACTTATATTTATTCTATGGTTAGTATTTAGATACTGATTATGAATAGGTATTTTAAACAATGTATTTATTTACATTATGTTTCCTCTTTACTTTTTTAATATTGTTATTTGGAATACATTGATTACATTTATTTTAAAATAATATATATATATATACTAAACTTTTGAAAAAACTTTGTCTTATAATAGTTATTACATTCACTTTTGCACTTGTTCTCTGGATTTGAATTTAGATTGCAAATAAGATGTAGATCTTATGATTAACTCAGATAACTAACCATTTATTGGTTATGACAAAGTACCTGATAATCCTTCACAGGAGTATAAACTATATACATCTCTTCTAGATGTTGATTATATGTGTATGTATGTATGTATATATATATATATATACATATATCGGTTTGAGAATTTCATATATAGTGACTGTATGAAAATGGCTTTTTTTAGCTAGTTTGACAGGTTTTTTTTATATCCATCGCTCGTCTGATTAAAATAATTGATAAGCAATCAATCTTGTTTCATCAAGTTATGAGTATTGTTTTTAATAATATGTTAATGCATTGCGGTGAAACTTTTCTATATAACAATTTATGTAGGCTTTGTGCTTTCAGAATTTTGCTACTCTGTAATCATAGCCTCTTTAGATTATCAACATCATTATGTACAAATGTATGCAAAACTATTTTTTATAATATCCATTTTCTGGAAATGGCAAAACAAGTGTCTTCTATTTATTGAGTTGATGTAACTGGTAATAAAACAAGCTTCTTTGATTTTTCTCTTGATGTGATTCCCCTCTGTGTATAATATATCGGCCTTGGAGGGTTCACATCTGTGGTTGAGCTCTTGCTGATGGTCAGCAAAAATGGAACTGCCTTCTTTTCTGGTTAGTGCTCATGTATATGCATACTTGTGTTGAGCTAATCTATTGCCAATTGTGGCACGAGTCTCACCATAATAAATAGCACCACACCCCATCTGAGGGCACACAATTCTATATACTACCTGGGTGGTTGCTACAATGTTTCTTTTATCTTTAGTATTATTAATGAGCCTTTAGTGTTTGGAGGGGTTCTAAATCCTAGTTTGAATTTTTATTGTAAAGTTTTACTAAAGTTTTTTGCTACTGCAGATATATATGGTAGTCTGATGTTGTCTGTCTTCCTTTTTATTTTGCTGAAGTCTTAGGAAAGCCCTCAATCCTGTTGGCTAGTGTTCTGTAATTAAAACACACACTTATTAACTCTCTGATGAAACTGGTGATGTTGTTTTCATATTCTGTGAAAGATGAATAATATAGATTGACCAACCAAATTCTTAATAATATACACTTGCAACTTTGACATTATGTTAAAATAACAAACCAATCACCTTTTTCAAGACAGCTGTTCATGGCTCACATCTCTCATCATCAACTGGTATTAATACCAAACTTAAGACTGATTATAACATTATTACATTGGGATTATAAAGTAATGGATTAATTAATGATGATTAATGTGTAATGCATTATAATTTGAAGTTGTTTTTAATTTTATCTTCTTTTTTTTCTATAATATTTACATGTTGAATATTATTAAGACCATATCATGACTATTTCACATTTGAAAATCTTCTAAATGTTGAGCATAAGCAAATGAATTTTGGACATTAAACTAAAATATTAGGTGCAGACTTGCAGTCAGGTAACAAATGATGTTTTTATATTAGCAAATGAGTGAACTTGTGGAGCAGATGATTAAGTACTAGTTTGAGTATCTAATTTACATATCTACATACACATTTGGATTAAGCTTTGACTGTTGTAATATGATTTACATTTGGAAACTAAGCAAATATTGACATTTACAATTTATATATATATATATATGTGTGTGTGTGTGTGTATATATATATATATATATGTGTGTGTGTGTGTGTGTGTACATGCTCACATATAAAATCCATTGTCAAGCAAAAAAAAAAAAAAACCACACAATTATTCCAAGTCAAAAATTTACATCTGTTGCTCTTGCTTCAACTTTCAGTTACTAACTACAAAAAAATCTGATCCCCAAATATGACTTTTCAAATTTCAATGAACTCTTGAAGTTTTTTTTAAAAAAAATAAAATCCATAGTTATGTCTTTGCTTTCTCAGAGTATTTAAAATATGCCTTTGTTTTTTCTGTGCATTCTATTCTATTTATCTTACCTCAATGTTTGAAAATATTCAACAATAATTCATACTACCTAGATTTAATGCTTGAAAGCAGATATGCCCAATTAATTTTGCTTTCAAAATCATTATTTCAAAACATTGACCAGTGTTATAGCTGGTTTCATCTTTACCTCTAGCTGTTAGCTTCTGTTTGTTCAATTAATACTATTTATTCCCAAATTTCTATTTCATAAATTTTATATCTTAGCCTGAAACAATAAGTTTTCAATACCTATAATGCTGGAATCATTCATTTCTACTTGACCCAAAATAATAGCTCCTTGGTTAATGCATATAACTTCTCCATAACCCTTTTAATTGGATATTGTCATATCTCTTTATAAATTTTCATAGCAATCTTTACATGTTTTCATTTTAAAAGGATTGACTTTCAGTTAATGGTATAAATGGATTTTTTCAATAAATGAAAATGAAGATTGATAATCATAAATTACAAAAAGTTCCAACTACAAATATCTTTGTCTGATTAATGGATAAAATTAAACACAAATTAAATTTGGATGAAATGCTTTTAGGTAGAAATAATTTAGTCTTTAAACAAAATATGGCTGTGTTTAAAAAAATTTTTTAATAGATGTATTTTACCAGTTCTTACTGATGGATCTGAGACGTGGACATTTAACAGTAGAGCAATACAGAGACTTCAGATTAATCAACAAAATATAAAGAGATGTATGTTAGGAACTGCAGCAGTCTGTGAAATTTTTGAGCAGGGATGCTTTATTCCAGTATAGCCACCAAAAAGCAAGCAAGAAAAACAAAACAGAACATTTCCAATTTTACAACCTCATAACCATTTTATCTTTCCATGCCGATCATTGTTAATTCTAATGTATTTTTTTATTTTTATTTTTACTAACTGCTGTTTGACAAATAATAATATCTGTAGTAGATCGACTTTTACTTATTTTAATTTTTTTATTTAATCACAATTGGGGAAAATGTAATTATATATATATTCAACACTAGAATCCATCATGATAAGTATTTAAAATAATACTTCTTTTATTATTTTGTTATATTTATCTGTAATAAATATTTATATGTTAATTTGTAATCACAAAAAAAAAAAGCAGAATACTTTATTGCTCAACCTAAATGAAACCAATAGAAATCCACTCTGAAGTGAAACCAGAGTAGATAAATACACCATGCTCAAATAACTATTGATACTGTGGAAGAGAGCAGCGTGAGTGATACTAGTTACACACATTGATAAAAACAAACAAATCTATGCGGATCTTGCTTTCCGAAATTCACCATATATGATGTTTATGGCATTGCCAAAATTAGAAGTGTCTCTGAATAAAATTCCAAGCATAACTTAAAATAAATCTTTTTTAAAAATGGGTTAATTAATTATATTTATATAATAATTATGCAAAGTATTGAATAATTGTTATATATTGAATAATTGTTATATTATTAATGCTTTCAAGCACATATTTAATAATTAATCTGGGGGAGGGGGTTACAGAGCAGCCCTACTGATTAAGAGTAACGAGAACAAGCATGATGATCGCATGGGTAAAAGGTGCTTTTGTGTAAATTAAATTCTAATGCCTCCCATTCCATAAAATAATGGGTGTAAATTAAAACAAAATTAATTGATCAATAAAATTATGTTTAACGGAAGGATACAAAAGTAATAATAGAACTGTAAAAAATGATAAATTCATTATTAAAATTATTTTTAGATCGTTCGTCTTTTCATTTATAAATTAACTCTTCTGGCTTTGGCAGCTACAAAAGTTTTAATTAAATCTCCAATGTTTATTTTTATAAAAATATCGAATATTTTATTCTGAAATTTGGTTACAGCCCATATGGTAAAATTAGAAATAGGATACATTAAATGGTATTCAGAGAGTTAGAAGTTCAATATTGACACATCTTGCATGGCACAACCTAGAAGGATTAATATGATGCATAGAGACAAAGGAATGAGCCTAGGATTTGGTGTCTTAGTGGCAGGTGACTAAGCTTGCATGTCTCAAAATGTACAAAGATAGTTCTAAATTTTTGTACATGCTAAATCACAGCTTTGTATAGGTAGACCGACCCTTCAGATTGGAAGTCAATGTCATAATACTAGGGGTTTGGAGAATAGGGGGGCAAATCATAATCAATCCCAAAAGGAATGCATGCAAATCAGCCCCTAATCATTTCCAGGATAGGCAATTTTTATCTAGGTATGAAAGAGATCAGCCTTAGGGAGGCAAAACAATTAACTTCCATGTGGCATCAAAGATGTAGGAGGGGGGCAAATTCTGGTCCCTCATCTGAATTATTTTCATTTTGTCAATATATATATTAAGTGGATGCTCTAGAACATGATTAAAGGTGAGCCAGCAATGGGTATACTATAGCAAAAATAATAAAAATGTTGATGAACATATTTCTGGGATGGATTCACACAGTATATTGTCAATGAGAGTATAGATAAGAAAGGCATTTTGTCATTTAGCATGGAGGCTATAAGATCTCTATAAGGTTGAAGGGAAAAGCAGAGGAATCATTGCTTAAATCTCATGATTAGCAGATGGTTGTTGAGCCGAATGAGAGTTGATCCTGCAGGAACATCAGGATGAAGGATGTAGTAAGCTTCCCAAAAATTAATTTTCATTGAGGATGGCTTGTTAGGAATAGTGGTAAATTTGGAGATAAGGGATGTGATGGTAGCCAGCCTACCAGTGCTAACAGGGGGAGGCTTGTCTGTGGGAGAGATCTCCTTAAAAAGCGAGGAGTTAGGATACTGCAGGAATATTCTATAGAAAGAGTTGTAGGAATGTTGAAATATATAAATCTCCAATGTTTATAGTATCTAGAATATCATTTTCAATAAGTGATATATCAGGCATTCTTTTTACATTGTAAATTGCAAATAATGTTTAGCAATGTTTTAATAAATCTTCATAACTCCATTATTTTCATTTACTTTTATCACAAAATAAATTTAAAGCTGCTTTAACTGAAAAATCTCTCGTAAGTGATGATATAGTTGTATCTAAAATTGCGAAAAATAAGTCGATTTTAAAACATTGTTTAGCATCGTTTATTGATTCATGCAATGCTTTCTATTCAAACATTTACATTTTTTGTTGTTTCTCATACTTCTGGTAAAATTGGATCCAATATGAAATTGGTTTGCAACAGCCACTGCAGAAGTAATAATGTTTACAAAAATTGGTCCGGAGATTCTTCAAATCGTTTGTTATAAATTCAAGAGTTTCTGCAACTGTTTGTATGTGACATATCTATTCTGCATCATTTTGTTTATAACATTTACCAGACTTAATATATCATTCCAAATATGAATAGAATACACAAATTTAAAGAAACAAAATTTTGAATCTAAATTTCCTGAACTCTCATTGATATCATTGGCATTATTTTCTTTAACATCTGTAAGACTTGATATATTTCTTTAATGTTATTTTTAAACGGTTTCATTGCTTCGATTCTAGGTTTCCATTTAGTAGAAGAAATATGATTTTAAACTTAAATTTGTAATATATTTCTTTTAATGTAGCCTGCCATTTTACAAGTAATGAAAAATAATTGAACAATTCCTGTATTTCTTTTTTTTTCTCATGTGTCATAGCATCAGCTGGGAAGTGAACCCGCTAACCCAGGACAATTGCTTGTAAAGCAGCTGTCGCTGACCTCTCGATCACCAATGCTTGACAATTCCTGTATTTCTTTAAAATAGTTAATAGTTTCAAATGAAATTTTATCTATGTCATTAATTACCAAACTTAATGAATGCTCAACATATGGAATAAAAAAAGTCTTGTATTTATTTCAATAATATATGATTAGAGTCTTTATATTTGCCCCACATATTGGCACCTCTGTCATGTGCTTCCCAATGTAAGTCTGAAATATTAACAATCATTAATTTTACAAAATGTATAATGAAATAAGAATAATTCTTGGACAGCAGTATCAATTATAAATCATGTAATAACAATAGCTAAATGTTTTTCTGAAGGTTCGTGGTGATGATGTTTTAGTTGTATTTATATATTGGCCTATTTCCATTATCTGATATGAGTATTGAATGTCTTTAGAAAAATTTAACTTTATTTAAATATTCCAAATCCATTCAACTGTTAGTAATAGTGCACATATTAGAATATGCACAACATTTTGAGAGGTATTGTTCTCTCCTCTTCTTCAAGTGTTTCTGGCCTGATCAATGACAGTACTAGCATGGGAAGTAAACCTGGACCCTTAGATTCTTGAGTGTTGAATTTTAAAATAATGCTCTAACCAACTAAGCCATACTCATATTAAATGATAGAAATAGTTCAATATATGAATACATTAATTGCTAAAACTTTATGACTTACATCCAGGATAGTATCAAGAATTAATTAATTATATTTTCATTCTTTAACTACCACTAAAAAGTTTGTTTTATACATTCAGAAATAATATGAAGGCTTTTATGTTGAATTTGGTCATCTTAATAATGAGCAACGTTATTTTGTTATAATGTTTGAATACGATACAAATGTTCTGCCATGATTGAAACCAATTTAGCAATAGTTTCTATTAATTTTAAAAAGTTATTATTATCATTCTCAAAAAGATTTTTTAGAAGGACCTTTGAAAGCTAAAAACTATCTTGATGATTATTCTATTGCATAGATTAATCGTTCTAAAACAGATTGCCACCATTTTTTTTATGTTTCATATAATCATTGTTGAAGCAAATCAAATGAACATTTTTTTAATTAATATTTTCAGTTGACTATATTTTAATCTGTTTTTGATGAGTATAGATTTTAATATATGACTGAAGTGTTACCAGTCATTACATCCATACTCAGTAATAAATTGCATATTACCATCTCCGAAGAATTTGTTATAATGATAACAAAAACTGAATTTCATGATTATGAATAAACTAAATAATTTCTACAAATTTTCTTTTTATTTGGTAATTTATGACAATAATATTATTCTGAAAACTTGTGATCAGATTCATCTTCAGGAAAATCTTTATTGATTATCTAACTAATAAATTTTTCAACTAGGCAATCACAACTTTCTTCAATTTTTGAAAATGGTTAAGTTGATTACATCTTATTGTTGCAATATGTTTTTCAATGTTCTCAAATGCCCAAAGTGCTTGCTGAAGTACTGATCCCTTCAAAATTATTCATATTTTATTCACTGTTGTTTATTTTAGAAATTTGTTTAGTGAAGTGGACAAATTATGTTCAATTTCTTGTTGATGAATTTTAATACTTTAACATGGCAGTTTAGTATAATTTAGCTAGTTGTAGCTAAATATAACAACATCAGCAAAAAAATTCATTCAAAATATAGTATTGTACAGTAGGGTTTTTCCTTTGAATTTTTTTTTGCCTGACATTTAGAGTTTAAGGATTTACATTACATTTACAATTATTTAAAAGCCAAAATTCTACATTTTTATAAGACACTAGCATACATTGCTTCTTATTTTATTTAATAATAAGTAAAAAAAAATAGCAAACCCTTGGTTTAATCTACTAGATATCAAACATTTTAAGTACTTTCCCAATATAACAGATCATTTAGGAAAAGTTTCAAATGGTCTTATATGATTGTTATAATCAACAGAGTGGCAGTAAATTACTAATTCTATTTTCCTTGGACTTTGAATAACATGGGGTTCACTACCTGGCTAAAATAGACTACAGGCTCACAATGAAAAACAATATTTTTTGAATATGTGTGGGTATATATTATAAATTAATTGTTTTCATTGTTTAGTTAGGTAACAAACCCCATGACAGTTAAAATTCAAGGAAAAGCAGATTAGTAAAACATATAAAGAACAATATCAATATTTATAAAATATGACTGATAAATATAACTACATGTCATATGACTTGTCCATCATACTGCAAAATTACCATTTTACGAATTAATATTTTTTAAATAAGTTATTTTTAAATCAATTATTATTGATGATATATATTTTTGTATAAAAATTGGCCTTAATTCATTTTTTAATGCAGTTCATGTTTGAAAATTTTTATTTTTAAAAAATTATTAATAGTAATGTGCCATTTTTTATGAAAATTAGAATATTTAAATAAAGGTTATTGCCTTGAAAGGAATTGATTACTACAACAGTTTTAATAATTGTAGCATAACCCTGAATGGCCCACTCTGTTGGAAAAGTTTTCTTGATATATATATATAGTATATTTTGAGCAATTATAAAAAAAGAAAAATTAAATAAAAAATTAATCTCATATTTACAATCAAAATATGTTTCTAACATTGGAATGATTTGGAAATATAAATATTTCATTCACATATAAATTTTATTACTTTTTATAGTTAAAAGGAGATTGCCTTGACAACAGTTTGAAATTGTTGATTGTTAATGATATTGGGATTGTCTATATGTTAATTGGCTTTTAAAGATTATTTTACATTGTAGTGATAAGAAGTGATTATTAATTATCATGGTGACATGGTATCTCTGTGTGTCATGCCTTCCACAACATGGTGGATGAGAGAAAGAACACATAGGTATCATTGACACCATTGAAACATTGAAGAGATTTCCTGGCTGGATATATTACTAAAAGAGATAGTAATAGATGAACATTTGGGGATTTTAAATTGGATTCAAAAAATAGTATAAAGCCCTAAGAAGAGGCTACCTGTAAATTGGATGGAAGAAATAAGAAAACTTTCTGGTGTCATGTGAGAGAGAGAGACTGTGGATTAGATAACCCAAGTAAACTTTGAGAGACCAACCTAGCAAATTAATAATTATTGAAAATGATGAGGATGATAAATATACTATTTCTACACACAGTTTAAAAGATGTGTCATCTGACTTCATGGGTAATAAAAGAGATTTATTGTTCTCAATGAACAAACCATAAAAAAACTAACCAAAAGAGATGTCAAATTTCAGTTCACTTAATACATTTAAAATATCCTTGCCTTTGTGTGCATTTAAGGTAGTAGCAAAATGGTGAACTCAAGGTTACTGGAAAAATTTTCAACTGGCAAAAATCAAACAGTCATTTATGTTAATTAAACAGAAAGCATTTTAGACCTCAAATTTCATACAATCACATAACAAAATAGTATGGTTTGCTATGTTAAAGATCATTCATTACATCTTATTGTAGCTTTCACTGAAATACATAAAATTAAAATAATTTATTAAACATCCATAATCTAGATCAAAAACAACATCTAATGCAATCCTTTAAACAGAAAAAAAAAACAAAGAATACAAATGTAAAAGGTATATAAAATTATCTGCAGCACATTCAGCACAATTTGATTTGAGTGAAAACTAAAATTAAAGATTTAAAAGTGTAGTTTAAAAACATAAACATATCCTAATAAAATTTCAGGTAGTTAATTTAACCATATATTCAGAACTTCCACTTTCTTTGTTAGAAATTATTTTTTGACACTTCTTTCTAATTTTTTTTGCAGATTATAGTGATAGCAATAACGGAAACTTTAATAAACAAATAAAAATTTACTTCCACTTTCTAACTTGAAAATTTTATTTCTTGGAGGCCATGTTGGTTTTATAACTCATAATAAAAACTGTAGTTGAACTTTTAAAAACATAAACAAACTTATGCTAATAAAAATCACTTTCACTTTTCTTCTTGAGAAATTAATCAGCTTTCTAATTTTCTTTTTCACAAAAACTCAAAACATTTTCCATGTGTAAACAATGAGGATTGCCCATCACAAAGCTTGTCGAGGAATTGACAATCCTCATTGTTTATAACTTACAAGCTTGAGAGAATATGGTCATGTGATCTATGACTCTGATTTTGGATTTTCCCCATGTGTCTTATATTAGCTAACTATGTTTGTCATTGCATTTATATTCTCCTAAAATTATTACAAAATTTTAAAAAATGTAGCATACATTTACTATTTAAGACACACGTAAAGAAATAAGTAAACTAAGGTGATAACTTTAACCTTACAAAACACACTAAAAATGTCTGTAACATTTGCTTAAATTGAGCGAGACAAAGTGTTTGCTGAACAATCTGTTTGCAGTGGAAGTTTTCATTATAGTAGCCTTCATTGTATATATAATATATATAATTAATTTCATTGTTAAAATCATACTGTAGAATCTCATATACAAAACATTTTACAATTTTTAGAATGAGATAAAAATTTCTATCCCAATCTTTTTGCTTCACAAACCTGTAATCACATTACTTATATAAAACTAAACTTACAATAGGGGGTCCCCAACCCTATGCCCGTGGGCACCATGGCGCCCGCAGACTATTTTACGTGTGCCCGCCGCTATCCGAACACGATAAAAAATTATTTATCTGATACAAATAAATTTAATTTTTAAAATTTCTTATAAATTATTGTATTAATTGTAATCAAATTGTAGGGCATACTATACTTTTACAGCATAAAAATATAAACATCAATTATATGTTAAAATTTTATTTTTGTAATAAATATTTTTTTGCACACTATGTATATTATTAACAATATCCAATTATAAATTTATATTGAAAAAATAAATGGTGCCCACCACCTGGCCGGTATTATAAAATGTGCTCTTAAGTGCAAAAATGTTGGGGACCCTGGCATAAGCATTTATTCAGCAATCTAATTTTAATTCCTTCATCAATACAGATATCATCTTGTGTTTGCCTGAAGATTTGTGCTGATGCCATTTTGGGTGCAGTTATATGTTGGACCCCATCACCTAACATTAAATATTGAATGTCTTTAGAAAATATCTTAAACTTTATTTAAATTTTCCAATTACATTCAAATATTAGTAATAATACATAGGTAAGTATATACACAATGTTTTGAGTTGTATTATTCTCTCGTCTTCAGTGTTGCTGGCCTGGCCAGTGACAACACTAGCATGAGGATTGAACCTGGTCTTTTAGATTCTTGAATATTGAATTTTAAAATAATACACTAACTAAATGAGTTATTCTGTCAAAGGCAATAGTCAATAGAAATAGCATATACTTATCTGTGAGGTTCTTTCTGATTTTTACACTTTTTCTTAGGAACAAAGTTAATCAGTGCTTTTGAGACATTACGTATACTCATGTTGGGTTGACTTATGAAGTTATATACATTTGTCATGTAATCAGCTCCATTGAATTTTCTTATTTTTGTATCTTTTCCTCTCTATCCAATATTTTTATTATTTTCTCACTTTTTAATGGAATGACTAGTCTCACCAATAAATATTCTTTCACATTCACATTGCATTTCATAGATGCAGTTTTGGTTTTACAGCATTTCAACTTTAGGTTTTGTAGTGTGATATGACTCTGGAAAGCAATTCTTCTTTATGCATATTGCTATCGTGTTTTGTCTCATTGATATATCTTATTTGCCATTTCATAAATTGTATACCATAAATATCCACATGCAATATATGCCCAGTATTGCTTGGTGCAGTTGTTGATTGGAAAACTCTGGAGCTCAAAACTTATAGATTGTGTAATATCCTTGCTACTTCTAATATTCAAACTTCTTATAAAATCCTGAACTATAAACCATTCATTTTTCTTATTGACAATATGGTTATCTTTTTTCAGTCTTGCAATCAAAGCATAACATCATCTTCATTATTAAACCCATTAAATATTTCTTTATTTGAGGGTCACTTTTTTATAACTGCAATTAGCACATATTTTTTCATAACTCTTACATGTATCACCTTGACAACAAGACCTGTATATGAACAAAAACTTCTTTCTAATCAATTCATTTTCATCAAATATGCAATATTATTTGTCTTTAAAATTAAATGGTGTGCCTAATACAATTATATTTGCTGATTATTTCTTCAGTGTTTTACATTTTTTTTTGTATTGTTACATGGCATTATTTCAATTAGTTTTATTTCAATCTATATTATAGCATTTTTTTGTATCATTGTCAAAGTCTTATTAAATTTTAGAAAATTAATATCAATTTGACAATTCAGTGCTTATTGTTTGCAGAATGACATATGTAAAAAGTTTCAAGTTTATTTATATATAAACATGTGTATAGCATGTGATGATGTTTGGAAATTCATAAAAAACAGTCTTTTGAGGGCTTTTAAATAAATTTAAATAACACTACTAATGGAGTAGCTTATCCCTATTTTCTTCTATGCAATATTATGACAATCAAAGGGCATTTCATCTATTTTCATTATACAGTTTTGTGCTTTTCCAATACCAATCATCTTTAACTTTTTCTTACCATGAAATTTTTTAGTATATCCTTTACCTGAAAACCTATAAAGCATAAAAGATCTGTTAACTATGCTATGGTTAACATAACTTTTAGGTGTGAGAGTGTGCAAAATTTCTCATCAAAATTATGACATGTGTGCATGTATATGTGTTAATGTGTATATTCATTAGAGGATTCAAAGACCTCAGAATGAAATACAGATAGATGTATGTTGAAATTAGCAAGACAAAATAAAAGATAAAAACAAGGATACAAATTACATGTGCCATTGATGTCAGTGAAAAAATTAATAGACAGAAATAAATTATTAACAGGGAAAATAGTATATGAACAACTAAAATCTGACACTGTGTTCCAGAAGATGTTTTAAATACATAGAATAAGGGGCTGTACATGAGATGAATAAATAGAAAGAAGTTTGTTGAACTGATGAAAACATGGATTGAAATATCTTGCAATAAAATAGTAGTAGAAGAAATTGAAAATGATAGATGTAGATATATATTTTTTCAGTGCAGATATTATCTATTACATGTATAAAGATCAAAACCTTACCAATAATGTATAATAATTGGAGAGTTGAAGCGCCCTATATATAAAAATGGATTCGTTTTTTTTTTTTTTTTTTGGCTTGCAATGTGGATTATTTTGATAATGGACAACATATTATAAAGTTATCGTTTTGGAAGTTTATCGCTCCAATTATTAATTATATATATATATATTGTCTATAACTTTTTGGTGGAAGCATAAACTGTACGAAACGTACAAGCAAATGAATGAATAGGCATTGCGGATCACTTATTTAAACGAGTATGAAGTTGTCACAAAATAATATTTCTATGTATGTATGTATGTGACTTATCTTTCTTAAATATTTATTTATTTAAATTGGCAGAACATAAATGCGGTAGTTGAAGTGTAAATGGCTGAAAGAACATTGCATTAGAATCAAGAGTTCTACTCCAACAGCAATTTTATCTTAAAATCGGGGAAATTATGAATTATAAGACGGAACTTAAAGCGCTGGCAGCAATTTGAGGAAAAGAATTACCATTTCAAACTAATCTTAAATTGTAAAGCACAAATAAAAAAGAAGACAGCATTGAACAACCTTTTTTAAAATTAAATTTGTTATCCATTACCTAATAAAATTCTTAATGATAAAGTGGCAGTTTAAAGTAAAAGCTAACGTCGTATTTCAACTTTTTCCCCCATTATTTCAACACTATAATAATAACACGTAAATGCTTATAATATACAAAACAAACAAGTATAACTCCTATAAGTTAAATAAATAAAAGCAATAGTGCAGTCGAATGGCTTACTGCTCGACATAGATAAAAAGTTCGAGCACCGGATGTGACAAATTGGGCCATGGTCCATGACTTTGAACTCCAGAACTTGTCACTCTACCACTCCAACAAACCACGCAGGGTAGGAAGTCTGGATAGATTGTTCTCAAAGTTTCTAATAAATAATCAAATGGTGTATTCTTCGAGAGTTCATACGAAATTTGAAGATAATAGATGACAGGATTGAAAATATGATCTATGGACCTTATGTTTCAGAGTTTGCCATTCTGCTAGTAAACTAAATCACAGAAAGAAAGAATTTCATTAATTGGCTAAATTTAAAAAAACAAAACTCATTTTTATATTGTGTTTTCCTGAAGTTTTGTGATAATGGTGTTCTAGTTACATTTTTATATTGGACTATTTCCTTCATCTAATATATGTATTGAATGTCTCTAGAACTCAAGAATCTAAGGACCCAGATTCTAATCCCATGCCAATTCTGTCCCTGGTCAGCATCTGAAGAAGAGGGAAGACTAATACCTCTCGAAACATTGTGCATATACTAACCTGAAAGTATTTGGAATATTTAAATAAAGTTAATTTTTTCTAAATACATTCAATATGCATATTAGATGATGGAAATAGTTCAATATAAAAATACAACATTTTTATATATATTTTAGCTGGAAATTGAGTCAAGAGTCTTTACCATTGAACTTGACCATTTTAACCCTGCTCTAAATCAAGCAGGACATAAATCAATACACAGACATATAGAAAAATATCCCACTTTACGATGGCTATTAATAAACCCTATGATGAAATCCCTGCTAAATAATCACATTATCTGAATATAGTAATCTATTTATAATTTGTAACTTTTTCCTCAAAATTGATATTCTTTTTTTATTTACAGTTTTTACTGCCACTATAACTTCTACTTAAAGAAAATAAAATACAGTGGTACCACACCATCCACTATATTTTGCTACAAGTTTCAATCAGGTACATCATACATTATGTATAATATAGCTCATGTTTTGTTCATAAACTTTGATTAAAATACAATATGTATTGCTTATTGAACTGTAAGAGTATATATAGTACTTTTCAAAAGCATATATGCCATACCTGACCCTTCAGAAGTGGACCATTCCAGATTCCTTACCTGATTGGCTAGCACCCAGTTGCTATCCAATCAGGTAAGGAATCTGGAATAGTCCACTTCTGAAGGCAGGGTCAGATATGACAATATATTTATATACATAGATGCTTTTCTATATGTATAGTATATATATATATATTAAAATTATAATATAAATAAAATTTAAAAATAATAATAATACACTTATTAATAATAAATTGAGGAGACCCCATTTACATATTTTACCAAGTATATCTTTACTTATTCATTTACTACAAGAATATTTTTTTCAATAATGTTTTTTCTCTCAATAATCATTGCATTGTTATCAAAAAGCTATGATTTTTTTAGTTATTTTGATGCTTTTAAGTTAGTTTCAACTTTAAGTATATTCTTAAATTTTGTAAAAATTTTAGCATTACACTTAGACAATATTTTATTATACTAATATTTTAATCATATTCAGAAAGAATAGTAATGGAAGAATAAAATGTATGTGGTTTCAATATAAACCAAAGAAATTTTATTAATAATTATGATCATGTCAGACAAACCATGGGCAATCTAGCAAACAATACAATATTCATTAGTAAATTTAGTTATTCTTACCTAGAGGTTCAATTATAATGCCCGGTGCATATCATTTTTCCCTTCATGGTTTTTTTTTTTATGCGGTAGGAAAGATCACATTGCAATGGGCTGTTTAAATGGTGTTTTACTTTTCTAGCTAAAATTTTGTTGATATAAAAGTATTATACCAAAATTCATAGTCAGATGTACAAGTCTAGAAGTTTGTTGATTTATAAAAAATAAAATAAAAGATTAAACTCCAATTTCAAAAGAAAGAAAATGTATATCTGTAATAACAATACAATTATTGAAACAACATTTAACTAGTCCATTGTAGCAAAAAGGTTTTTACAACAGTTCTTGATAAGAAATAGTGAATAAAGCATTACTACAGGTGTGACAATTTCCCATACATGTTAAGCAGTTTTTCATTTTTATTTTACCTTCTAGACAAGAATTGGATAGATACCCATTTAACATACAGAGCTGTCTCTTTACAAAAAAACAATCCATTGTAATTAGAACCAATAATAATAATAATCATTTTGTATATAACCTAGATTTAAACTCCAATTCATGGGAATAGACCATAGATTTGCTAATATTATATGATAAAGCTCTTTTACATTTTACTCAAAATGTTCTGTTTAAAGCAAATGCATAGTGATGAACTCAGGAGTTAAAGGTTACTGGTTCAAAGCTCAATTTTTTTATTTGGTGTTCAACCATAACATTTGTAACTAACTTTTTAATTGAATCCAAGAGCTAAAGGCTACTGATTTAAACTCAAATTTTTACTTGGTGTTCAAACACCACATTAGCAACTAATCTTTTGATTAAATCAAGGTTAATAAATTTATCTTAATAATTTACTACTATTATATGATAAAGCCCTTTAACATTTCACTCAAACTGTGCTGTTTGAAGCAAATGCACAATGATGAACTCAGGAGCTTTACTGGTTTAAAGTTCAATCTCTTATTTGGTGTTCAACCATAACATTAGTAACTAACTTTTTGATTAAATTGGAGTTATGAATCCAAGAGCTAAAGGTTACTGATTTAAAGCTCAAACTTTTACTTGGTGTTCAAACACCACATTAGCAATTAACCTTTTGATTAAATCAAGGTTAATAAATTTATCTTAATAATGTAAAAGCTTATGCAGTAATAATAATGTTTGAGAGGATAAAATAAAATGTTAAGAGGTTAGGTCATGATTGTTAAGATTTCTATTGTCTTGTTATATCTATGTGCCTGGTTTTGAATAATAAATTTATCATACATACAAAATTGTAACTGAGTTTAAATCTGTCTTGAGGGCCACAATTTGTAAATAACATAATGTGTTAATCAAAACTTGATAAATGTTGCCTGTTTGTTCTTCTCAAAGGTGGGTTGTGATAACTATGTAATATAAATAGTATAACTGAGTTTAAATCTGTCTTGAGGGTCACAATTTGTAAATAACATGGGTTAATCAAAACTTGATAAATGTTGCCTGTTTGTTCTTCTCAAAGGTGGGTTGTGATAACTCTGTAACATAACTAGTATATGATTATAACATTTGATTTTGTTGTATTTTCTTTCCAGAGAATTTTCCAAGGTTTAGAAATAATGATTAGAGTTTTCAAGCATTGATTGCACTGCCATCTGTTTTTTTTTTTTGGGGGGGGGAGGGGTTCTTATTAATTAATTTTTTAATAAGTAAGGTTACAAGTATTGTAGGATAAAATAGAAGACAAAAAGTAAGTATCTGTTAAATAACTACTCATTTCAGGTGGAAGACCTGACCAGTATTTTTTCTAATTGAAATAGTGACAAGATTAGCCTGATAAATTCCAATGTGATGATGATTCGTATGATTTTCTTTTCCTATTTTGTTCTCTATAAATAACTGAATATTCATTTTATGATTAAATAACTGATAGCTAAATTGATGATGGATTTGTTACTTTAAAAAATTCTCTAGTTGCTTGGAAATCTTTGACTACATACATTTCCACGGTTTACCCAAATTTTAACCTAAAGCCAGATATACATGGGATAACCACTACACTATAACGTTTTTTGTTGCTACATTCTATATAAGTAAACTATTTCTGAAAATTATTTACTATTTTTGAAAAAAAAACCAGAAACTTAATATTTTTACTTTAAATAATTTTATTTAGGCTAAAACAAGGTTACATTATTCCGTAAAACTCTACTAGTTTTTTTTTTTTACTTATGGATAGAATTAATAAAAACTGTAGATAAATGAAAATAATATATATATTTTTTAAAAAAATCAAGATTTTCAGTAATATTATTTTAAACAAAAATGCGGTAATTGTTTATTTTCTTAAACACAACAACAAAAAAAAAAACAACAACTAATATTTGAGAGAAAAGAAAATATTTAAAAATAAATAAATAAATATTGTTACTAGTTTATTCCCTAAAGCTATATAAATATACATATAAACATGTGTGTTATTATTTATTAATATCATTATCATAAATGATAGTTTTAGTAATGAAAACAATTTTTAAAAATGATAGCAATGACGTGATAAACTTAAATCATCTTTGCCAGTTGAGTTAGTTACTTTGATCTTAATGTTTTATTAATATTAAACACAATAATTAATATATATTATAATTGAAAGCATTTAAGCAGCCCGTTAATAAATTCGTTTATGACCGACGATAGTAGATCGTTGCATAGATGATTAAGCGCTTCCCCTGAAAATAGATCTAACTGTCTCTTATTGCTATAATTCAAATATATATATAACTCATTATCACCACTGTTAAACAACTTTTTAACAACCGTAATAAGAAAATCTTTTTTCTTTAAAATATATATGTCTTATAAACTATAATGTTCTTTTCATTGAAATCAATCAAATTATATACTCTCCGTTTCTTTTTAAAATCTTTTATTTCTTCCCATCACCATATATATATATATATTCACATCTTTAACACCTAACGTTTCGACCGCACTTTTTTTTTGTTATTGTTTGTCTTTTTATGATAACAGTATATATTAAATTTATTTGTAATAATACTTATATAAATATGAAATTTTGTAGATCCTTGAAAATGACTACAGAAAAATGTGGTCGAAACGTTGGGTGTTAAAGGTGTGAATATGTATAGTGATGGGAAAAAATAAGGTTTTTAAAAAGAAAAGAAAGTATATAATTTGATTGATTTCGATAAAAAGAACCTTATAGAGCTACAATTCAAAATTCAGAATTTGCCTATTTACTTGAATAATGAATTAATAGAGGCGTGTTAAACAATCTCACTCATAATATTATAAGAAACAACTTTGCAATGCACTAAAAATGATTATGTAAAATTGAGGATCACTTCATGGTGGAATGGTTGGGTACATTTGTTTTTGATATGATTCCAGTCTGGGATTCTAATCTGGGTGGAATTGCAGACAGCTGAAGATTTTTTAGCAAGTTTTTTTTCTTTTTTCAGAAAGCAGAAAGCTATTCCATAGCTACAACTGCCATCCAACTGACTATTAATTAATAAAGAGGCATCTTATTAATCTTAGTTAAGCAAACAAAATGCCTCCTCTAACTAGAGGTTGATTGTCCTTTAAGAATAATAATTTTATCCTTAACTTTTTGTTTGTTAAAAAAATTATTGGCAGATCTCTACTTAAATCTATTCATTCTTTTAATCTAATGCTTGAATATCCTAGCACCTCACTGACAATGCCAGTAACAGAAACTGGTCTGGGATTAGGGATATTCTGCAAAGGCTGTTAAGCTTATTTTGCAAGCTCTATATATAACATTTGTAAATACAAGCTTATTAAATGAGATTATGTGACATCTGGCTTGATTTTTTTAAAATCTTTTTATTCATATAAATAAAATGTCCATTATGTAATAAATATTATAATAATAAAAATGAGTTATAACGGTGATAATATATTTATAAATACTATAACAAACCTTTGAAGTACTTTCAGTTAATTTCTTAACTTTCTTCTATTGGGAATAAATCAGATTCAAATATAGCGGAAATAAAAGTCATCCTATCATATTCCAAAATTTCTGAATTTTAAAGTTAGTAAATTATTGATTAATTATAGAAGAAATCTTATATCTATCTATTAAAAATTGTCAACTTGATTTTTCTTTTATTGTGGTTTCTCTCCTTAAGAAGAATCTTAGAATTTTCAAGATCAAAATTGAAGATATATAGTCAAATGTTTTTCAGTGACAAATGAAAATAGAAAATTTATTATTACTCTTATTTTTTTATATGATCATATAACATTTGCTGCTCTTTTAACTTTTTCTCATGATTGCATCTCGATTCACTTAAATATGAAGAAAACAGATAGTACATCTGTGGTTTATTATAGTTTTTATATTATCACTGTTACAATACTATATATATATATATATATGAAAAAACAAAAACAAGTTAATCATGTAACCTGCTATCACTTGTTATTTATCCCCCACTGAGGATAGCAAACCAGCTTGAAATCAGCTGATCTGGGGGTGAGCAAATGAAAGAGGTAGTTAATTTCTGACTCTTTTTTCGTTTATGTAAAACAAATCTTACACTTGTTGGCGGTTTTGGTATAGCGCCATCTTTTGGACATATATATATAATTAATATCATTGCAAATGAAGGTCTATCTAAATTTAATTCAGTATCTCCAATCCAGCAAGTTTCTTATTTCAGCTATTCATTTAGGTTATGGAAAATCTTTTACAATTTCTAGTAATCCAGTTTAAAACTTCACCTATCTGTTTATTATTATCTTTTCTAATACAGCCCAACTCTGTTTCAATCTCTGATTATTTCAATGGTATTAATAATATTTATTTGTTCACTTAATCACGTATTTCATTTTAATTGTTGTTATTTCTAACATATCTCTTTACACTTTATATGGCAATTTGAAATTTCCGTATTCTCTTCTTTCTAGTATCTAAATCTCAAATCCATAAATAAGAATGGTAAAATACTGTCATATCTCACCTTGCCTTCAAATAATGGACTAGTCCAGATTTCAACTTATCTAAATCAAACTCAGCACTCATTGCCATAAACCTGTGTATACAGATAGATAAGACATCCAATAACAAGAACAGGCTAATAAATGATAATGTTCACTGAATCCATGTTTCCATTAAGCATGGTAATATGGCAGTAGTCAGACTTTTTGAAAGTTGGTCAAAGAACTATTGTCACAAAGCCGAGAGACGGAATTAACATTCTACATACACGTTCTTTAGACAACTATTTTCAAATTGAATGGCGGTATATACATTCTTCAAAGAACTACTATAAAGAGGTGAAAGACAGAATCTTGGTTATCCAGACAATAGCAGTTAAGCTAAATGATTGACACAGTGAGGCAAATCTAAATTCAGAACTGGAAGAGGCTAGAACCAAACATTCACATAGGACAAGCTGTCATAGTACAGCCCAAAGAATCATATGACCTATTCATGAAGCAGCCTTGCCAATATGCAGCTGAAAGTGGTAGGAAACTTATAAGAGCAATGACAATTCCTTTTTCTGTAGTTCATTCCAGAACTAGGATACAATTAGGTGCTCTACCTCACCACCAGTAGCAGGTGAAATATAGCCATTGTAATATACTGTAAATATGAGTGTATATTTATTTGTTTTCATTTTGATAATAAATATAATATTAGAAATGTAACACAACAGATTTGGTGCAATCGACAAATTAAAAAAAAAATTTCCCCATGGGTGGGAGGCAAAAACTTTCAGATGACAAAATCTTGCCCCTGCAGGTCATTAGATTTTGTTGTTAATCAAAAAACTTGACTGCAAACATTATTGACATGTTGATAAAAATATTTTTTAAATAAAACAAAAATGGTTACTCCTATTAATAAAGGTAGAAACTCCCCCTAGTGGGTTGTTAAATTTTCTTTTGAATCAAAGATTATTATCAGTTATGCAAGCAGCATCTTATCAAATAATGATTAAAAATCAGTGATTATTCTCACAAATGAAAGTAAAAAAATTTTCTCTCATGGCATAAGGAAGGAAAAAATTAAATGGCTAATTGAAGAATTCATTCCGGTCTATCCAGATAATTGGCCAAGCTATAAAGATCAAGTAATCTTCTATTTACATTTCTAAACAAATAAAAAAAGCCTGAGTTAAAATTAGTCATGTTCATGTCTATTGTCGGATCTCAAACTTATGAGGTCCTTAAAGTCTAAACAACCTTGAAGGGGGGAACTGACATTGACAAGGCATTGTCTCTTCTAGCTAACATTTTCACTTCAAACCCCCTAGCAATAATGCAGATATTTCAATCTTAGTATACAAGGGAAAGGGGTGGGGGCTAGAGATAGCTTTAAAAAACTAGATTTAAGATGCAATTTCCATAACATCCTTAATGAAGCTCTGCAAGATTGTTTTATTTGTGAAATGAGGGTCAAGCTCCTAATGGATCCTATCATAGCACTTGATCCAGCTATCAAGTGATTCTAGCAGAATCAATAGTTAGTCAAGCAAGTCCATTGAAGAAAATGAACTATAGCATTCAGACCATTGGGCAGAAAACTGGATTGGTCAAGCACCCAGCTAAAAATAAGTCATTGATCATATAAGTCAACAACAACTAATAAAAAGAATTGCTATATGTGTGATCAATTTATACACATGCATGATAAATGTCCATACTGGTATACAATGTGTACATATTGCAAGCATGTCAACCATATAAAAGCTGCTTGTTTTTTATGGGGAAAAAAGTTACTATTTACAGAATAGTTGAGTTCATTCTAAAGAGTCAGAAAGGCAATTTAAAGTCTAAGAAATAAAATGTCTATAAATAATATGAGAGGCAATGACTCCGCTTTTAACCACAGAATACTTATTAATGATATGCCTGTAACAATAGAACTGGACATCAGGACTGCAGCATCCACTATGTCAAAAAATATATAAGCTATCATTAATAAGAATAATAAACCTCAACTGCATCCTAGCAACAAAACAATTATTGATTACCAAGGCACCAAGGCAATCTAGTAGCATTGTTGGGTCAGGCAAGAATTAAAGTTACATTGGCCAATAATCAAAATGTTTGACTGTAAACATTATTGTCATGTTGATAAAAATATTTTTTAAAAATGAGAATGATTATTCTTATTAATGAGAACAGAAACTTCCCCATGTGAGTTTCTCTTGAATCAAATTAAAAATTAGTCATTACTCTCACAAATAAAAGTAAAAAAAAATTTTCTCATGGCATAATATATCTTCTGATAAGCAAAGCAATTTATTAGGACATGATTGGTTGATTCACCTAGATATTACAGTGATTAAGTGAACCACCTCACAACAATAAATTTAATCAGGGTCTACCCAGAAGTAAATATTAATAATCTGGGTTTGAAGTCTAAACTAATGCATTAAGTTAAAAGTTCAAAAAAGCAGATAGATATTAACATTCTATGCTGCATGTTTAAGGGAACCACAAAATTGGTTCCAGAAATAGGGTTAAATTACATGTCACTAGATAAAGCCTCATCAGATGACAAACATTGCAACTCACCAGTACTGAGTCATCAATCAGCAGTGTTGAACCTACAGTTCCAAAACCAACCATGAGCAAATCCTCATCAGATGACAAAAAGTTACAAACCAATTGTGCTGACTCATCAGTCAGCTGTGATGAACCTACAGTTCCGAGATCTCTGAACAATGACAGTGGACCTGCTGAGATCACCAAGACAGATCAAACTACAAAGCAATGAAAATGCCCACCAATGCACCTGCATGACTATATTCTCAGGGATAATTTTAGATGGGGAGAGTGACATATCTCACCTTGCCTTGAAATAATGGACTAGTCCAGACTCCATTTTATCTAAATTAGAGTGAGCATCTGTTGCCATGAACCTATGTGAATATAGATAGATAACACATAGCCAATGGCAAGAAGAGCCCAATATGTAATGATGCTCATTGAATCCAATGTGTCCATTAATGATGGGGATCTGGCAATAAATAGTCAGACTTTATGAAAGTATGGTCAGAGAAATACTGTCATAAAGCTGAAAGACAGAATTCACATTCTCCATAAATGTTCTGCACAGAACTTGTTTGAATGGCAGTATATAGATTCTCCAGAAAACTATTGTCACAGAGCTGAATGACTATCTCCATTCTCCAGACAGTAGCAATTAGGCTAAATAGTTGATGCAGTAAAGCAAGTCCAGATTCAGGACTGGAAGCTGCTAGAACCAAACACGGCATGAGGAAAACTGTCAGAGTACAGCCAAAGTATCATATGAACTACTCTCAAGGCAGGCTGGCCAAAACATAGCTGAAAGTGGTAGGAGATTTATCAAAGCAATTGCAATCCCTTTTCCTGTTGTTCAACACAGAAGTAGGAGCTATAACTCACCAATAGTAGCAGGAGTAAGTAGCCATTGTAATATATTGTAAATATGGGTGTACATTTTTATTTGTTTTTATTTCGATAATAAATATATTTATAAACATATTTTACATGCATGTGTTTATATATAATCCAGACTAAGCACAACAAATACATATACTGCAAAGCTTCCTTTTCAATAACGTAGACATAATTTAATATTTTGTTATTTCTATCAAAAGCACTTCATCCAATTCTATGATTAATTTCAACCATTGTTTCCATCTGTATTAATAACCTGAGCAAGATATTCATTTGTTGTTAACTTCTAATTCATTATTATTAATCTTTCTTGAAAAAAATCCATTAAACATTAATTTAATCCTTTTCAGATTTTATTTTTAGTCATATTTTTTTACTTTTCTCTGATGACTCTTGCAACATTTCCTGAAGAATTCTAAATTATCATTTGCAAAAATAATCATATCATCGACAAAATCTAGATGATTTAAATAATCTTTATTTAGTTTTATACTTTTACCTTCTCATTTTCATTCATATACAGTTATTTCAACATTATCACTCCAGAGAATTGATATAACTATATTTCTAATGAGATCAATAGAAGAAATGGCCAAACAATGCATGCAAAGGAATGCTCAACTGTGTAATAATATCGAGATAAAAACAAATCTTACATATATGACATAATTTTCTATAATAACAACTGGAGACATGGGCAATAATAATAAAATAAAGTGAGCAGAGATTGCTGACATCAGAAAAAAGAAAATCAGCAAAAAAGCAAGATTGGCAAAAAAACATATTAAAAGAGCAGAGTAAGTTCGATAGAAGAGGGGTTGACAAGTTATTGAAAAAAGACTAACCTAATATAATCATGTTAGAAGAAGAAATAAAAACAATCTAGGAATGCTAATTGGTTGGAAATGGAAGAAAGAGAAAAGAGAAAAACACTAAGGAAATGAAGAAAAACAACTGATAATTAATATAAAAAGAAATGGTTTTAAAGACCGATATTATAGATAAAAAAATATGAAAGAGGAAAACATGGGAAGTTTTTGGTTGAGAACAACTTCAGCAGTGAAGACGTCATAAAAAAGATGTCTTGATTATTTCCATATTTATGTTCATTTTTTTAAAATACAGAACTGATAATGTGCAAAATATACAGTTTATATATATAGTGTATATTTTTAAAATGTAAGTTTTAAAGACTTTCAAAAACTTGAATTTTCTTTATATTTAATCAACCATTTTCTGCAAAACTTCTCTACAAGAAATTTTAATTTCATTATCAAGTTGCATTCATTCCAATGCTATATTGAAAAGTGAACAAGTAGGTACACATAATGGATTAAGATATCAATTAGATACACATGCATACAGTAATATGTGAAACGGATTGAATACAAAAGTCCCCATAACCTTAATATCTGCCAATTTTAATTAATGCTATGAAACATTAATTCTAATAATGTATTGTGATAAAGATAACTATCAAACATCACATGATCACCTTTAGAGTTTTGCCTATGTGATAAAGATAACACAGTAAAAATAAAACAAATGTAGATTTTTAAGTAGGCTTTTACAAATTAACCTTGCTTACATCCCAAGATTTGTTAATTCTATTTCCATTAAAGAACATAGACTTATATAGAAATGCTTTGCATATATAATCATTAAGGCAAACCATCATATATATATACTATATAAATTAAAAGCTAATTTAATAATAATTTATATAAAGAGTTCAAAAATTTTGAAATTTATTGTGTTTTTTTACTACTATTATAAATAAATTTCAGTAGTAATATAACATATCTATGAAGACAATAAACATCACATGATCACCATCTCTTATGCTTGTGTATAACTGTTGTTAAAACAGGCAAAACTCACTATATGATATGTTTTTTGCAGAATACTGTATACAGAAAATTACAATAGGCACATAAATTATCTAAAGATAAAAATATTAACAGTATAACTTTCTCAGCTTACTCATATGCATTCAAAAGCAGTTCTTTTCAATGCATTTTAGAGTCATGTATTGAAAACATCAGTAGGCAATAAACACCAAATAATACAATGTGGGAATATTGACCCAGACTGGTATCTGCCTTTTGATTTTGACTGTTATTCCTATAGTTTTCATAAAACTGGAATATCTAGTTTTAGTAGGGATTGGTAGTTTCTTGATAAGATTAAAAGTTAAAGTTATATATGTTTACATGGATATAATATTATGTCTATTCTTTATTATAATAACAATCCGTGAAAATATTTAATCCAAGATACACACAAACACACACAAACAAGTTGAATTGGTTTCAAAATATTCAGTTTATTGTTTAATTTCAGATTATTAGCTTGAATAATATTAACCAAGAAATAAAAGATGAATGCTAATACATAACTGCTATATTTTCAGCTTTGAATTCTGTCCCAATAGATGAAGACAAAAGGCATAAACTAATGTGGAGTGTGGATATTGGCACTAAACAATATAGTATCCTATGATTACTCAATTTCATAGGACATGGCTTTGGGTTAGTATAAAGAGAATCAACATAAATATTATCTTTGAAAAGTAAACATTTCCACATGCAGTTCAAACACATTTACACTGAGTTAAAGTATAAACAATAATGCAGTCTAATACTTATATTAATAAATATGACTAATGTCCAGTGCAGCTTTAGCATGTTAGTAAAGTGACAGAATTCTGATATAAAAAATATACTATGCTAATAATCTGAAAACCAAGCCAACTTATTTGTGTGGTTGTCTTAAATGTTTTCATGGATTGTTATTATAATAAAGAATAGACATAAGATTATACCCATGTAAACAAAAATAACTTTGGTTTTTCTTTTTAGTTTTTGGTGCTTAACCATAATGTGACTTCCAGAATATTAGCAAAATAACAATACACAGTGTGAATTACTGCATTCTTTTAAAAATACAGTTGAATATTAGTAAGAACACAGCTCTCTATAAAGAGTGACATCTTAAAATTACTATTCATAAATTTAAATAAAAACAGAACAATATTACCACTATTATTAATTGAATATGATTGGAAATGTACAATAACTATATGATGAAGTAATCCAAAAATAAATATCACTATTAAACCTTCAGACAAACAGGACTTATAATATATTTCATTCTGGCAAACATAATTGGAGCAAATATTGCTGAACAATATTAGTAATGACAATCATCATTATCATCATCAACCATTATCAATCCACTGCAGGATGAAGGTCTCTCCAAGTTCAATCCATCTTTTCCTATCTTGCACACTTTCTTATTTCATCCATCCATCTCACATGTGGTCTCTTTCTGGGTCTTTTACAATATTGTATGATAAAAGTGACATCAATGTATATATATATGGTCAATGCTTTGATGTTGACCTGGTAGCCAGATTAACTTCAAAATTTTATTATTCATTTACAAAAAAGAAAAATTCAAGCCTGTTTCTGATGTGAAGAAAAGTTTAAGATCCACCAAGCCTAGTTTCAAATTCCAGGTTGTGATATGCAACCAGATGCATTAATCTCTATTCCATTAGAGCTGTGTGAAAATATTATAAGTAAATTATAAATCATCTTTAACGGTGCATTAGCATGTACAATATATACCAAAGAAAACAAAACAAATTTCACTATTTACATTCAATGTCTACATTAAAAGTAACACTTTCCTCAATTTATTTTATCCTAGAGCCATCTATTATAAAACTGAATAAACAACGGACACTAAATGGTACTGCTACATTTCAAATTCTCAGTTATTCCTCTTTATAAATCTTTATCAATGCTAAACATTGGATTTTACATTTACAGCATCAGCTATCTTTACCTTTTGTGTGTTATTCAAAAAATAGTCTAAGATTCAAATGCTCTAAGATTTGAACTCAAGATAATTTGCTTATATGGTTATATAATTGCTTTAATGTATACCACTCTTTCTAGATGGATCTATTGCTAGTCTGAAACTAACTACAATTACTAAAATGTATGATTTCTGACATAGTGATATATATATATATATATGTGTGTGTGTGTGTAATCAATTGTGTAAACACAATAAACTAGTTTTAAATTTTAGGGTATTTGAATATGAAGTTAAAAACTTGGACAATGTATAAAGAGTAGATGTAGCTACTCAGTGTGTAGGTGTGAAATGAATGTGTTTATGAAAATCAAGAGCCAAATATTAGTCTGGACTTTTTGATGTTACACTATCTTCTAACATCAATTCACAGTGAAGTATTGCTCTTGATATAGCATGTTTACCTTTATCACTATTTTCAAGCATTACTGATACACTGCAGGAAAAATATCTTTTCATCTTTAATGCGGTTTCTTTAGGCTACAGTTTTTCTTCTTTGCATCACACCACCAAACTTACTTATGTCATTCATTCATTTCACATATATCCTTTTTCTGTATATTTTACAATCTCTTAGGATACAATTTAAAATTTCAATTCCCCATCAAAACATGAAAAGTTATATTTTTTCTGATTATCCATCATTTATTATGGAAAATAGGATAACTCATGTCGTGCAGTACATTAGTCCATGACAACATTTTAAAAAATGAAACAATTTTGGATCACAGAACATGTCCTAATTTGATTTATGCTTAGAAGCAATAAAAAAAAAACATCAGCTACAGTAATATTTACATATCCCCAATCATTGAGTTTCAAGATACCCTAGATAACAAACAGCAAAGCTTGTAGATGCATATGTAAGATATATATATACTCACATATTTATAAATAAAAAAATTAACAAAAAAAATTAGAACAGAATAATACAAATTTGAAAGTGACAATAAAGTAAAAAATCTAGAAAGAAAAAATGAAAACAATTAAATAGCTAATTGAGAGATTGTTTATAGGTTATTCTACACAAGCATGCATGCAAAATATTCGAACTCCAATTTATGAGTTTACAATTGTTTTTTATTTAATATTTTTTTCAAATGTCTATTTGTTTTAATGCGATGATAGTAACCAGATTCTGGAGTTCAAGGCCTATCAATCGAGGGCCAATTTCAACAGACAAACTTGTTGTGAATTCCACTATTGTAATAAAGTATTATTCCTGCTGCTCAATGCAGTCAATTTTAATTATTTATAATATACAAGGTATATGAACACAGACTTTCATACAACCCACCACTCTCCACTCTATCTCATAAAACTGATACACCTGAACACATATATGTCGAAAGGATAATCACCAATCAACGTATTTCATGCTAAACCAGCAATCATCAGTTGGTCCAGATTATCATCTCTAAATATATATGCAATAAGTTCTCAGATATATATTAAGATAGCCAATCTACATACATTATGGACAGGTTTCAATCCACTCCACACTCCAAGTTTTCAACTATCCATCCAATTGAAAATCTGATGATGGAACGCTCAAAGGCCATCCTGAGGCCAAGATTCTTGTCACACCCATGTTGACCTAAGTCAATCTGACCCTTCAATGTACAGGACATAATCCATTTAATACATATACAAGGGATACAGGCTTATTATATACCTGTATCAATATATACGAAATATGAGCACAGACCTTCAAACGATTCACCACTCTTCACTCTATCTCATAACACTGATACACCTGAACACATATGTCAAAAACATAATCACCAATACTGTATTTCATGCTAAACCAGCAATCATCAATTGGTCTAGATTATCATCTCTACACAAATATGCAATATGTGCTCAGATATATATTAAGATAGCCAATCTCCATACTTTAATGTACAGGCTTCAATCCACTCCACACTCCAACTCTTTCAACCATCCATCCAATTGAAAATCTGATGATGGAATGCTCAAAGGCCACCCTGAAGCCGAGATTCTCATCACACTATGTTGACTTAAAATCAATCTGATCCCTCATGCACAGGAGAGTTGTGGGTCGTGTGAAAGTCTGTGCTCATAAACTCTATATTACATATATTGATACAGGTATATAATAAGCTTGTATTTCAGTTTCTTCATTATTTATTTAAACTTATACAAAAAATAGTTGATTTGGTACATTTATTAAAGAAATAAATTAGTATTATTACTACTTTTAATTTTTTAAAAATGAAATGAAAAAATAAAATCAAACATATTTCGTCAGTCTTTAGAAATATATTTTTCCACATTGTACTGCTTTTAGTATTTTTTATTGTACAAGGTTTTATAGGGGCTTATTTTAGAGTATTATAGGATGAATACCTGTATAGTATATATGTGTGTTATCATCAATCAAAATTTTACATCAATTTGCTTTTATTTTTTATGATGTTATTTTAAAATTAAAAAAAAAAAAAAATTCTTTTTTTGCTTTGTTTGAAATTTCATTTTCTAATCAAATTTTGTCTTGTATATAAAGAGGAAAAATAATATTTTAAATTAAAGAGAATTTATATTATTTTATGAAAAATATAAGCTTTAAAAAATACTATTATTTATCTTATAAAAAAAGATCAAACAAGTATATAATAATAATAGTTATTTTGGCTATTCTGAAATAATATCTTGTGCAGTTTGGCTCAGTGGTAGAGTATTGGCTTGTAAGCAAGTAAGTTTTGATTCAAAGCTCATTTGGCACTTCTAGTACTCAAATATAGCATGACTCACTGAGTGATTGAGACTTCATTACTATCTTATGTAGATGATTCTGGATAAAGACTTCACAAGAAGTTTTTTAAAAAAGTATTAATTTTGTAAAGTACTGAATAATTAGTTAAATCACAGACTACTAGTCACCAATTGAACATTCTGAATCTTCCACATTTATGTTTATATATATATATATATATATATATATATATATATATATATATATATATATATATATATATATATATATATATATATATATATATTGTGCCATTACAATTTAGTCATTAGCTAAATTTGTAGTAATGTGCATGAAAGAAAATGTGGAACAAAATCATCATCACATTTTTATATAGTAAAGGAAGCTGTAGGGCACCCAAGTTTAAACCCTACAAGATCCAGTTCTAAAAGCCTAGGACAGAAAGAGAGTGGGGCAACAGTTGTGCTCTTTATTTGTTTGTGTGTTAATAAAAAAACTCAAAAAAGAGTAGTATACACGGTTAGTTATTCAATATTTAATATTTTTTTTGTTAAAAAGTAGAGTAATAACACATATACAAGAAGTGTGTGTGGAAATAGTTTAATTATCATTGTATATTTCAAATATTAAACTCTCTTCAAAGCTAACCTGCATTTGCTAAATTCTAATGTTTTATTCTATTTCTATTTTATTATTATCTGTTTCTATTCTGTTTATCTATGATTATAATTTGGGGTTTAAGAGTTATAGTTGGGGATTTGAAGGTTAAGAATTTAAATTTGGATATTAAAATTATAAATTTCTAAAGAAAAATCATTCAGATTATTTTAGTCAGCCAGTTTTATAAATGAGTTGAATAAGTGTGTGTGTACATTACATACATAAGTGTATATTTTATTACATATTAAAAAAGAAAGAAGAAAATCTGTTAAATTATCTTTTTATATATATATATAAAGATTGTTTTTCTGTTAAACTTAAGACTATGTGAGAAGTCTAGCTCTAAAAGTTTCCCATCAGCTTGATGAAAGAAAGAAGCTCAAACTTTAGGTGTTACATTTTGTGACAGAAAAAGGATTAAGACTATTTTTTCCTTCAAAACAAAAGTTTGTCTAAAAATCATGATAGTTTAAAGTTTCATATTTTTCCTTACCTAACAGCGGAAAAAAAGATCGCACTATCCAGCTAAAAATGAGTTAGCTGAAAATAAGTTATAAATATACTTAAATGAGTTGGTCAAAAAAAAAAAAATAGAAAAAAAAAATCAGATCTGTCTGGGAAAAATCAGGAGGAGAGATTTTAAAAATACTGAAACTAAGAGACAAGCCTTTGATTCATCAGATATCAATTTTAAAATCTTTTTTTTTAATATAAAGTTTTTGAAGATTCAAATATAAGGATGTCGGGCTAGGAAAAATATATAGGTCATATTGGGCTTTTCTGGCCCCCAGAGCTAGCACATCATATAGGAAGAAAAAAATAATAATAATAAAAATGTCTTGTCTGAAGTGAAATTAAGATATTCTACAACTGATGATTGATGACTGAAAGAAATGCGATATTTTCAGTAAGCGAAAAGATTCACCTGCATTTGAAAGCTGAAGGAAAATGATTAATTGATTGATAAGTATTAAATCATCTAGTACAAATTGAATCATCTACTACAAATTGAATCCAGTGACTGAGTTTAAACCCAAGAAAAAGTATAAACCTGAAGACAACTGATATACTTCATCAATTAAAAGAATCATGCTTAACAGGAAGAGGAGAAAAGTTTCAGTGCCAATATGATTCCCATTAAAGCAAATAACCTCAGTAGAATTATCATCATCAAATAATTATACACTTAAAGAGACGGTTTCAAAGAAACACAGAAATTGTTTCTGCCAAAAGTATAGACATTAAACAAGATAAATTTGAATCATTGGAAGTCACTACCAAAGAATAGAACTGGTAATATGAATTTTTTTATATATATTTTCTTTATGATATCAGAGACTTATTAAAGCTTTAGCAATAAAGTTGTATATTTTCGTTTGTTATCTCAGAACTTTTAAAACAGCTAAGATCGATTGAAACCAAGAATTTCTTACTAGTGATAACCATAAGCTTCATTAATGATTTTATATGTACTAAAATTATGATTGTCTATTAACCTAAAGTTATGAAATGTTATTGATATGTAAAATATTATTTTTTTGGTTTTAAATAATCTTTTAATTTTCATGGGGATAAACAAGCACATACATAATAATACTTGTTGCATATATGTAATTGTGTGTGAATGTAAAATAAGAGGCAGTATTAAAATATTGGATTGTTTGTGTTTTAAGTTAAAGTATAGCATTTCAGAGCTTAGAAGGGAGGGGGAGAAAAAGGTACTTTAAAACTTGTTTCTAAAAAACTTGCTCTTTCCAATTTTACTAACATTTATTTTTAATCATTCTACTTTACGTGTTAGATTATAAAGGTATGTGTGCAAAAGAGAGAGAGAAAAAAAGAGTGTTTATATATTTTTTTTGGATATTTTCTAGTGGAATGAGAATCTTAGCAAATTTGACCTCCAATTTAAGATACATTATACCAGTTACGGGAAAAAGGAAAGAATTTAAAATTAATGTTATGATTTTAAAACAGTCGATTATGATTATTGTTGTTATTGCTAATATCAATTTTCATGTAGATATAAAAAAATTTATGTATCGTTAGAAATGCAGTAATAAATGTTAATTTGTTTTATTAAACAGAGGCGTATATATTTCATTAAGAGTATTTTTTTTATTAGTTGTGATCATTCATCATCAAGGTGAATATTAGCTATTTAAGTTCCAATTAGATATACTAAGATTAGCCACTAATTATTAATTTCTGAAACTAAATTTTATGATTAGGCTTAGTCCTAAAGCTGTGGTTGAAACCATTATCGTTATCATTATCATCATCATCATCATCACATTTTAATTAATGGGATAGATAAATGTTTAAAGGCCATAGATAAATAAGTGATTTCATGGTATTTAGTTGACATTCGTGAATAAATATTATAACCACCATTCCATCATCTATATCATGCCAGGATGAGTGAATTGCCATCCTAAATTAATATAATCTGAGCTAGTAAAACTTATAAAAAAATATTGAAACACATTTATTATGTTAAGATCTAAGAAATGATTTCTGTCTAATGAATTTTATATACTCCACTTTAGTTTAAAGATGTTTTATGTTTACCTAAGTGTTATTGCATACAGTGATATGGGTCTAAAAGCAAAATCCTCCATTTTTATTAGAAATAAAGTACCAAAAAGGGATTCAAACCCGGTACATGTGAAAGGGTTATAAGATATAACTGTGTCTAGGTTCAGATAATCTAGTGGTGCCCTGCTAGACCATATTCACTTGTTATTTATTTAAATATGCACTTGACATCCAGCCAAGAGATGAAAGTGAATAAAATCTACCATCTGTATACCTGAGAAGATATTTTATTGAGTCACCAGTGTACTCACCCACTTGATGTTATTTCCTGAGTTATAATAGTTTGTTGTTAATAATTGTTTATGGTTTCTACTTGTTTATTGATGATACAATGCCTGCCTAACCAGGATTTGAAATAGGCCAGACACCTTAAATGACTAGTCTCCAGGCATTATTGTTTCTAATCATTGATATTATATCTTTGGAAATCTAATTATAGAAATATGTTTCATTAAATCCAATGATATTTTAATATATTTGTTCCATGACTATTATAGCTACTATCCAGGTATAAAATGGTAATATTTATATTTGAATCTTTTCTACCTTTATTTACTTTACAATGGATCTTTGAACATCGTATTTATGTTACAATATATATATATTGTAACGGGATATATATGCATTACATTTAAATTCTAATACGTAATGTTTTTGTACATATCTAATTCTGAATTAAAAGCACAAACGTTCAAAATGCACAAATAACAATTTATTAATATGTTTGATTTAAATATTAAAATAAAATAAGCTTTGAAAAAAATTATAGAATCAAAACAAAGATTCTAATATTTAAATAGAATATAATAAAAAACTTTTGATTTTAAAAATAACGAAGAGAGTTTTTAATCTTAAAAATAAAAATTACAAACAGATCCTTGGGGCAAAATGATCATTGAAAAGAGATTACGAAAGAGATAAGAGTCGAGAAATAGAAAAAAAAAGACTTGCTTTTCCCACCCAGAGATAGAGACACAGACCTCAGTGGAAAACCCAAAATCTACTTAGCCACAAACCCAAAACCTACTTGGCGACAAACTCAATGAACCAATGAAATACAGATATGGAATATGTTTGATCAATCCATGCATTCTAGAGATAACGTGCCTGAGGACTATAAAAAGAAAAATCCAAAAGCAATAATTAATTAGAAAATTAGAATTTTGAATTCATTTCGTTGTTGCTGAAAAGGTAAAATAAATATTGTCACTGTTACCAAAACTGTAATCTGTATAATCACGCTTCCCTCAGACTGGCCAGCCGAAGGTAGCTTTCATTTCCATGGATCCCAGGATCGAATACTGGTGCAATATGCAGCAATACTCGTCAAACTTTCTAAATCGTCATCGTCCACAGGAAAAGGGCCTTTGCGCAAATTGGATCTTTGTCACGAAGGAACGGACAAAGGAAGATATAAATTTCTAAATGATAAAATGTAATATAAACTCTCTTAAGTTTAAAATCTTCAAACTTTATGTGTCTTTAAAATGAACTATAGACTTTCTTTTTGGAGCAAACCTGAACTTTATCTTTCAATAAACTTTGCGATTTTAAACTCTTATTTAAAGTCTTAAACGTAATCTCTTAAAAAAAATGTATTGTATTTTTTTATTTTTTATTCATGCTTAATATCTGTTTGTAATAAGGTAGGGGTTTGCGATTGCAAACTTAAATTTAAAGATAAAAACACTTACCGTTATTTGTGCATTATTGAATTTAAAAGAAAAGTAGGTTAAAAAATATTTGTAGTAAAAAAAATAAGTTAAATATAATGTGTTATCGTAAAATAATTTTAAAACCTTAAACTAAAGATTTTTTTTTTTTAGAATTAAATTAATAAAATGATTTAAATGTTAGTTGAGTGTAGATGGCTGCTAGACTCGTTTAAATATATGTTAGTTTTAAAGGAGTTTTGATTTCAGACTATTTGTTTCGTAGTTGTGTCAATGCTGGTGGAGAGATATATGGATGTTAATATCAATGTAATGTGAAGTGTGTTAGCACCTAGCATGACAAGTCCAACTGAATGCATGACCCCAAAGAGGTAGTCATATCGTTGAAATGAATGCAGATGTATTTCCTGCACCATTGACCCATTCCAGCTCTATGGCTTGGGAGGATAAGCATGGCAAAATAGACCGCTCTCCCATCCATACGAAGCATTATTCTTTTTATTATATTACATGCCTGATTCCTTCACCAGATAGAAGTACATTTCCATACTGGTTGAAGCTCATGTTTTGTCCAATAATATCACACTGTTCAGATGCACATTCCTGTCAGCGTGATTCTATGCTAACATGTTCACATTGCATTGGTTGCTGATATACATATATATGGAAGCGAGCGTTGGTGTGGCTGCAGACAACGTTTAGCCTGGAATCAAATGTTTAAAAGTCTTTTAGGTGCATTGTCTGGGTAGCTCATTTATACTCAACATTTCTAAGATTAAAAATAAAAGTTAAAACAAAATAATAGTAAATAATAAGGAAACAAACAATTTGTTTTTATATAATTTTTTCCCAAGTTTGTGTGTCATCACATATATATACGTAAATAAAATCTTTGTGTTATTACTACTGCCAGTGATCTAGTGATTGTTTTTTATTATTCTTTATTAAAATATATTTTAATAAGTATATTAAGTTTCTGCATCTACTTGAGCTAGTGACTAGGGCTGGCGGTCGTGATCTTATCAGCGCATATCTGTCTACTCTATAAATTTTCTAGATTCAAATGGCTAGTGGCACCCTGTATGGCAGATACAGTAAGACTGGATTATTTCACCATCTTTCCCAACCGTTATAATATATATATATATATATATATATATAACTATATATATATATATATATAATATATATAGTTTTAGTCAATAGGTGAAATTGCTTGTATTGTAAATAACTGGGTTTATTCAAGTTGACTGTAGTAGATAAAACAAAAACCATAATGGATCCTATTGACCAATCTAAGATGCGGAAACAAATAAGTAATTTTTGTTTTTAATTTAAGATATTACATATGTTTACATTTTTAAAATCATAAAACAATACAATACTAGTGAGATATTATTTTATATAGTGCTATGTTTATTTATGTAATAGTAATATTAGTGATTAAGTGTCATTCGTTCAAACTTAACAAATGTAATTTAAAGTGATCGTGTAACATCTCACACTCTTATTTCCACACACTTAAGATTTTCCCATACATAAATGTTTGGGTCAGAAAGAATGGGTGGATTCATTCCATTCTTTCTAAAATACTATATCTCATGTCTGGAAAATTGAGTATTCATTTATATAATCTCTTTAAAGCGCATATGCATTGGCTTAATTGCTAATATTACTAATACAATACTAGATAAAATCCAAAATTTTACCAAAATCCTTACACAACCATGGTTTCATCTACTACAAATAGACCTTCTCAAGTAAAAATCAAACTAAAGGAACAAATATATTGAAACAGTATTATTTGTCTATAATCCTGTTTCATCTATTATGTGCCATAATAGTCTTCTTTCCTGGTTCAAACCCCTCCCAGTCTACATATATAAGTTTATAATAATTTGTTTTAATATGTAATAGCATATATTAACATGTATGTGTGGATATGTGCCCACATCTAATAGTAATATAAATGTTTGTATGCATATAATGTATATGCAGTTATAATTTTGAAATTAATAAAATTAAAATAAGTTGTAAACATCGTTGTATGTGTAGAAGCATACCTATGTATATATGCAAAGGGAACTGTAATGTGATATATTTAGTAAACATTACAGATTTTCTAAATTATTTTTTAAGTTATTTAATTTACAGATTTGTTAGCATTCACATATAAATTTTAAATTCAGGGATGTCTGTCTTTTACATATAGCAGAATGTTTACAGCTTAAATCTTTTAAAAAAAGAGAAAATCAAGGTCATCTGTTTTTCAGAAATACCTCTAATTAAATTATAAGCTGAGAGCAAGATTTTAAAGATTCAAAAAATAAAATTCAAAAGGGCAAAGACAAAATCATTAACTCGGTATCACTTGTCAATAGCCAAGTCAGATCTTTTGTTCTTGTGAAAATGTATACTGGCTATTAAAAATTGGAAATTAAAAGCTGTAAACAACTTTTAATGGCTTGTGAGGGGAGATGAGAAAGAGTTAATAAAAAAACCAAAATTCAGACATCCAGGTTCACTTGTTCACTCTTTCTACAATGATAACCATGGAGTAGAGAGCATCATCTCTCCTCCCTTTTCAAAAAATTGGTCTATAATGGGGATGGAGTTCAAGATCCACAGCCTGACAAGAAGACATCAGACAAACCAGCCTAATGGAGAAATGCATGTGAGAATGCCTCAGCTAGAAGATCGGTAAATTTCTTCCCACAGAGCTCTATAAAATTAGAACTTAAACTATTAAATTAATTTATAATTCTAAAGCTACCTAAATGTTAACTGTTCATAAATAATAAATAAACTTAATATAGTATTTTTTAATGAAACTATAATGTAAATTTAATAATAATAATCTTTGTAAGAATCTTGTCTGCTTAACAAATATTTGCAATTGATAATTTTCTTAACATAATAACCGAAATCAGTTATTATTATTTATCTGTCTCTAATCTGTGGTCATGTCTATTGTCTATTTTATATATTTGTTAACCATCTATGTATGTTATGCCATTCAGAGTGGAAATTGATAATAATAATTTTGGAGAATTGATTAGACACTCTCACATAGATAATTTACATTGCTTTTTAGCTCACCTATAAATTTCCGATCTGAAAACCTACTCATATACTATGTTTTGGTTTATTCAGGTTTACATATTAAATGCCTATTTAGTTAAGTATGAGAAAATGATATTTTAAAGTATATTATAAATAATTAGTTAATTAAATTAAGTATGAGAAAATGATATTTTAAAGTATAATATAAATAATTAGTTAATTAAGTCCCAAATATGCTTTACTCTCTCTTAGTTTATTATTATAAACTATACAGATTACTGGGTAAACTAGATCTCTTTTAATTACTTCCTTTTAGCATGATTTAAGTATGCTAATTTATGAACTGGCATATAATAGTTTTGCAGAATGAAACTATAGATTTAGCACTTTAATAATTTTAATATTTATATTTTAGAAAGCGTTACGAATGTATCTTTATAAAGCATACAGATACAGTATACATCTTGCTATATATATATTTTATTAAAATAGACTTTGTTTTTAAGGGCCACCCCATTATTCTTAGTTCAGACAGCTCTGTTAAAAATGGGCTTTGGTTTTAAGGGGCACTTCTATCTTATTTTAGAACTGGAACATGAAAATCCAGATTGTTTTATAAGCTGCTCTGATCACCCAAATTAAATGTTCACTTATTTGAAGATAGCAAGTCCTATGGTCTATGGGAACTGAGTGCTTGCTAATAAATCCCATGAGTAACTGTACATTTGGGCTGCATCTCTTATTTATTTTATGTAGTAGCATAGTCTTGAAAGTTATGCTACAAATTGCCAGTTCACACTCCATAATATTATTCATTCAGCATTGATATGAACCTCAGACCTAGTTTATATAATGCAGTTTGCATAAAGAGTGCATTTATTGCTCATTAAATAAATATTAATATATTAGTTATATCTGTTAGTTATCATTCTCATATGATTTGACTATTAGCAAATGTAGTAGGGATGGCATACCATAATCAAGGCAATGATTAGACTGTAGGTTATTAAATTTGTAATTAACCATTTCAAATTATAGTGCATCAGATGCGATTCTGTTCTCTAACTTGCTCATCACTGATACACCTGTGTGTGTAAATCCTGATGCAGTTTATGTATTTGTATTATTTATCTTATGATTTCATAATTAAATATTTAAAACTTATAAATGTTTAGTGTGTTATTCATAATTCATTACCAAATCTTATCCAAATCTACACTGATTTAGTACTAGTTATTATATATGCATAGTCTAGCCAGCCATAGATGTGTGTTTGATTAAATCATTAGTGATTTAGTGATTTATTCCCTGAGTCTCTTACTCCACCCTTTGCTACTGCCGGTAAGCAAATTAAGAAACTCCAAGTGCAGCCTCATATAGGTCATTCATATGGTAGTAAGTCATGGAGTGTTGATGAAGAAACTGAGGTGTGATCTGATTCAAGCTCTCAACCCCTCATCTAGATCAGCCTTGGGGTAATTTACCGAAAGTCTGGATTTTGTTGCATGAATATACAAATCTGACCGTTACAATATATACAAGCAAACAAACCATCCCATAATTCATTTCAAACACCACCTTTTCTTAATATCAAAAGATGTCTTCATAAGATATTAAGGGAAGGTGGTGTTTAAAATGAATTATAAGGAGGTTTGTTTTTATATATATGTTTGTTCCTTTAGTTTGATTTTCACTTGAGAAGGTCTATTTATAGTGGATGAAACCATAGTTGTGTAAGGATTTTTGGTAAAATTTTGGATTTTATCTAGTATTGTATTGTTTTATGGTTTTGCATTTTATTTATTACTAGTATAGTGTTAGGCAGTTTTGGTTTTATGTTTACATTTTGTATGTTTGTATTTTAATTATTTTTATAAATAATTTGAGATAGAAAACATGCAATCACAATATTATTTTATTGAAAGATATGTTTCTAATGATAATTGTGAAAATATTTTTCCATTGTTTTTATCTATAACATTATATATATATATATAAAAAAAATACAAAAAATAAAAAAGATTATAAACAAAATAATACAGAACTTTTCACAAAACAGAAATATATTTTTTTTATTTTATTATTTTAAAGTCTGTTATATATTGATTTTAAAAGAATCTATTGAAATAGTCATTCATAGCAGTATATGCGATTGTCATATATATTTAAATGGAAGGGAAATAATTAAAATAGAAATGTATAGTTATAATAAATATTATTCATATTATTATACATTCAATTGTAAATTTAAGAAAGGTGAGATTTAGGTAATCCTCATAATTTGTCAAAATAAATCAATGTATTAGATATAATTAAAATTAACTTATAAGTAATGGTGATGATATGTATGCAAGCTATATGTTGTATGTGGGGATAAAAAGTAAATCTAAATATTAAAACATTTACATATTTTATTTAGTTCTAAATGTAAAATCATGACAATGCATTCAATATATAAAAATAATTAAAGTTTAAATGGAATTTAAACAAGTAAAACTGCAAATTTTTTGAGACTAAAATTTTAGTTAAAAATTGCATTAATAATTATGTATAAACAACTTAAAATTGTTTTATAATGACTACTCTGGTAAACAATCATCAATGAAAAAATATTTATTCTTCATAAATAATTTGCATATTTAAATTTATTAATCAGAATATTAACTTTAAAAATAAATAATAATCTTAAATTTAATGTTAACTTTGCAAATAAATAAAAAGGGCAATTACCAAAACATAGGATTTCGTTTTAGCATCAAAAGAAAATTTTTATTGGTCAATGGATAAAGAATAATAATGAACTAAATTTACATTAATAATGCATATTTGAATAAAGAATAAATTCAAGTAGTAGTTAAAATTCTTTGGAATTTAATTCAATTTTAGATTATAAGAAATGACAAACATCACATGATCACCATTTTTTATGCTTGCTTATAACTGTTATTAAAACAGGCAAAACTCTCTATACGTCTTGCCATTCAGTGCAAGCCAAAGAACTGAGTGGCAATACATATAGAGAGTTTTGCCTGTTTTAAGAAATGACAAAACAAAATTATTTACAATCTTGAAAAATACTATCTCCATTTTGTTTCATATTAGATATTTTCATTCAAATTATTTCTGCTAAAATGCATAATTATACAAATCTAAATCTAAACATATTTTCACTAAGAAACAAATATTTAATTTAATTTTATAAAATTAAAATAAACAAATTGTATCTTAAACAATAGTTTTTAATCAAAGATATGCAGGCATAAGCATGACATTGCATTTTCTGACTTAAATATTATCTTAATCTTCTTTAATTAAACTGTATCTGTTTTTCTTTAATTTTTTTTTTAATAATACCAGCATGTAGAATTTTTGTTGGAGTTAATATCAGTCAATAAACACATTTTATAAGAGTGTATGATATTTGATGATAAACTCTTTCTTGGAAATACTGCAAACTTTAAAGTTACTATTGGTGTAGTTGTGAAAAGTATTTATACCTTGAGCATAGCAATATTTTATTACGATGACTGCTACAAACATTTTGTGATGCCAACTATTAAAGCTCATTGTTTATTAATGGGTACCAATATAGTTGGCATACTACATTTCTGTTTCTGTTTTTATCCACTGCGTGGAGCTATGAAGCCATGTTGGAAAAACTAATAGATAAATTTTACACTCAGTGTTCTTTACATATGTGAATAAAAACAAATTGTTAAAAGAAATGAACAGAAAGTACAAATTTAAAAAAAAAAAGTTAAAATGAAACATTTTCCCACATTACATTAAATAACTTTTTTTTAACAAATTAATTAAAAAATAAAATCCAGTACAATATATATATATATACACAAAGTAATATAAAAATATTTGCACTTGTATGATAAAAAAATATTCAGTTTATTAGAAAAATTGAACATTTGTGCATGTTGCTCTTTATTGAAAAATGAAACATTTTCTCATAATGTTAACTATAGGATTTAGGAATTCACAAAAAGCATTATGTCAATCTGGCGACTGGAGTGTCCATTGAACATTGATGGGTCGAAACCAAACTCAAAACTGTGAAGATGAGAGGCACTTCTCTTGAACTAGTTCAGTCTCAACTGTATCATATATGCTGAGAAATATCTCAGCAAAGCAGTCGCAAATCAGTGCTCCTTCTAGGTTTTGTTTATGATATTCACTCAGTTTATTGCCGGTAATCAAAACAAAAAAATGTCCATTTTATTCTTCTTTCTATTTTTTGTTACATGGTGCTATTTTAATTTTATTTGTATTGAATAACAAACCCATTTTTTTAATGAAAAATAAAAATGCATAGCTTAAAATAAACGTGACGGTTTTTTTTTTTCTAACTTTTCAAAGATAAATAACACAATAATAAAATTTTGAAACAAATATATCAATGTCAAGTAATAAGAGCTTTAAAATTATACATTTGATTTACAATTAATTTGTACCTTACTATTATGTACTATTACAAAAATAACTTTTCAAAAAAAAAACCCCTTCAATTTATTCTTTAGTTTGAGATGATGATGAGATGAGATGCATTGTGATTTCTCCTTTATTAGAGTCAGAAATCTCTCAGTTACCATGCTCAGAAAAACCTATTAGCCACTTTACCTTCCCTTTCCATTCCATTCCCCACTCTATGTTTTTCCCATATTCTTCTCTATCCCTGCACCATCCCATTTCCACAACATAATCTTTGTCTAATCCATGACCTTTATATCTACATTCCCTTTATCTTTTTCCAAACCCAGCATACAAAGAACCCACCTTCTATATAATCACTTTGTTTATATTTGCACAACTTTATTATTTGTGCCTTTTCTACTTGCAAACATTTACATTCAATTCACAGATGCCTAATATTTCCTATGCCTTCCTTACACAACTTGCAGACTAAATCCCCCACATTTTTCCATTTACATGTATATTCCCTTGTTACTAAAAATCCTGTTTGAATCTTAAACAGTAAACTACTTTCCTTTCTATTATCATAAATTAGCTTGCACCCAATATTCTGCTTACTTCTATATATATATATATTTAAACTTTTTTTACTCTCCATACTAGTTCTCCATCTGTCCAACTCCCTAGTCTTTATTAATGCATTTAGTCTTCTATCCCATTTCTTGCAATTATTACATTCAAAAATTCTCCTAACACTTCTTTTGTATAAATATATTGACATAAATTCTTTATCCAAATCTTCTGCATACCATACCATCTTTCTCACAAATCTTGTTGCCTGCCTTTTATCCATAGCCCAATTAAGAATTATTTTGGCTATTCTCTTATTATTCATAAACTGAAATCTACCAAACATTTTCATTTTGTTTGGCTTCAGTGGCTCCATGCAGTGGATAAAAACGAACTGAAATATAATAGGCTAATTACATCCATACTGATTAATGTTAAAGACATTTTCCTGCTTGCATTTTTTAAAAGCTACGTCTATTTTTTTATTAATAATTTAAAAAAAAATATTTATATTTTTTATATGATAATAATTTTTATACTATAACTAAAAATAATAAAAACCATGAATTTTATTATATAATTATAATAAAATTTTCTGTTGTACTAATTGGTGAGCAAAAAAAGGCATAGACCCATTTAATTAGACAAAAATTTGATTAAATCACAAATCATTTTTATTCTCAATTATTTTCTACCATTTGTCTAGCAACAAAAACTATGTTTGCAGACATGTGGATTATTTAAAACTACTGAGTTCCTGGTACCATTTTTCTGTGACTCTAAAAATAAAACTACATAATCATCACAATGCATTTAAAGAGAAAATTATTTATTCTCAGCTGGCTAAGCATAAAGAATATTCCACAATAATTAGTGCATCCTGCATATCCCCTTTCAGTACAAACTTCACCTTATATTGCTTATAATAACTCCTCTCATATATACTTTAATGCAAAAAAAAATTTAATAAAACTTCTTTATTTTTCTGACAGTTTCGACTGTCCAGCAGTCTTCATCAGAGCATTCTCAATTTCCTCTACCTTTTAAATAACTCATTTTTTAATATATATATATTTTCACATATTTCTTAAAAATTCCCATATCTTTGAAACAAAGATATCACTTTCTATCTTAAAACTTCTTCAGATATCTTGTCAGGATCTTCAGATTTTCTATTTTTAAGATTACAAAGAGCTATGACTAAACAATATCTTTGTCCAAATTTAAATAACCAGATATAACTATTGTATTATTAAAAGTAATTTTCTCAATTCTTGAACTATCATTGAAAGATGATCAAGATATTCCTTCCATCTGTTCAAAAAATATTATTTTTTAAGAAAAAAAAATACATGGCTTTATTGCTTGGGAATTCATAAAACATTTGAATGCCAAAACTGCAAGTACTCGAATCGATCCGGGGAACTTCTGATTTCCAAGCTGAATGGTCTACCAATTGTGCCAGATTGGAATATAATCAATCCTGGGATCTCCTATCCCCAAGTTGAATGCTCTACCAATTGTGCCAGATTGGAATATAATAGATCCTGGGACCTTCCCATTCCCAAATTGAATGCTCTATCAACTGTGCAAGATTGGAATATAATCGATCCTGGGACCTAGCAATCCCCAAGTTAAATGCTCTATCAACTGTGTCAGATTGGAATATAATAGATCCTGGGACCTTCCCATTCCCAAATTGAATGCTCTATCAACTGTGCAAGATTGGAATATAATCGATCCTGGGACCTAGCAATCCCCAAGTTGAATGCTCTACCAACTGTGTCAGATTGGAATATAATCAATCCTGGGACCTTCCGATCCCCAAATTAAATGCTCTACCAATTGTGCCAGATTGGAATATAATCTTTTATAACTACATGTTATTCTCGATGTACATGTACAAAAAAAATAATTTAAAGTGATGCCAATCAATGTATGTCTATATATTTTTATCAGCTTTAATACATTAATCATTTTTTAATTTACTTTTCACTTTATTTACTTTATTTCAGCACCATCTATTATAAGCTGATTTAATCAATTTAACACTAGATGTTAATACAACATTCAAGTATTCAAACTTTTATAGATTTCTGCACTGATTATAATTCAAGCTTATGAAAGATTACTCTAATTAGTTACAGCATATATTGATTCCAATAGTTATAACATCTGCCTGTCCATATGAGGTTGTAAATGAAAAAAGAAATGATCCCTACTCTGGAAGACTGTGTGATTAATATCATAACAAAACAGCATGAATACAATTATTTGAAATATGAAGTATTTTTCACAATCAAAATTCAATAGCAGACTTACCAAATATTTCAATGTATTTATTATGTATTCAAATCTCTCGTGAACCTGATGAAGTTGGCTTTACAAGAAATATGTATAATTGGAGAACAATTAATATTTTAGTTGAAGGTATTTCTAAGATATGTTATAATTGTTTGTGAATAGGCTAAAAAATACATTCATTACATTAATATATTTTCTAATTATTAGATAATATAGATGGAGTAAGAAAATATTCAAGTAATACCTTTATTTTAAAAAAGCTTCACTGTAGAACAGTTGCCATTATGAAGATTTTTTTTTAAAAGGCTAACTGCAAAGCAATAGTATCTCCAGCAGATTACTAAGAGATAGAGAAAAATATGACATTATAAAACAGACTTACTACTTTCTAGATGATGAGGTTCAGTTTCCTGCTTTTACTGTAGTACCAATTTATCAAATCAATATTATATGGCTAGCTTGCAAAGAAGAACTACAACTACATGAAGTGTTGGAGTATTTCAGAAAGAAAAGTTTGCTGCAAAAGAAATTGGAAAAATATCTTTACAAAATATCAAATAAACAGATAAGCAGACTAGCATGTCCTATAAGGTGTAGTAATTCACAGGTTAAATTAGTGTGGGTCATTACAAATTCAACTCTAGAGCATTATTATTACTTTGTGCAGTTTAGCAGAGTGATTGTCTGTCCCACTTTGGAATGCTGTCTCTTAGGATCAATTCTGGTGCTGACACTGGCAGCACCCACATCTTATGAACTCTTGAGTAATAAAGCAATTCAAATATTTTGTCCTGTGCAGTTTAGCACAGTTGTAGAGTCATATTTTGGAATGTGAGATCCTAGGATCGATTCTGATGCAAGGTCTTTCAGTGTTCGAACTTTTTATGAATTCTCAAGCAGTCATCATCATCATCAACCATTATCAATCCACTGTAGGATGAAAGCCTCTTCAAGTTCAATCCATCTTTTCCTATCTTTAGCTTCTCTTTTCCACATCACCCCTGCAAACTTTCTTATTTCACCCATCCATCTCACATGTGGTCTCTTTCTGGGTCTTTTACAATCTCTTGGAATCCAGTTTAAAATTTCAATTGTCCATCTATTATCATCTCTTCTAGCAATATGTCCAGCCCAACTCCACTTCAATCTCAAGCAGTAAAGCCATTTAAATAGATTTTTTTAACCCTAAGTGGTTTAATATGTGGTAGTGTCAGATTTTGGAGTGCAGGATCCTAGATAGATTGATTCCATCTGTGGCAGTTTCAGTGCTCATAAAACTTCTTATGAACTCCAAAGCAATAAAACCATTCGATTATTTTATTAACTTCTCTTTTTTCCCCCTGAAAAATGGTTGTACTCATTTGTAAAGGGCTACTAATGATGACATATATATCTACACTCAGCTATGAATATGAAGTATAAGAACTTCGAAAGCGCTTAGCGTACATAAACTTATAAACAAAATTAAACTTCTTTAACAAGCGTGTTAGCGCAGAATTATTAGTATTATATATCTGAAAAGAAAAAGAAAATCCTAAGCCTAGTTGAAAATTGAAAAAAGTTTTTCACCTGAGTGTGAACCCTTAATTGTGGACAAGTAAGGATATTTGGCTATTACATCTTGCTTCAATTAGAATAGCCACTAATATATGTACAGCAATGTACATTTAGTGAGTTTTTTTAATAGTGAAAACAGATTTGATAGAAAACATGGAATGAATGAGACCATTATTGAAAATTTATTAAAAACGCGCGTCTTTGCTCTGTTTATACTGTCTACACAAAATGAACGTGTGCTACGCTACTTTTACATTCTAATATTTTAATACATAGTTTTTTCAACGTTTTTATAAAAGCAAGAAAGGAAAAGAAAAGTTTCAAGTTCCGTAATCTTTTTCAAAATTAACCTCATTTCAATGAAGGGTCCCAGTAGTATTGACAGAAAAATCCGTTTAAAATTATTTGATAATCCCATAAAATGTTTCTCACGTCACCTGTTACTTCTTATCTGTCTGGCAAAAGATAAAGCTCTCTGATTGTTAGTTTTATATTTTCTTTCTAAAAGAAGTTTTCCAGTTTTCACATATCAATTGTCAAAACGGATTATTTATATTTCAAAAATATTGTGAAAAGAAAAAAAAGGATTCTTTTAATTAAAAAACAACCACTAGATGGCTTATAATGAAACCCAATTAAAACGTTATTGCAATACAACAATATTTTAAAATAGAAAGTCAGAACTTACTGTGTATAAACCACATGTTCACATACTTTGTTACTACTATTAATGTAACGTCTAAGAATGGAGACAAAAGCCTTAGATGGGGGGGGGGTAATGAGCTCAATAAGCTTAAATGAAATCACCTAGCTTAAATGAACTGCCCAGTTGAGCCAACCTGGAAATAAAATGTTATTATTTGTTATGATAACCAATAAAAAAAAAGTACTAATTAGATAACCAATAACTAAAAATAATAATTAGTATAATGGTTACTCTGAAGTTTGTGACAAAATAAAAACTAAGTCTGTCTCAAAATTTGTTCTTTGTTTGCTACGCATTCTGGAAAAGCCATTTACCACAATAGTAATTATATTCGGACCATTAACCCTTAAGAGATGTTAGAAAATCAATGACTAAATATGAAATGATAAGTTATTATGATGTATAAATGGTAATGGCTAATGGCTGTACATTCTATTTTAAGTGACATGAATATCTCGTGGGCACACAATCTTACGCAATGAAAAGATTTCATTGCAACCTTCATTTTAGGCTTGTCTAGAAGTAAATATATTCACAAAATGTTGTGAAGACTTTGTTAACATTGGTGAATTAAATAAAGCTTTTAAAACATAATAATGTGTTTGTTCGTTTATTACACAACCATATATTATTAAAATATCAACAATCGGCAGTAATAACAACGAGGTATCAACAGCCATTCAGAAATGAGTATGGCCATTTCACTTCCAATGGTAGGGAAAAAACAAATTAAACAGTACACTAGAAATAAGTTTTGCAATTAGTATACAAACTACTCCAAGATTCACAAATATGTTCAAATATAGAAACTTTGGTATTACACTATTTATTTGATATTTTGCATATTAACTGTTGACTTCTTTTATGGCAAACTTTTTTTTCTAATACAACTTCAATATCTCTCTATTTGTATCTCATAAATATATTCTATGCTTAACCATATTTTCCCAATCAGTACAACTTAATATAATCTTTATAACATTAATAGAGTTTACCTTTCACACAAAATTATTCTCAAGTTCACTATAAAATATTTTCTTTAGGAAATCTCCTAACTGAATTTAACTAAGGATAGACAATAGTGTTAGTTACTTGTTTGTATCTGGCAACATCACACTTTTTCAAATGCTTTGTGATTATTCTAATAGCATTTTTCTATTGTACTAACCATATATTTTAATTAAACTTGCCATGTGTTTATAGTCTGTTTCAATTCATATTTATTGCCATGTTTTATAGTTTACTAATGATGGTACAGTAATGAGTGACCTGGAGATGTGCTCCTAATAATTGTCATATTCCATCTGATTGATATACTAATTTTACTCTGAGCTGTCAAAAATTTTGATAGAGGTATGCTTATAAACATCAGAGCTCCAAAAATAGGTGATTCATTCTATTCTTGATACTTTGTTCAAAATTTAAAGTACTTTTAATTCATAGCCTGAGGTATGTGTGATTTTTTTTTTGTTTATATATACATTGAGCTATGTTTAATATGATATACACCTGGGTCTCATTTTATGCGGTAGATAGGTTCCACAAAAAACCTGCAGTAAAAAAATCACACAAAAATAAACTTAACTTACCTTGAAAAATGGGGGATAGGTTCTGTAATTTTCAATATTGCATAAAAGCAAAGCAACAAGTAAAAATTACTTTAAAATTCACATTAAACAAATAAGGAAATAAAGTATGACTAATAAAAAATTTCAAATATTTTAAAAAAATTGATACAAGTCAAACTTTTTTTAGTTTTTTTATTAACTACAATATTTAATTTTACATTTTTTCATAAATATTTTAATCATTATCGCTATTTGACAATATGCGGTTCATTTGTAAACTGGTAAGAAATCAGATTTGTCACAAGAGGAAGTACAACTAGCACCATTTTCAGTCTTGTGCTGTGTTAATGTTTTTCTGTTGACAATGTATTCAGTGATTAAACTTTGAAATGATGATTTTACTAATTGTTTATATAAAGCTTGCAATATCCAGACATATAATTAATTTAGCTCTCATTGGAAATTAGGAAGGTTGTTCATTGCAGCAAACTCTCTCATATTTCAGCATTTTCTGATGTTTTTGTTGGTCTCACACATCAATGTAAAATCTATGATTAAATGATTAATACTTATCAGGAAATAATAAATTTGTCTTCATTTGATATTTTTGTTTGCTACTGAAATAAATTTTAAATGGTCACATTTTGTTTCTATATTTAAAAAATGAGATCGCAATCAAAACAAAAAGTTTATACATTATCATTAGAAAGATTATTATCAGTTTACAAAACTTCTTTATTTTTTTTAAAAATCTAAAAGAATATTTATTTTTGTTATGTCTAACAAAATATGTTTTAAAAGTTTAAAATTTTTGAATATTTATTGCAATATTTTTATACTCATAAGTATAAATCTATTATTATTATTTACTCATAAGTATAAGTAGGTTATTTATGTAGAAAGTAAGATTCTAAATACAGCTTCAGGCCATATTCATGTTAGCTGCTAATATAACGTTATATTTTTGAAAGAAAAAAAAAAACTATTTCAAGTCAAAATAAATTATTAATAAATTGAATTTCTTGATATCTAATAAATATAGTGAAATATGAACTTCTTTATCACATAAAAGAAAACCCACATAAAAAGATATTAAGAAGAAACATGAATCGCATAACTTCAAAATTGCATTAAAAAATCCACATAAAACGAGACCCAGGTGTATATGTATTTAAACCCATGATTATAATGCACACACATCAAAAATACTTGGTTTACTTAATATATTTTTTTATTCTCTGTTATAGTATTGTCATATTATATATATATAATAACAGCCCCAGACATCAATGTAACCATGGATTCTGTGTCATTTCAGAATGAATAACTTTAATATTTTAGTTAATTTGTTTCTACACTGATAATTAAATTAATTGGAATGTAAGTTTTTTTAATTATTTTTTTGATTTTGTAATGTGTAAGGGATCAGTTTGTTGAATCTAATCACTACAATTAACAATGATGATCTCTGTCTTTTGTTCACTTATTTAAAGTACTGATTTAAACAATGGATAGTGTAAAACCTTCAAGCCTGATAAACTTGCTTGCATTTCCATCTAAGGTCCATAGGATAAATAAATATTTTACATAATTGATTTGAGTGAATATAGATGTCACATTGTCTAATAAGGCAAAGTAAGGTTATAAATATGTTTAAAATTTTGCAAGTAATATTATATTTTAACAATAATCCATTCACATAATATTAATTCTGAAGCATGTGTTACTAAAAGTCTAATGCATGACTATATTGAAAACATAGTTTTCCCATAAAGAAAAATCAATAGCCAAAACTATTAAGAAATGTGTTTTGCAATACTGTTTTGTTAACGTTGATTGCTTATCCTTAAGAAACGATTTCAAATATATATAATAATGTAGAATTTAAATTGGAGCTATCAAAATTCTTATTAACTACAAACTGATTATTATGCAATGCTTTATTTGATAAATATTTGCCTATATTTTGTCAAAATATCAAAGATTGTTTGTGAGCAAAATATACAATGGACGATTTTTATAGATAGGCAACCACCTTGTTTGTATTTAAATCTTAAGATATTTCAAAACTTTTAGACCGACATTATATTGAAAAGCATGCAAAAATAGATGGCCAAAGTACAAGGATCTAAATCTTCAATAAGACAATAATTAAGATTTTGTTTAGCACTGCTTGCTATCCATTATGATTCATGCTGCCTTATGTCATTTAGTAAAGTGATAGATTGTCATATTCTAGAGAATAAGGCCCTCAAAGTGATTCTGGTTCTGGCATTTCCAGTGATTGAATTTCTTATGAAATCCTGAGCAATAAAACTATTTTTTCATTTAAATAGAGGGGTTTGAACTTACAACTTTCAGTTTATATTCATCCACTTCATCTCAAACAACCAATACACATGACCACATAAAGATGAAAATGATCCTGAATATACATATTTTGTGCAGAACTAGCATTCATCAGATGGGTGAGATCATAATCTCCCCCACATATATACAATCAGTGCTCAGCTTATATTAAAAAAGCAAATCCTTAAACTTTAATGAACAGGTTTCAATTTTTTCCCACTTCCAACAATTCAATCAATCATTTTATTTATTTATTTATTTATTTATATTTTATTATGTATACTTATAAAGAACCACAAATTACTGCCATTGAAATGTTAATTGGTTCTACCTATCCCATCATCCTTAGATAACCAATAAGTTAAGTCAATCTATGGTGATGTATCATTGCTTACCAAATCTCATAATTGATTTCAGATCATCTGATCAGTTGCTTGCGGCATCAAATGGTGTTTTCAAATTCTAATATAAAGATTCTGTCTCAAGTGGATGGACCAAGGTATTACTTTTCAAATATTAATCAGTGCTGAAAACTTCAATAATTCCCAAACTATTTTACTGCCTGAGTCTAATTTCCCAAGCATTTTGATATTAGACACCATTTAATATGTGTGATTATGACAACTTCTGGGAATTCCATGAACTACAAAAAAAATGAACATATAGATAATTAATAAGATTGGACAAAACCAAATATACATCACATGATCCTAGCTTGCACAATGTCTTCCAAGAGCAAGTTCTTAATTCTACTGCCACAGTTTTGCCATTTACAGTAAACTTGTATTGATGTCAGATGGAAGTGCTTATTATATTTATCTAGGGTTACCCTATTCATGTTACCAGACTTCCAACTTATATCCTTTTACAATGAAGAGTTTTTGGATCTAGATATACCACACCTTTTGAATCTGACATACTTTTTATCCAGAAACTACCCCCCTCTTTTTTTGAACAATCATTTTGATGCCCCCCTCCTCATTTTATAACAATTACAACTACCTCAACTTTTGTCCAAGAATGGTACAAAATGAAACAAACCCCATATTGGACCATATTTCCAGAATACTACTCTAATTTTATCACTTACTGCAAATTTCAGTAATCAATAGATGTTAGTGCTTAATATATCCCTACACAGTGCTGCCCTGTATATATCTTTGGCCACATAGCTTGAAAGTATAAAAATAAATAAAAGTTGTCTACTTGATTAAAAAAAAAAAAAGACCAAACCAATTAGACCCAAAGCTAAATACTTTTCATTGACAAAGATCATAAATCAGAAACTAGCCTGAACATGAGGATAGATTAGCATTTGATAAGGATTTGTAAGCACATCTATTGAGTATCAATTAATTACTCAGGATTACTATAGGTGGCAGAACTACAGTAGAAAAATTATGAATTCTGATTAGATTGAACTTTCAATTGAATCATAAATATTCAGATACAAAGATGAATTTATTTTGGTGATACTTTGAAGAAGATGGCTGGCAAATGGATGATTCTTATCATCACAATAAGAAGTTTCTCTTTGAGCAGCCTGAAAAATCAAAGAAATACAGGTGATTCCAGAGAAATGTTATTTATAGGATCATCAGTGGTTGGCATTGACTTAATGACATTTTTTTCTCCTATTACTACTACCATTGCTACTGCTGTTACTACTACATTAATTTTAAAATAATTTTTTTATATGGGTATAGATAGTTTATAAGTTTGTTTTTTAAAACAATTTGGAAAATGACTTATAATTTAATCTAGATATTACAAAATTAGTTATAAAAGAACAAATCAAATAACTGTATAAATCACTACATTTAGTATATATAATAAAGACATACAAAAGAAAGAAAATCAATGGGGAAGAACTAACAACTTTTAATGGTGATAGGAGAAAAACAAGGCTCCATCTAGCATAACAATATCTGGAGGGGTAAGTGCCCTGTCTCTATTTATAATTTTTAAAAATTTTATTATAAAACAGAGATTGTAATTTCCTGGATATAGAGTTGAAGCAAAAATAGTCATCTTAAGAACCCAAAAGTAAACACAAGAAAAATAGTGACTAATTGAACTGGAAAGATCATAATTCATGCTATGAATGAAAGTGATAATAGAGGAAATATGTAAGTTGATGACTGACTGTATTTCTATAGGTAAGAAGAGCAAAACATTGGGGAAAAATGATGAATTGTATCTTCATACTTAATATTGTAATGGCAAAGAGGGTCAATGTTAGGGTGTACTATTCTTTGCCATAAAAATGACTTGTAGGTAGAGCTTCCAAATTAGATTTTGATGAGGAAATTAAGGTATTTTTCTGCTGCTACTATTAATAATAATGACGATGTATTCACTGATATAAAGAAATGTTATTAAAATGATTACCAGTGGGCCAATATGACTTAATGGTACTTACAAATAACAATAAGAAAAAAGAAATATTCATTAATATAATTTGGCTAAAAATAAAACTTGAACTAAGAAAGTCCTATAATAAATAATTTTACAGGGAGCAGTTCAAAATATTATTTATTTTATTGGAAAAACAATGCAGTATTTTTCCCCCATCTGCATTTTCTGCAACAGTCTTTTTAATAAATGACATTTCAGAAAAAAGTAAAATTTTAAAACTCATAAATAATTTTTCTATTTTTTTTGTTTTGATTCATAATATAACCTCTATTGCAAGGTTAGATTTTAAAATTTTTACATCATTTAGGCATTGCATGTATTGTTCAATTTTAAAACTTGATTATGTGTGCACATTCAAGCTTAGGAGGGTATTTATATGCACATCAAGAATGCTGTGTATTAAACTGATTGACTACATATTTCCTGCCAGCATATCATTATTTATATTTTAATCTTTATAATATATATTATATGATATTTAAATACAATTATATTGTCTATGCTGAACATATTGTAATTAGAAGGGGTTTAAACTCAGGTTTTCATGCTCCCTGTATTTATCCACTCCATCTTATACAATTGATACACATGAACAGGTCTTAAATACAATTATATTGTCTATGCTGAACATATTGTAATTAGAAGGGGTTTAAACTCAGGTTTTCATGCTCCCTGTATTTATCCACTCCATCTTATACAATTGATACACATGAACAGGTACATGTGAAAAAAGGTAAATTATCTTCAATATACATATTGTGCTAAACTAATATTCATCAGTTGATCTAGATCATCTCCCATACACGTATTGAAGAAGTCGACCTGATACTCAGATCGAGCTTCACAGCCAACTCAGAATCTCCCACCACCAAACGATATTCAAACTCCATCTTTACACATGCATATGTATTTTTTAATACATATATTTTGTAGCTTAACTAATAAAATGATAACTGACATAGATATACATAGACATCTTAATGTAACTAATTTTAATAAATAAATATTTGATTTTATTTTAATTCATATGCATGTGTAATGGATGTGTATATATTATAGGTGAGGGGAGATCAATTTTAAAACCTATATAAAGGGAAAATGCATTATATTAATGTATATTTTTAAAATTATATTTAATTTATTATTTATTTTAAACATGGTGGTCAGAAAAGGTGATGCAATCCTTGTAAGAATATTCTCGAATGTAATTAAGACAATTTACTGGAAACCCAATTAGTCCATCTATAATATATGATAATTTTATAGAATAATGTAAGAATCCATTAGTGGAAATTTTATCCACTTCAAATTTGTTTTAAAATTATAGATCATATTTTAAAACAATCAGTTCATTAAATTTTAATAGGATTGCATTGTCTTTAAAACTTGCTTAAACAAAAGGTGCATCTGGGCAGCAAATTCCAGATCTGTTAAGTAGATAAAGTACCTCAGGTTTAGCACCTAAGTGCATTCCAATATCAACAGAAAAATAATATAAATACTGTTAGATTTGAATCCAGAAAGAAAACTCATAATATTTAAACAGCAATGGTAGAGATAATCCACACTTGTCATGACAATAATTCAATGTATAGTGAGTAATGAAAATTTTCACTTTTTTCTCCATTCAAACATGTTCTTTCCCACAATCATTGCTCAGGATCCCATTACACATGAACTTTAGTATGCTTAAGGACTGAATAATTAAATGCTATTTGCCTGAGTGATCGAATCTAACTAGATCTAGTTCACCAATCCCAATGGACACTAAATCATCAAGGATCACCACTAATTTTATAAAGGTAAAAAAACTCTAGCCACTACCTAATGTCTAAACTCTTAAATTCAGCCTTCCATAATTATTTCTAATAACTTTGTATATAATTTAAAATATCATTCTATTAGCTGGTCCTTCGACCAGAAATATAATATTTTGTTAAAATGATTTGTAATTAACATACCACTAGCTTCTATATAACTAACTCTCTTTAATTTTTTTTAATCATTGAGCCTCTATTAAATAAATGTAATATTTTTCTTCCACCTTCATGTGGCAATAATATTTTATAACTTTTATTATTGTGTTTTATATATATATATTTAAATATGCCAATAAGTCCTCAAATTCACCAGTGTCGTTTTACTTTTATTTTTATTTTCCCCCTCTCTACTTTATGGGGTGACTAGATTAAGTTGAATTAAAACAAGTCTTATTTTTATCTTAGCAAATGCTTGTGAATTTGGGGAAAACAAATTAATTATCTTATAATGTCATTGTAGAAAAACAGAGTAAAAATCTTTTTTCTTTTTTTTTTTTATTTTATTTAAATAATAAGTGCTAATCCTAAAAATTCAAATTTATTATATGAAATTAAATCTGTTTATTCCCAAATTAATAACCATCACCCCATTGTATATGTATAATTGTTTATTCTAATAAAAGCACTTATGACCGAATTCTCATATTTATTTAACGTTGTGGGAAGTTTATAGATAAATTAAAATAATGGGGAAGGGGAGTCTCTATTCTAATGATTATATATTTTAATAATAAGTTTAATAATCCATAACTGCTTAGTATTTAAGTCATACTATTACGTTGGACATTCCAAATATATATATATAGGTTATAATTCATTTATCCTTAGTGTTAAAATATTATGTTTTTTGTTCCAAGTGTTGTATGAAAATGGGCCTCCATGTTCAAATACACTTATGTGTGTCTTCATGCTTCATTCCCTGGGATTTTCAGTAATCTGGATCTCGTATATTCATTCCAAGTCCAAGAACATGGCTGGCAAACCCCCCATGGGGTTGTATGAGCTATTGACATAGGGTCGCTCCAGGAAATACCTGGCCTATTGTTATTAATAGCTGACACTTTTGTTCTGTGAACTGAACCTGCCAATGTAGCAGAAGGAATTTGGTCACCACTCTTCATCCTTAAATTTGGAAGCACGTTTTTCAGACTATATATATAAATTAGCGTTTTTGGTTTATTTTAAAGTATTTTTCAATGTTCACCTCTTTTTCTTTTCCTGCACTTTTTTTTTGATAGTAGCACCTTAGGCGATTTAATGTGATGTTTTCCTGCCATTTTTTGAGTGTAGTCCCTTCCCACCACCTTTTTTAATTATAGTGCCTCAGGCGTTTTACTTTTTTGAAAAATGAGTATTTTTAGTCGATGACATTTATCGCTTGCATGTGCCAGCAGCCTTTTTGAGTGTTTCCAAATTTAAAATGGCCACCAAATGCATACTATATCAGCACCCAGATTTATTATATTTATAAATATTATCATATGCACGTCTTTTGGTGATGCCATTATATATATTAATGAGCTATCCCACACACATTTCTCACTCAGTAAAAACTGAGATCCTTTCACCTATTAATAAAGATGTATTTTTGTAATAAAGTTAATACTTCAATCATAAAATAATCTTTGTAAGCTAAATCAGTTAAGTGCTATATTTTGTTTTTTCTGGGGGTGGATTGGTATCTCTCAAAAATATCTCCTCATAGCGCTAAATCAGCTGTTCATCAGTATATTTATAAATTATTGGCATATGAGCTAGCCGCTATAAAATAGAATAATAATTTAAGTTGTCATTTTCTAAGTTATAAACAAATATCATATGTTTTACCTGTTACCATATAAATGTCATTCAAATTATATGTACGTCAAAAGGCCAATGACAATTAATTAAATAATAAACCAAATACTTATGCATACTTCTTTAAATTAATAAATCTTATGTGTATCATAAACTTGCAGAATCATTGTTTTCTTTCATTTAAATATTAATATCTTAATTATTAAATTATGATCTCTCTGACTATATGATCTCCCACTAATCCTCTATATATAATTATTGTAAAAGGTCACAACCTTTAATTGGGTCAAACTTATGTGCTAAAATATTCCATTAGATAATTTCAAATTAGAGATTTTTGTGTCTCTGTTTTGCGATGTCGGAGGAGAGAGATAAATGAGATTGGTATCATCGGGATTATTGCTCATAAGTTGGTAGATCTGGAAAATAGGCAAATAGGGCAGATGAGTGTTTCTGATTTATGTATCTTCCACATGATAGGACTCTAGGTACTTTTGCCTAGATGCTAGATCTTGTTATATGAACAGACAAAACCGACCAATACAGGTTCAGTTTATATTAAGATAGCAAATTCTCATACTTTAAAGAAATCCAGATCATTGCCCACCCATATATATATAATCAGTGCTCAGTTTATATTAAGATAACAAATCCTCAAACTTTTTATCATCATCTCCCATCCATATATATATAATCAGTGCTCAGTTTATATTAAAATAGCAAATCTTCAATCTTTAATAGATAGGAATCTATTAAAGTTTGAGGATTTGTTTTCCTAATATAAACTGAACACTGATTATATATATATGTGCATGGATCAACTGATAAGCTCTGGTTTAGCATGAAATGCGTATATCGGAGACCATTTATCTTCTTCACGTGTATGTGATCATGTATCGGTTGTATAAAATGGAGTGGATAGATATAGAGAGCATGAAAATCTGAGTTTAAACCTTTTCTAATTATATTATATGATACATATATATGATGTTGCCAAAGTAAGCTTATAAACATTAAAAAACCCAAGATTAGATGAATTCATTCTATTTTTGACTCTGTTCAATATTCAGATTACTATTCATCCATTATGTGAGAGAAAATGTTCTTTTTATTATATATCCATTAATTAAATTTAATTTTATGTATATATAACTATAAGCTCAAATATATTGAAATGTGTCAGCTGAATAAGTTAAAAGTCATCTTCCCAAAGTTTTAAACGAACATAAAAAATGGACTAACATATACATGTGGTTGTATTTGTGTTTCACAGATTGCTTTGTTCAGTTTTAACAAACACTTTCTAGAGCACTTTCTTTTTGCTTTCCTACATCACTTTAGTGTGGTAAGAACCATACTCATTTACAAATGTTACTATATGTATAACATAACTCTCCACTCTATCTAATAACACTGATACACTCAAGCACATATATGCTGAAAAGATAAATAATCACCAATATACGTATTTCATGCTAAACCAGCAATCATCAGTTGATCCAGATTATCATCTACCACACATATATACTATAAGTGCTCAGATATATATTAAGATAGACAATCCTCATACTGTAATGGACAGGCTCCAATCTACTACACACTCCAACTCTTCAACTGTCCATGCAATTGAAAATCTGATGATGGAATGCTCGAAGGCCACCCTGAGGCCGAGATTCTAGTCACACCCATGTTGACCTAAGGTCAATCTGAACCCCACATGTACAGGACATAATCCATTAAATACATATGCAAGGATGGGCAGACATCTCTACAATGTAATAACTGAAACACAGGCTTATTATATACCTGTGTCCATATATGTAATATAGGATATGTTTGCCCATCCTTGCATATGTATTTAATGGATTATGTCCTGTACATGTGGGATTCAGATTGATCTTAGGTCAACATGGGTGTGACTAGAATCTCGGCCTCAGGGTGGCCTTTGAGCATTCCATCATCAGATTTTCAATTGGATGGACGGTTGAAGAGTTGGAGTGTGTAGTAGATCGGAGCCTGTCCATTAAAGTATGAGGATTGTCTATCTTAATATATATCTGAGCATTTATAGTATATATGTGTGGGAGATGATAATCTGGACCAACTGATGATTGCTGGTTTAGCATGAAATACGTATATTGGTGATTATTTATCTTTTCAGCATATATGTGCTTGAGTGTATCAGTATTATTAGATAGAGTGGAGAGTGATGGATCATCTGAAAGTCTGTGCTCATATACCCTATATTACATATATGGACACAGGTATATAATAAGCCTGTGTTTCAGTTATTATATGTATAACATGTAAACTCAAATAATTTGTTGATCTTGATAACATTTTAGAAAAGTAAGTCAAGACTTTAAATGACCCACTGCATGGCATTATTAGGGTAACAAACTTTTTTTTTTTTTTTAAAAAGGTTAATCAACTACTGAATAATTATGGTATGTTTTTATTTTTTTTATCTGCTAATTAAAAATAGCTAGAAGTAAATATTTAATTATATCTAAACAAGTAAACAAGTAGTATAATAAAGATTTTACTTAAAATAAAAAAAGTTGTATATGTAATTTAAACATAAATTTATAATCTCAAAATAGGAAAATATGGATTTGAAAAACCTAAGGTACTATAAAAATAATGTTATAGGAATTTGAACACAGACTTCTAAGCTCCCTTCACTTATCCAATCTATCTCATACAACTGATACCCCAGATCACACACATTTTGAAGAAGATAAATGATCTCCAATTTACGTATTTCATGTTGTTACCAACACTCATCAGTTGTTTCAGATCATCTTCCACACACATATATAATCAGTACTCGGTTTACATTAGGATAGAAAATTTTCAAACTTAATGGGCATCCTTCAGTCTACTCCACTCTCCAACTCTTCAGTCATCCATACCATTCGAAATAATATTGGCATCAACAAGGGATTTGGGTATTCCTTCATCAGATTTTTAATGGTATGAATGGCTGAAGAGTTAGTTATAGGGTGGAGTATAAAATTTGAAGATTTGCTATCTTAATATGAACTGAGTACTGATTATATATGTATGTGGGAGATGTTGATCCACACCAACTGATGAGTGCTGATTCTACATAAAATATGTATATTGGAGATCATTTGTCCTTTTTACATAGGTGCGATCATGTGTATCACATGTATGAAATAGAGTGGATGGCTGAAGGGAACTTGAAAGTCTATGTTCAAATCTCCTATAATTGCATCTAAATTCCAAGTATATAAATTATACTTCTATTCAAATATTATAGAAATAACAATAACCATGAGTCCAGTAACAATTGGAGTGTGATAATTCTAATATGGATGATGTCACATTGGATTCCTGTGACATTACTTTTGTAGCCAATTGGTACTTATCTAAGCTAATATGATTAATCTGAAACCTTTTTCTATATAACTGTTATATATAATTTTGTACCCTAATGATTATAGCATGTATCATATGCTATAATCTTTACATAATTTTATCTCCTCTTACAATCTTCCTAAGTACATTTATATTTTCTTAATCTTGTCTTTCTTAATTTGATTTCTATCATACGTTGGGGTTGGGTTTTTTTTTAATGATTTTTTTTTTTTGCTAATATTCATATTAAATTGAAGCAATATATTATAATGGTATTATTGCGACAACTAAAAGATTTTGCATTTACATCAACTGCAAAATATTTACTGTATTAGTAATAAATGGTTTGACACTTCAGAAATATTATGAGGTTCATCCCACACATTTTTTCAAGAGCACTATTCTTTCACTCCACAAAATTATTGCAAAACATCCAAGTGAGACTGTAACTGGTTCTCTCTCCAAGCTCCAGTCACATCATTTCTTTCTATGTCAATACATGGTGTGTGTATGGTAACACAATTTAGGTATTCATTAAATAATTTTACAGGCCTAGTATTTTTGAATCAAGGGTTATATGAAATGTGCCAGTGTTTTGGTATCTTCATGGATCATCCCCAATAATCTCTCCTTGTCATCACAAATCTTGCACATCATTTGAAAATATTCTTGTATTTCAAGAGTTTACTCCATGCAACATTTAAATCATTATAGTTTTGACAAATTTAAAACAAAATTTAATGTTAATGTTTTGCTACATTGTGAAATAAGGTAGATTAAACTCTTATATGTTCTTCTCATATACATCTTAATGCAACTTCTATATATAATTACTCCTTTATTTTCATTACAGTTTTGACTGTCCTGCAGTCTTCATCAGAACTCTTTTTAACCCAATGAAGACTGCAGGACAGTCAAAACTGTAATAAAAATAAAGGATTAATTATATACAAAAGTTGCACTAAGGTGTATATGAGGAGAGCATATAAGAGTTTAATATGATAAAAAAATCATATCACATGACTTAATTTAATAAAGGTCATATTTACAAATGTTATATATAGAGCTTGCAAAATAAGCTCTTAACAAGCTATGAGAATATCCTCAACCCCAGACTGGTTTCTGCTTCTGGTGTCATCAGTGAGGTGCCAGGATATCCAATCATTAGATTAAAGATATTAGGACAAGTCCAGTGCTGGGCTAGTATCTTTAATCTAATGACTGAATATCTTGGCACCTCACTTGTGATGCCAGAAGCAGTGCTGGGCTTGTCCTAGTATCTTTAATCTAATGATTGAATATCCTGGTGTCTGAAGCAGAAACCGATCTGGGGTTGAGGATATTCTCAAAGATTATTAAGAGCTTATTTTGCAAGATCTATATGTATAACATTTGGAAATATGAGCTTTATTAAATTAAGTTATGTAACATCTGACTTGGATTTTTTTTTTTTATTTTTTTGCTATTGAGGATTTAGTGATTTTATATTGCTAAAGCTATTAATATATGGTGTATCTGAACTTAGTTCAGTCCCATATGGCTATTTGAGTTAGATAGCTGAATTGGAAGACATATGGATGTCTGACAATTTCAGTTTTTCTACTCAATAGTTATTTATATATTAGATAAAGTGCTGGGCTTGTCCTAGTATATTTAATCTAATGATTGAATATCCTGGTTCCTCACTGATGATGCCAGAAGCAGAAACTGGTCTGGGTTGAGGATATTCTCAAAGAAAGATGCAAGAAAGTAAAAAAAGAAGATATAAGAATAATAAAACTTCTATATCTAATATGTTATAACTAGTAATCTAACCATGCATCAAGCTTGGAAATTTTTGTGACAAATAGCTAAACTATAATGTATAAATGCATAATATTTACAGATAATATGGCTTTTATAGCTGAGGATGAAAAGTGTCTTCAGTATATGTTGAATAAATTGAAGGAAGGATGTATGGACTATGGAATGAAGACTAATGTTGAAAAGAGTAAGTGTTTATGAATAGAGAAGAATGCAGAAAGATTGCAAATTTAAATCCACAATAACATAGTTAGACAAGTAAAGGATTTAGATAGTTGGGTAATTGGTAGAGTGAAGATGGAAGTGAAGACAACATTAAAGGAAGTATACTAATGGTAAAGAAGGCATTTATTAAGAGTAAGAAAAATATTTTGTGGACCTACAAATAGAGAAGATTGATTGGGGAAATAAGAAATAGAAGGGAAACTGTATTTGACATAAGTTAAGAAGAATGTATAGTTTAATGAAAGATGTTTTGAAGGTAAAGGTGAGTAAAAATAAAAAAAAAAGGATAGAAGAGATTGATGTGGAATTGAAGCTGAAGATCTGGGAAATAATAAGAATGAAGTGGGAAAATGGATGAATTATTGATGTGACTACTCTCTGGACCTGCTTATAGGATAAAATACTATTGAGGAGCTAAACTATGTCACTACATAACAGTTGCATTGATTTAGAGAGAGCACTGCAGGAAGTTTTGAGGGAAAAACAGCTACCTTTTCACTGGACCACATTATGTAATCTATAATTTATGCTTACATGTAGGCGGACTTAAGAGAAAATGTGTGGTGCTAAAATAACATCTGTCTCACAGACTTTTGACTTGGTTTTCGAATCTAAACCAAATAAAAAAAATTTCATGAGGCTTGGAAATTTATTTGAGGTACCAGGTCATAGCCAACATAATTAATCCAATTGGTCAGTAAATGGGTATGCAATTTATAGTTCTGCTTAACTAGGGGAATCAATGATAAACTGCACAAAGCCTTATAATCTGGTAATTGGCAAGTCTGGTGAATATTACCTTCTCTTTCACTGTCTCTATGAAAAGCTGCCAGATATTGAGCTATTTATTGAAAAAACATACCATTTATCGCTATCATCATTTTCAACCATTATCAATTCACTGTAGGATGAAGGCCATTCCAAGTGTAATCCAACCCGATCTCTAGTCTCTCTTCTTTACATCACTCTTGCACACTTCCATATTTCATTCATTCATCCCATACATGGTCTGTTTCTAAGTCTTTTAAATCTCTTGGAATCCAAACACTTTCATATTTCATTCATTCATCTCACACGTGGTCTGTTTCTATGTCTTTTAAATCTCTTGGAATCCAAACACTTCCATATTCCATTCATTCATCTCACACGTGGTCTGTTTCTATGACTTTTAAATCTCTTGGAATCCAATTTAAGATTTTAATTGTCTATCTATTATCATCTCTTCTAAAAATATGTCCAGCTCAACCTCACTTCATTCTCTTAATATATTTAGTAAATTAATTTCTTTTTTGTGAAAAATGATTTTTTTAAAAAAAACAAACAAACTGGGTAGTCACAAAAGTCTGAATAATTTTGACTGTCTTCGATTTTGCTTATTTTAAAATTTTATAGCAATTTTCAATTTAAAAATTCTTTATTTTTTCTTCTTGTATAAAAAAAAAAAAAAAGCACTATTCTTTTCTCATCAAGTTAAAAGTTCAAACGTAGACTGTCAGACGCTAAACATCAGAAGTTGCTCATAACTTAGAAGTGTCAAATGTAGAATATTTAAAATCTTTTTGCTTTTATAAGTCATGTAGGTTGTGACAGGTAAAACCTTTGTTTGCACATATTTATACAGAAAAAAAATACAAGAGTCTATTTTCCACTTAGAGCGCCATTATAAAATGTTTCAACATCTTCTGAATGCCTTTTTGATTAATAATATCAATTTTTGTAACACTATCTTATTTATTTATAAATTGAAATTAATAATCAGCCATGTTTCCTTTTATATCAAAAAATTAAAAATATTGAAGAACACATTCTAAAAATAATGTAGTCATAATGAAATTTAAAAGTGAAAACAAACAACAAATCGGAAAAATAGATTAAAGGTATTAATACAGACAAACTTATTATTATTAAAAAAAAAAACATACGTGGAAGTGTTTATATTATTGCTGATTATATAATCAATATTTTATTTCAAATCAGTATATATATATATATCCCAGTGCATATCGGTTGTTTGAAAATCACACTACATTTAATCCTAGAGCGCATTGCTGAGAAAAAATTAACGTTTGGAAGGTGATTTAGCATTTAGAATTTTATATGTATATGTAAATTTAGATATAAATACAAATGTGTACAGAGTACAACGGAATAATTATATCCATAGCATTGGGTTATAATGCATCCCATAATTCAAATTAAAAATCTAAAAATTGCATAGTAAACATAAAGTACAGTACAGTAGACAAACCATATACTTGTGCAGGCATAAAATTCATACATTACATTACTACAATTTAATGTTACAAGTGTCAATATTTCTGGAACTCCCACATTTACAACATTCTCTCTAGATAAATACATTAATGATTATCATTAATCATTTGTAAAGCCAAGTGAAGAATGCTTGTTCCATTAGAAGTGCATCTTGAGGACCATTTGCCATTTACTGATGTTTTTATTTATATGTTTAACGTTTGTGTGTATATGGAAAGATTGGAGTTTTTTAAATATCCGTATATTTACTTTTAATACTGTAAATATAAATACTGAAACACTTTTATTATAGAAACTTCGTATATTTCAATCTTCATTAAACATTTACATATATATATTGTAACTTCCATGACTGACTTTACAAGCATGGCTTTTATGTGCATCATTTTTTATATGTATTCTAAAATGTATAAACGTCATATATAAATAAATTATAAGGTAATGTATTTAATATTAATAATTGTAAAAATTAAAATTCTATTATGATTGTATATTTTGAAATAAAGAATAATTATTTTAAAAGAACGTTGCTGTGGGAACCAATTGTTTTTTTTGATTGTCTGCTTTACATAAAAGGTGGGAATTGTTGTAACTTCTTTATCATGTCTTATAAGAGAAAAGTCAATAAAAATTGTAATGATAGTTTAAGTTGATAATGCAGTCTCTGGGCTAAAACTTCAGAATATCTCACCTAATCTTTTCAATGGTTTAGCAGATTATGAAAGTATAAACAGAGGAATGCCTTTAAATTAACTTTGATTTTGCCAGCTTATTAGTCATTTCTGAAACTGAAAAAAAGTCATGCTTGCTACAAGAAAACTTAGTGGTCTTCAACCTTTTCACACCTATGGACCAGTAAAAATAAGGATAAGGTTCCGCGGACGAGCAAAAATAAGGATAAGATTTCGCAGACCGGCGGACGTCTATTGATAAATTTTCTTAAAGATAAGCATAATTGTTATAACTGATCAAAAGAACAATGTTAAATATATAACATAAAGTTTTATATATATATATATGGAGTTTATATAATAAAAAAACTTTTTTTTAAATTTTTTTAGAAAAGTAATAAAAAAATTTAATTCTACCTCCCCCCCCATAAACATTTGTGATAACTAGAAAAACAAATTAATTTATGAATGATTGATTAGATTTTGTTTTCGTTCTGTATTCTTTTTTTTTTTAATTGGGTAAAAATGAGATGAAAAAATAAATAAAAATTGGCTATATTAATTAAAAGTTTAAACTCTTATTATTTATTATTACAAACTTTTTACTACCCGTCTAGCACGCGGACCTGCAGAAAAGTTCCGCGGCCTGGTGCTGGGCCGCGGACCACGGGTTGAAAAACACTGCTCTAACGAATTATCAAAAAGGAAGTATGTTTCTATGAATTAATTTGTAAATCTACTTAATTCTAAATATCATGAAAAACATACAATGAGATTGAGATAGATTAATCTACTAGTAAAACAAACCATGAGAAGTTAAAATGTTAATATCATTTGGAGACATTTAAAATAATGATTCTGATGACCATATACTTACATTCACCAGTTAATAAAGTAGGAGTTCATACAGATATCCAGACAATTAAATGAACTTACTATAAACTTTTGTTTTGATAAATTATAACAAATCTATAAAGATTTTTCCTCTCACGTGTGCTCTTCATATAATGTTAAATGTAAATACCTACAATTTTCTTTAATATTATTATCATTCTATGTGTTAATTAAAATTATTGTTGTTAATAATTTTGTTGCTGTTTATTTCTCATCCAAATTTCAAGATGATTATTTAGTTTCTCATTTAATAATAGTATTAATGTAGAGGGGAATAATCAGGAAATATGATTGAATCTGCATAAAGACTTGTTTTATGTGTGCTCAATGTGGTGTTATCTGTGAATATGAATACATAAAAATTAGAATTTGCATTGTCTCTCTGCCATGTATATGATCACCCGTTACATGTTTATAATTCCCCTAGACTAAAATTTAGTTTGCAAATATTGTTTTTTTTTAACCATTTGTGATCTTGGTCAATTAGCCATTATTCAAAGGGTTCCCCAACCCTATGCCCGTGGGCACCATGGCGCCTGCAGACCATTTTACATGTGCCTGCCACTATCCGAACACGATAAAAAATTATTTACCTGATACAAATAAATTTAGTTTTTAAAATTTCTTATAAATTACTGTATTATATTGTAATCAAATGTTAAATTTTTATTTTTGAAATAAATATTTTTTTGTACATTATGTGTGTTATTAACAATATCCAATTATAAATTTACATTGAACAAATAAATGGTGTGCCCGCCATCCAGCTGAAAAAAAATAAATGGTGCCCACCATCTGGCCAGTATTGTAGAATGTTCTCTTAAGTGCAAAAAGGTTGGGGACCACTGCATTACAATATATATATATAACAGAATGAGAAATAAATGTTTTAAGTTTGGTGTATTTCAATCTTCATTACATCATCATCATTTTCAAGCATTATCTATCCACTACAAAATGAAGTTCTACCCAAGTTCAATATATCTTCTTCAATTCCTAGCCTCTCTTCTCCACATCACTCCTGCACACTTCCTTGTTTCATCCATCTATCTCACGTAATCTCTTTCTAGGTCTTTTAAATTTCTTGGAATCTATTTTAAGATTTCAACTGTCCATTTATTGTCATCGCTTTTAACAATAAGTGATTTGAAATACCAGCCTCTTAGGCAGAGAAGAACATATTCGGAGAATATGTATGTCCAAACGATAGCTATAAAATATATAACTATCATTACATTTCCAGGACATAGCTTCTTCTCGGATGTTGAGTTCAACACCACATTCAAAGCACTTTTTTTGTTTGTGTATAAACACGGGTGCCAGCTATCTATCAAAAGAATAGATAACACACTTTGAACAATGGCCACTAACCCAATGCCTAAGCATTCACGACTAGCTCAGCTATTTGTAATCACTAACAGATTATACATAATTAGTGGTTAAAAGACTTGATAAAAGAATTGGTAGAAGAAATTGATAAAAAGAATTGACTGAAAAATAAAGTTTCATTTTAAAGACAATTTATTAACTAACATTTACTAATTTTAAACATTTGATAATTCTAATAAATCACATGCATATTTTTAAATTAACACTTTTAAACTAGTTTAAATATTCTTGTAGATTTTAATAATAGAACACTGGTATTTATCTAATTTAACTAATAACACTGATATAATGATCATGCACATATTAACTCATACACTCACATATATAATAATAAAGTATTACACAGCATTTGAAACTTAAACACACATATCAATAGTTCATTTTATGTATGATATAGAGTTCATATAATTAGACTCTTGGAGGATTCACATGAATTAATGCAATGCAATGGCTATTACAGTATAAACAAAAATAAGCAAATGTTTTACCTAGGATTTTGAATGTAGATGTAGAATTTTGTTCTCTTTGGTTGCTGCTTTCGGTGAGGATATTTCCATTACAAATACTTCCAGCCGGCTGGGACATTTCCTTGATGAGTTTCATTATTCTTCATGATTATTATTATTGGAGACAATTAGATATTGTCGGAGATTTCCAAGTTGTTATGCTGACATTATTTCATGGGCAGATCTTGCTGTTTTCATCGGACTTTAGGCTGTGGAGAAATGCGAGTTCCCAAAAGCTGCTCAACACTGCATTTTTTTGTTTCTATATACAATTAACTTAACTGATTGAAATTAACTGACTCAATTGATTTGTAAACTGAACTGAAATTAACTGACTCAATTGATTTGTAAACTGAACTGAACTATTGTCTCAACTGATTGTCCGATAAAATATTCAGTATTTATACCGACGAAGTGTTTTCTTTTCAATATCCTCCAGCAAATATCAGTTGTCGAAATTCTTTAGCAATTAATCCTTTGACAACATGTTTTTGAAGATTGTTTAATTAATAATAGCCATGCAAAAAAACATGTTGTTTTATATTTTTAATTAATTAATAGCCATCGCCGTGTTTTTTAATGATAATCTTCTTTAACTTTCATTTATTTATAATAATATTTATTACGCATACATTTATTCTATTATTGACAATCGCACATATATATGCACATATATTACTAGTTTTAAGATTATTTTTTCTTTAATTCGAATGAAAAGAGATTTGTATTTTTTAAACTTTAAATCATTTATATTTTACTAATACTAATAAGAAAACTCTTTACTTCCTTTAGTTTAATTTTTTTAATGAAACACCCCTCTCCCCTTCTGATTAATTAATTGTAGCCTTTTATTTCAAAAACTAACAATGGAAAACTATTTGGCTCTTATTCTTTTTGAAAACAAACTGTAACAAACTCTTCAACATCTAATTTTATGTTTTTCTTTTATGGAAGATTATTTTAATAATTTTTTTAGATAAAATTATATGTGCCAATATCAATATTGGTACATTACACCACCCTCCCTTTGAGAGTAAAATGCGTCCTTTTGACCATTTTATCTCTGACAACATTAAATTTTAATTTATTATTCTTTTTAAATTTGCTTTTTTGATATCTTTTACTTTACATACCAGGGGCAATCTTCAATTATGCTTTACTTCTTTCTATGCTGGCAACATTGTTTACAATGTTCTGAGTCCTGGATAGTGACCATGAGGACAAACTAATTTTGTGGCACGGGATAGTTTATAAATGAAGCTTCGGTTGCCGATTCTCTTGATCGGACTTTGATTAAGAAGAGGTTGCTGCAGATGGCAGGAATTTCAACTGTCCATTTTCAACTTATGCTTTGGAAAATGATTGCCAATTCTCTTGATCGGACTTTGACTAAAAAGAGGTCGCTGCGGATGGCAGGAATTTTCAACTGTCCATTTTTGACTTACACTTTGGAACGAGGTATGAGATATGGGGATTCTCCCCTGAAAAAGATACTTATGACTTACTCTGGTTGTCACCAGTGCACATTTTAAAAGAGGCATGATCCCGGCCAATCCATTATGGGTGCTAAAATTTATCCAGTCAACAGCTTTAAACTTATTCTTCTCTAAACTTAATTCTATACTACCCTCATTCCTTAATTTCAAACCCTTATACACTCCTAATATAACTTAGATTGACTTTATATTATTTATCACTAATCCTACAATATTATTTTAAATACACATGAACATTACTTTAACATATTTATTTATATTATTCTGAACTATTACGAACATTATCTTACATATTTATTTAATTACACTATTATTTTTTAAACAATTACTTTAACTTCTTTATTTACGTGCGTATATTTTAAAAACTTTTATTTTATTTAATCTTACAATACTATTCTAAACTCTTTTGAATATTATTTATATTACAATATTATTTTTTAAACATTTGTTTACCTTATATATTAACGTACGTGTACTTAGAAAACTTTTATTCTACTGCTCTTCATTATTATACAAATATTTTATTGGACTTGATTACTTTAAACCATTTATTTATTTCCTTTCATTAACTTACGTATATTCAAAACTATTTTATTTTAACGTGTGTGTACTCAGAGAAAATAAACTGTTTTACTTTATTACAATTCATTATTATACAAATATCTATTTGACTAACTTAATTTTATTCTAGAAATTCCATTATCTTTTCATTTATTTAAATCTACAACTTTACTTTTACATCATTAATTTGACCCATTTATTTGACTTGATTTTATTGATTTTTTATTTATTTGAACTGTTTATTTACGAGCATTTCCTTAATTAATATGTGCGTGGAGAAAAACAAAAATCTTTTATTCTACAAAGCCTCCGTTATTATTATTGCTTTCAAACATTTAATTTATTATTCAGTTATTTTTAATTTTATTATTTTAGTTTTAAATAGAAGTTTCAGATTTAAACTTCTCAAATTATTGACATTAGAATAATCATATTCCTGCTCAATGTCCATTACCGGTCCTTTTTGTTTATTTACTTTACTATTCTGCCTGATTTACTGACAATTATGCTATGTCCGGCGGTTCCTTTTTTCTTTCTACTAACTCACTAACATAAATTATACTCCATATTCTCACTTCTATCTCTCGATTAAAATCTATTTTATCTCTTTCTCTTTCCATTTTATTTTCTGCCTTATAAATTAGAAAACCTTTAAGCTTCACAGACCTCCGTATTTTTCCTAACCGGGAATATTTTTTTCTATTCTTTCTCTTCATTTTAAATCTCTATCTAAAACGAATACGAACGTTTACTTTCACCTTTTTATTTTTATTTTCTATCTTGATTAATTTTATTTCCAAACTACTATGCTTAACGCTATCTTCTGCTTTTTGATCTACATAGGTTTCTACTTTTTCTGTAGCAACGCTATCTGATTCTAATTTAATTTCTATTTGCAAACTACTATATTTACAATTATCTGACTCTACTACCTCTTTCATGACCTCAACTTCCTTATTTTCTTTGACAAAATCTACTTCTACGATCTCTTGATTTTTCTCTACCTTTCCTCTAATTTCACATCTTATTTCCCTTACTTCTGCTCTGAGTTCTTTAATTTCTGTTTTAAGTTTTAGCTGACCTTGTTTAATTTTCTGACACAATTCTTCTTTGAGGTCTTGTTGACTTTGTTCAAATTTTTGACACAATTCTTCTTTAAACTCTTGCATCATATTCATCATAATTTTCATCATCATTCGCATCTCAGATACTTCTTCTTTCTCTTTTTTCACTAACTGTGAATTTTAAAAATATATCGGGCTTTCTACCGGCTCCATTTCTTTATTCATAGTTATGCTATTAACTTATTCTTTTGCATTAACAAATCAAAAATTATTATTGTTTAATTATTTTTCTTACTAAGATGGAAACCCACGCTGACTCCACCCCTTTTTATCCTTTTCTCTACCCGCTCTTAATGCTTCAGCTCTGCCCATAAGACCCAATTGTCTCTGATTTGATAACATAAATGTCAAAATCTCTTTTCATTTAAAGAAAAAAAAATTTTCAGTCAATTCTTTTTTTTTTTAATTAAAACTTTTACATACATAATTTAGCTTTTGTATAAAAAATTTTCAAACAAGAAACAAAGTACTTAATTACTATTGTTTCTTAGGTCCAGCCCCACATTGGGTGCCATTTATACCAGGTTCGAATATAGGGATTCAAAACACCGGCCTCTTAGGTGGAGGAGAACATATTCAGAGACTATATATGTCCAAATGATAGCTATAAAATATATAACTATCGTTACATTTCCAGGACATAGCTTCTTCTCGGCTGTTGAGTTCAACACCATGTTCACTTTTTTTTTGTTTGTGTATAAACACGGGCACCAGCTATCTATCAAAAGAATAGATAACGCACTTTGAACAATGGCCACTAACCCAATGCCTAAGCATTCACGACTAGCTCAGCTATTTGTAATCACTAACATATTATACATAATTAGTGGTTAAAAGACTTGATAAAAGAATTGGTAGAAGGAATTGATAAAAAGAATTGACTGACAAATAAAGTTTAATTTTAATGACAATTTATTAACTAACATTTACTAATTTTAAACATTTGATAATTCTAATAAAACACATGCATATTTTTAAATTAACATTTCTAAACTAGTTTAAATATTCTTGTAGATTTTAATAATAGAACACTGGTATTTATCTAATTTAACTAATAACACTGATATAATGATCACGCACATATTAACTCATACACTCACATATATAATAATAAAGTATTACATAGCATTTGAAACTTAAACACACATATCAATAGTTCATTTTATGTATGATATAGAGTTCATATAATTAGACTCTTGGAGGATTCACACGAATTAATGCAATGCAATGGCTATTACAGTATAAACGAAAATAAGCATATGTTTTACCTAGGATTTTGAATGTAGACATAGAATTTTGTTCTCTTTGGTTGCTGCTTTCAGTGAGGATATTTCCATTACACATATTTCCAGCCGGCTGGGACATTTCCTTGATGAGTTTCATTATTTTTCATGATTATTATTATTGGAGACAATTAGACATTGATAGAGATTTCCAAGTTGTTACGCTGACATTATTTCATGAGCAGATCTTGCTGTTTTCATCGGACTTTAGGCTGTGGAGAAATGCAAGTTCCCAAAAGCTGCTCAACATTGCATTTTTTTTTGTTTCTAGATACAATTAACTTAACTTATTAAAATTAACTGACTCAATTGATTTGTGAACTGAACTGAACTATTGTCTCAACTGATTGTCTGATAAAATATTCAGTATTTATACCGACGAAGTGTTTTCTTTTCGATATCCTCCGGCAAATATCAGTTGTCGAAATTCTTTAGCAATTAATCCTTTGACAACGTGTTTTTGAAGATTGTTTAATTAATAATAGCCATGCAAAAAAATTTGTTGTTTTATATTTTTAATTCATTAATAGCCATTGCTGTGTTTTTTAATGATAATCTTCTTTAACTTTCATTTATTTATAATAATATTTATTACGCATACATTTATTCTATTATTGACAATCGCACATATATATGCACATATATTACTAGTTTTAAGATTATTTTTTCTTTAATTCAAATGAAAAGAGATTTGTATTTTTTAAACTTTAAATTATTTATATTTTACTAATACTAATAAGAAAACTCTTTACTTCCTTTAGTTTAATTTTTTTAACGAAACACCCCTCTCCCCTTCTGATTAATTAATTGTAGCCTTTTATTTCAAAAACTAATGATGGAAAACTATTTGACTCTTATTCTTTTCGAAAACAAACTGTAACAAACTCTTCAACATCTAATTTTACGTTTTTCTTTTATGAAAGATTATTTTAATAATTTTTTTAGATAAAATTATATGTGCCAATATCAATATTGGTACAATATATACATACACACACATTAAAAGCATAAAGCTAAACTAGTCAATAAATAATCAAAATTGTCCCAAATCCACAGCTCATCCAGACTAATCAAAAAAAAAGGAAAAAAAATCTCTAAAGCACAACCAATGGTTTCACTGTTATAAACAGGCTCCTGAAGTGTACAGTCTAATTATTTACACCTGAGGAGTCTGCTTGTAGCAGTGAAACCATTGATTGTGTTTTAGCTATTTTTTCCTGTTTTTTTTTTTTTTTTGGTTAGTCTGGTCGAGTTATGGATTTGTGATAATTTTTAATATATATAACAGAATTAGAAATAAATGTTTCAAGTATTTATATCTGCTAAAATCTGGATAAATTTTTTAAATTTTTTTAAAAAAAAAAACCCTAAAAAGGTAAAAGATAATGTTAATAATAATATTTTTAAAAATGATTAAACACATTTAGTCAGTAATAAAAATAATTGTATCAACTTTTTTTTTAACGATGAAATTTCTATTGCTATCGATACGATATCTATCTATTATTAAATTAGATTCAAGTATATGTTTGCTTACATATAGCAACAATCATATGTTGTGATGGGTGGGATGTAGATGCTAAACATTACAAAAGCAGTCATTTGCAAGGTGAAGTAAAAAATTAAATTTTCACTCTTTTATTAATTTCTGTTTTTGTTTTCAAACAAATGACTCAATGGTTTTTGTCTATGGTAGCCTCACTAGATCACATATTATTTAAACAATATTTATGCAGGATAATGAAATATAAAAACACTGCACTTGGTATTTATGTATTTTATTTCTATTAATGGTGAAGTTGAATCTGACTGCAATCGTATCTACTCTTGACAATTAACACAAACATTTATTTAATAAATCCAGGTTTCTCAGGTGCTTTGTATATGACTTGCTAGAATATCTAAATACCTAATTACTGACCGATATTGAATAATTAATCTGACTGATTTTAATAAAGAAATAACACATACATTTTCAGAAAAACATATATTAGAAATGATATTTGTTTTGAATATAATTTTTTTTATTAAAAGTTATATTTATTATTTCAAAACTGTGCAATCCCTAAAATTGATTATTTTAGTCAGTGCAATATTGATCCTCTTCTAGGCTATTTGAGATCATATTTTAATTTTTTTTCTTATTATTTTATTGTTTTTTATATATTATTTTTAAAGATAAATAAATGCATTAGAAACATTTATCATTTTAGAATCATTTTTACAAATATAATAATTATTATTTAAATCTATATTATTATTATTTTGTTTGTTGATAATAAATGCTATTGGATTAAAGCATCAAAATGTTTAACCAGCTGCTAATTAAAAAAAAAAACAACATACATATACACGCACACACACACAATTATTTTAGTAAAAAAAAAAAAATTTAAAATAATGAATTAAGAAATTAAAGTTATATTAAAGAATAAAACATAGAAAACTCTCAGTCCATCATCTTAACATGTATCTCTTTCTCACATCCATGGTCTAAGGATTTTGATGCATGAATAAGCACCTTAAGAATACTGATTTTTAAATGGCTACTTCATTTCTTAAACTGTTGCTTTATCATTAGATCATTTTATGTCTTTTTGAATGGGTATTGGTCTTTATTTTGAAATGACATTTTTATTATTTTATTTTTAAAAAGTAACAGTTATATTCTTATTTTGATATTATTGCCATTAATATTAAAAATAAAAAAGAAATACTATTCCATTGGTCATTCCCAAATTTTTCAAAAATAAAAACTATAACATTCAAATACTTATTCAATGTTTTTTTAAATGCTGCTTTGCATAAATTAGGATCAGAATGTTTATATTATTCTCACTATGCTATACTAAATTCTCATTCACGTACAATTCAAATACAAAAAAACACCCAATTACTTCTGGGATAAAATTTAAAGAATACCATTAAGAAACAAAAGAATTTCACCAACAAACATTTGCACAGCCACTTGTCACTAAGGCAACAGCTTTCAAGTGTCTAATTGTTACACGTTTTACCAAAACATGATGAAAAAGATAACTGGATGAAAGAACAGTGGATGTAGTTAATTTCACGTAATGCATCATGATGGAATATACTGTGTCCAAGAATGTATATTTTTATTATAGTAATATGCTATTTTGAACAGTATGCTGCTTTTCTTTATGTAAATATTATGTTTCTACTTTTTTTTTCCATATGTCATAGCATCAGCTAGGAAGCGAACCAGCAACAACTATCCGCAAGCAACTGCTTGCAAAGGCAGCTGCACTGACCTCTCGGCTAACAACTAAATATCACGTTTCTACTTTGTTACTTCTTTGTATTATGTTTGATTATTAAGTTTCAATATTTTGTTCTTTCTTTATTATGAATTTTTTTTTTCATCTTTATATTTTTTTGTATGATTATATTTCAATAATGTTTCTTTTGAAAACTAAAAGGAAATGCTTTTTAAATTTAAATTTAACAAAAAATATTTTGGCAAAAAAATCACCCTTACTCAGTCTTATCAGTTTTTCACTCACGTTGATTTAAAGCCACATTTCCCCCCTCTTCTTTTATCAATTAAAAATATCTTTTTAATATAATTTTCATGATCCATTCTTATATAGAAATATATTCTTTTCAAAACACTGGTTTAGCATGAAATACGTATATTGGTGATTATTTATCTTTTCAGCATATATGTGTTTAGGTGTATCAGTGTTATTAGATAGAGTGGAGAGAGGTGGGTGGTGTGAAAGTCTGTGCTCATATACCCTATATTACATATATATAGCCACAGGTATATAACAAGCCTGTGTTTCAGTTATTATGATAAATATAATTGAATAATTTGCACTGACAAAGCTAGGCTACAACCTTGAGCTACAGAATTTATCTATTACAATTACACAGGGCAAACACACGACTGATAACGGACTTACAAATGCTTTAGATATAAAAAAAGTAATTGACACATAATATTTTTTCAATATAAATATCAAGTTAATTCTTTTATTCATTTGCTTTAGATAAAGTTAGTAAAAATAATTTTTTTATTGCTCAGTCATGATCATGCAAAAATATGTTTCTTGCTTACAAATGCAAGGATGTTTTAGAATGATAGGTATAGATGAGATAGTTTATTTTAGTCACATAACTTATAGACATGAGTATAAATATAGGTAGGCAGTTATGTATAATCTTTATATAGAGAAGGCATATGATAGAATAAATATAAATAGATTATAGATAAGTTTAGTAAATTTGAAAATGAATGGAGTTTTAGTGGATTTTATAAAGAGATTGTATGAAAATAATGACCATACATATCAATCAGGAAATTTAAAAATGGGGTAGGACTAAGCAAGATTACCTATGTCACACATTTTGTTATTGTTATATTTGAGAAAAATGGAGAGGACAATAGAAAGATTAGGAAGAGGGATAGTGGTACCATTAATAGATTGTAAGGGAATGTATATATTATCAGGTCTTTTATTTGCTAATGATATTTTCTTGTGCACAGAAAGTTGGGAAGACTTGCACAAGATGGATAAATAGATTGGGATCAAATTTAGTGAAGAAAAATCAAAAATAATGATCATAAATGCTGGGAAAAGAGAAGAGGAAATGTTTATTTGGGGATATGATGTTAAATGTGGTGAATAGGTATAATTATTTGGGAATTGACTTAAGTAATCAAAGGAATTGCTTGGATGAATAGGAGAAAAAAGTGATAAATGAAGCAAAAGAAAGAAAGGGATTGATAAATAAATAAATATGATATAGCAAGAATTGTATGGAAGGTAGTAGCAGTAGCAGGGTTAACTTATGGTAATGATGCATTGTATTAGTAAAGGGATATTAGATTATTTAGAAAAAGTACAAAGATATGTAGGAAGATGTGCATTGTATATGTGTGGATGGCAAAGAAGGCAATTCAGTGAAAAATAGGATGATGAAGTTTTTATATGAGAGATGACAAAAGTAAAATGAAAATGTTCAGTAGATTGCAATTTATAGATAGTAAAAGAATAGCCAAAATTGTATTTAATTGGGTTATAAGTAAAGGACAGGCAACAAGATGGATCAGAAAGGTAGTATGGTATGCAGATGATTTGTATAAAGACTTTATGTCAATATATTTATACAAAAGGTGAGGTGATTGTGTTAAAAAAAAAGTTGAGGGTTATAGTAGTGAAGAATGGGGTAGAAGAATAGATATATTAATAAAACATAGGGCCCTGGAGTAATGGAGAACTAATGTGGAGAGTAAAATGAGTCTATATATTTATAGAAGTAAACAGAATATTGGGCGAGATTTAATTTATGGTAATAGCAAGGAAAGTGATCTACTGTTTAAGACTCAAACATGATCATTAGCAACAAGAGAATATTCACATAAAAGAAGAAATGTGAGTAATTAAGTCTGCAAGTTATGTAAGGAAAGCATGAAACATATTCAGCATTTGATAATTGGATGTAAATGCTTATAAGCAGAAAAGGTGCAAATAATGAACTTGTGGGAAAATAAATACATACAACGTGATTATACAGAATGTGAGTTCTTCGTTTTTATGTTGGGTTTGAAAAAAGGTAAGGGGAATCTATATATAAATGACATAGACTGGACAAAGATGATGTTGTGGAAATGGTATTGAGCAGGATAGAGAAGAATATGGAAAAAACTTAGGATGGGGGATGGAAAGGAAAAGTAAAGTGATTAAGAGGTTTCTCTGGACGTAGCGGATGAGAGATTCCTGACTTCGATAAAGGAATAACCACATCACATCACTGTGACTTGATAATTTTCACATGGTGTATATATATATATTACAGCTTATGTAAATTTCGAGAACAATAATATATATGAGTATAACAAACCAGAAATGAATTAAAAAGAAAATGATATTTGTCACAATAAGCCCGAAGACAGTGATTTAATTAATTTAAATTTATAGAAAAAAAGAAAGGGAGCAAATGATCAATTAGAAATATTAATGCTCAAAAAGCGTTTGTTAAAAATGCAAAATTAGCATTAAAAATTAATTTAAATTTATAATGGACTTAATGAAGCAAGCAGTTAAAAAAAAATTATTGAAAAAAAACTTCGCATCATTTTCTCAATTCTGTACTTCATAAAATAAAATAATCTGATTTTAAATAAAAATTTCATTCGTTTTTTTAATAATTAGAAGACACAAATTAAATATTATATTATTTTGAAAATTGACATAGATTAAGACGTGAATAAAAAGAAAGAGATATTAAAATTAAAAAAGAACAATAGACAATGTTTGACTAAAATTGTGATATATAAGGGATTCGAACTCAGACTTTCACATGACCCTCAACTCTCCACGCCATCTCATATTGCTGACCTACCTGATCATACACATGTTGAAAAGATAAATAATCACCAATAAACGTATTTCATGTAAACCAGCAATCATCAGTTGGTCCAGATTACTATCTCTACACATATATACAATCAGTGCTCAGCTTTATATTAAGATAGCCAATCTTTATACTTTAATGGACGGGCTTCAAACTAAGACTTCGACGAGCAATCAAAAGATGATATTCCAAAAATTTCCATGTATGGGGAAATTTAATCTTTTAAAATTTTTAGAATTAATTTTTTATAGCTAATTGACCATTTTATCATATATCTATATACTTTGGTAATACTTTTTTTTTTATCACATCATTATTTTTCAAACAATTCTTCATATCACTCCAACCAATTTCCTTATCACATTCATCCAAATCACATACGATCCATTTAAAAGTTTTTTATAACTTTTGGGATACACTTCAAGTCATTATCCATTGCAGTGGTAATCAACCTGGTCCCTACCACCCACTAGTGGGCATTCCAGCCTTCATGGTGGGTGGTATGGGTTTTGTCAGACACTGAAGGACTTTCTTTTTTTTTTTTTAATTTAATTGACTTTTTAAAAAAATTCATAGAGATTTATATGCTTTAGCTTGCTGTAACTCTGCTTTATAGATTTTATAAAGTAAAGTTACTTCCCTACTTTATAAATCACCATTAATGTAGAACTGGTGGGTGGTTAGAAAATTTTACTACTTTAGATTATGTTTTGTTGCCTGAATTTTAATATTACTCTTTGAATAAACATTCAAATTTCAGATCCAAGAACAAGAACTGGTAAAACACATTTATTAAAAGGATAGTAATATTTTCTTTTGATATCAGTTATTTCTCCCATGACTGCAGAAAGAAGTTTGCTGTTAACTGAAATGATACTCTTTGATTCTTCTTAGAGACTTTAAAGAAACTGAGCTGGGCAAATTTCATAATGATACTCCATACATTTTTCTTTTTGCAGATGTTATCACTATAAAAAATGAACAAAGATAGGGATGTTCACCAACATGCATCAGCCAGTATAGTGAATTTGTTGGTGTTTTCCTTCCGAGTTTTTACAGTCAAAAAACAACGTGGTCTTTCTTCTTAATTGTCTGATAGTCCTTAATTGAAATATCAATAAACTTTATTTGAAGGAAGAATAAACATGAGTATGAATGAATTTTTATAAATAGATATTTACAATCATAAGAGAGAAAGCAAAATAATGATCCTTATGCCCATAAAGTTGTAAGGTTTCCAATTGAGAGAGTTGTTGGTGGATGAAGTTGGAGGTGCTATTAATCCCCTGATTGTCCCAGGCTATTTGAAGAACATCTTTTATTTAGATAATTAGAACTGCAGATCAGTTTCAAGTGAAAGAAGACTGTAGAAAATGGAAAAAGAACTATGTAATATTGCAGAGATATTTTTGGACTTCATGAAGTTAGAAGATGAAAGGACAATTGATTTGAAAAGTAGACATAGTTTACTACAAGAGAATAATACAAGATTGAGATTCATTATACATAAAAAGTGGAGGAATAACATTGTATATAGAAAGAGTGGATGGCAGGATTGGTGATTCAACTTAATGGAAGATATGAAATTCAGATAATTCAAGTATTTGCCATTATGATTAAGAAGCAGATGTTATATTGATGCATAAAATGCTTTTGATCAGATCTAACAACATTTTACAATCATTGTGAGAAACTTTAATACTAAAATTGTTAAGGAATTTAAGATGAATGTGATGTGAATAAGTTTGATTGTCATAGAAACAAAAGAAAACACAGAATTGTAGAGTTTGAGGAATATATATTCTGGGTTTTTTTTTTAAGAAAAATATTAAATGGACATGGATTTATTCAAAGTAAGAGACAGGAGAATTGGATTATATTATGACTACCAGAAAATATGTATTTCAAGATTGTAATGTTCTTAATGTAGAAAGTGATCATTGATTAGTGAGATATAAGTTATATATTAATGCAAAACTAAAGAGACAAAAAATTTATAAATAAAAACAATATTCACAGCTGATATTCCTAATCTTCAGAAACATTCTAATGAATTGTAATTAGAGCTTGAAAAATTGATTTCAAATGTTAACAGATTTTTAAAATGGATGAGATTTGAATAAAATGAATAGGATAACTGGTGCACTATTAAAAACTGCATCAGAATTAGCTGGTACAAAAAGCAACAATTTATCAGGAAATTTTTTACTGAGACAATATATAAAGAAAAGAAAGAATATGAAAATATATAAAATTAATTTATTAAGAAGAACTTCAGATTTAGAATTTTGTAAAATACTACAAAAAAGAATTACTAATGTTATAAGAAAATACAATTGTGAATTAGTAGGAAAAGCTGTAGAATAGAATAGAAGTCTCTAAAATGTAAAACAATACATTGGGCTAGTAAACTTGTTTTGCAATAAGAAAAAAAATATTGATTTATAGCTAGAAAAAAGAGATGTCATGAAATATATGGAAGAGTTCTATAAAGAAAAATATAATAATAAAGAACAAGAAAACAAAATATTCCATACAATTACTATATTATCTGAACTAACTAGAATTTTAAATGAAGTGAAATGTATTAGTTATCTATGAAGGTGGGAAGAGTTTCAGAAAATGATGAAATTATAATCAATATCTTAAAAGAAATGGATGAAGACATAAAAAAAATGTGTGGGCAAAGTTATATATCAAATATCTAAATAATAAAGATGTATCAGTTGATTGAAAGAATGCAGTAATAACATTGATATTTAAAAGAGGTAATAAGGAAAGTATTAGTAATTATATGCTCATCAGTCTTTTATCAATTCTGTACAAAATGTAAATCAAGATAATTACATCTCATCTTCCATTAACATTAGATTCTAACTAATCAAAAGAAAAATGAATTTAAAAGTAGTTTGAACTATATCCAAGTATTGAAAAAAATATAGAAATGACTAATGAATTTGAGTTATTATTACGTTTTGGATTTGTAGATTATTAAATGGCATTTGATTCTACAAGCATTTTTTCAGTGATTAAAGCATTGGACCATCAAGATATAGATTCAGAATATTGTCATATTGTGCAGTAATGTTTAGATTGCATGGAAAAAGAAGATTAACATTGAGAAATATGTACAACAGAATGATTCCATATTTTCAAAACTATTTATATCTGTTTTACAAGAAGTATTTTGTAAATTAAAATGGGAAGCTAAGTGGGTAAAGATAAGTGAAGATTATTTTAGTTACTATATTTGTAGATTGTTTTTGGAAATTATGTTTCAGGGATTCAGTAAATGTTACAAAAATTATGAGATGAAACTCAGAAAGTAGAGCCAAAAATAAATGCTAAAAATATTAATATTCAAGAGATTTTCTCAGAAGAAAATAAAGATTGATAATAATGAATTATTAGAAGTTAAGATTTAGAAATATATCTTTACTGATATTATTGTTTTTAGTGTTACAATTAAGTTTGTTAACTTCTATTTTTAAAAATAAAACACATATGAATAAAATCAAAATGTAATTATGTAAACATTTTTTTTAAAAATAATTATACAATTATTATATAGAGTATATGAGCACAGACTTTCACATGACCCACCACTCTCCACACTATCTCATAACACTGATACACTTGAACACATATGTCAAAAAGATAAATAATCACCAATATACGTATTTCATGCTAAGCCAGCAATCATCTGTGTTTCAGGTATTACATAGTAGAGATGTCTGCCCATCCCTCGTATATGTATTAAATGGATTATGTCCTGTACATGAGAGGTCATATTGACCTAGGGTCAACATGGGTGTGACAAGAATCTCAGCCTCAGAGTGGTCTTTGAGTGTTCCATCATCAGATTTTCAATTGGATGGACGGTTGAAGAGTTAGAGTGTGGAGTAGATTGAAGCCTGTCCATTAAAGTATGAGGATTGGCTATCTTAATATATATCTGAGCACTTATAGCATATATGTGTAGAGATGGTAATCTGGACCAACTGATAATTGCTGGTTTAGCATGAAATATGTATATTGGTGATTATTTATCTTTTCAACATATGTGTTCAAGTGTATCAATGTTATGAGATAGTGTGGAGAGTGGTGGGTCATGTGAAAGTCTGTGCTCATATACCCTATATATTACATATATAAACAGGTATATAATAAGCCTGTGTGTTTCAGTTATACAATTATTGTGTAAAAAATTTATAAATATTTAATAAACTACCAAATGTATATTGAAGTTTTAAAAATCTTCTTGAAGTTATTTCACAAATGATCTTTAAACTGGAGAACAAAATCCATGCAGAAGCAGGATTAGATTACTTTGAAGTTTCTAATGGCTAGAGACTACTAACCCAAGAAATACAAAAAAAAATTGCTAAAATTATAGGGGCAATATTGAGAAATAATAAAAGTTTCACAGAAACAAACTTTTGTTGCTTATCATATATATCTTATGATATACATTGGATCAGAAACATGGAATAGAAAGAACAGTAGTGGATATGATTGAGAAAATATAAAAAATTGCATTAAATATATATATATATGTTTATCAGGATGTGTATTATATTTCACTTGTAAAATAAAGACAATTAAAGGATCTAACATTGTTAAATAATATTTTACATGAGAACTTATTGATTTTCCTTTTGTTTATGTTTGTAATTCAAAATTTGCAAAAATGTTTTAACATCTGCATAAAGATTATATAAATTGAGCAACACATTATTTTCCATGAGAACTATGATTCTGATGAACTTTACGAAAAGTGCATTCAATTGTTTCTATATCATCAAAGAAAAAAAAAAAACCTTTTCATTGCATAGCTGTTAAAATGTTTTGGCAAATATTGAATTACAAATAAATTAAATTAAAAGTATTAATCAGAAAGATAGGACATCATGAAAAAATAAAAACAACCACTGCTAAAACTATGTATTTAGAACACTTTACTTTGTAAAGAATAAGCAAGTTGTACAAATTTATTGATAAAACATTTTTAAACATAATAAACACTATCCTTTAGAATATATTAAATTATAAAATTTATATTGTTCTAATGTTATTTTACTATTATTATATATGTACTGAATATTACATTCAAATTATCTATCTGTAAATGGCTTGTATATTTCAAACTGTAAGGAATATATAAATTAAATATAATAATAATGATGATGATGACAATGATGATAACAATAATAATAATAATAATAATAATAATAATAATAATAATAATAATAATAATAATAATAATAATAATAATAATAATAATAATAATAATAATAATAATAATAATAATAATAATAATAATAATAATAATAGTTATTATTGTTGGTGTTATTAATGGCAATTAAATAGAGGATATATCAATAACAAAATAATTTCTCTACTCAAATATTATCTATTGTAAGCCTGAGTAACAATCGTTACTAGATGGTGCAAGTTAATTCCCTGACTAATTTATAAAATTTATATCATTCTAATGTTAGTTTACTATTATAATATATGTATTGAATATTATATTCAAATTATCTATCTGTAAATGATTTGTATATTTCAAACTGTATGGAATATATAAATTAAGTTAAATAATAATAACAACAACAATAATAATAATAATAATAATAATAATAATAATAATAATAATAATAATAATAATAATAATAATAACACCAACAACAACAATAATAATAATAATAATAATAATAATAATAACATCATCAACAACAACAACAACAACAACAATAATAATAATAATAATAATAATAATAATAATAATAATAATAATAACAACAACAACAAGAAGAATTGTTCTTGTTCTTGTTATTAATATTATTATTATTATTATTATTATTATTATTATTATTATTATTATTATTATTATTATTATTATTATTATTATTATTATTATTATTATTATTATTATTATTATCATTGTTGTTGTTATTATGTAATGCAAATAATAATAGCAATTTAATAGAGGATATATCAATAACAAAATAATTTCTCTACTCAAATATTATCTATTGTAAGCCTGAATAACAATGGTTACTAGATGGTGCAAGTTAATTCCCTAATTTTTGGCTCTTGATTTTATTAACAAGAATGGAATTCAAATCTAAATCAATGCAATTTTGAATCTTGCAGCCACTTGTAAATCATTTTTTTGTATCTAGATAATGGGTTGAAATTCAAAAGAACTCTAAAACTTTGAACCAAAGACAATATGCTTATACAATCATATAGATTTGACAAGAAGTTAAGAACTACATATTTTATCAATCTTAATTCTATTCTAACTGTAGGGACTATTTTTTAGCATAGTAATATGAAGTAAAATTACAATAACTGACTCACTTTATTTACTGCAGCAAATGGACCCATTATTTCGTCTTTACTCTAACATCAATTACTGTAAGCTTGAATAATAGATAAACATTAGATGGTAGTTCAATTCAATCATTTTCCCTATACCAATTTTTAACTTTTGCTTTAACTTAGGAATTCAAAATTGATCCCCATATATGACTCCAGGCTACTAAACATATGTTTTAGAAGCCAATCTGGAAATTGGATTAAATTGCAATGTTATCTGGTGATCATTAACTGTTCAAGTTTACAGTAGATGTGTGAGAAAAGAGAAAAAAGATGTCCTTTGTTTATTGTAGTGGTGTTGTGTTTGTTTGAAATTAAGGACATGATTAGGTGAAAAGATTTAATTAGCATATAAACATCAGATACATTTATATACTCTAAACTATAAAGCTATAATGTTGCAAAAACTATAAATAAGTTTTGATAACAAGTGTTGGAGAATTATAGAAATATATTACAGATTATGAGCAATATTTAGATACCAAAAATCAAATACTTTTGTACATTTTACTATTATATATCAAAGGAATTGCAATTTTAAAATTTAGAATAAGAATTTTGATTTTACTTTTTTACTTGTTAAAACTATTTGACCATATTTTAAATACAGGTAGAATACCATTAATCCAAATTCTTAATATCCAAACACTTCTGCTATTCAAAAAAAAAAACTTCATAGGTGATTTTTTAATCTTTGACAATAAACAAATTCATTCATACATTTACAATAAAATTAAAGAATAAAATATTCAGAAAATACCTATAAATTAATAAGACATATTGCAATGATCTCTTTTTTTTCCTCTATCTTAACAGAATTTAGGTTTATGTAAAGGGAATAAAAGATTCATTCTTGAAATCTGAGAATTACACAAATTCAAATAGGTCTTGGAAACTGGGATGTTGGATTAATAGTGCTTCACATGTGTTCAATAGAAATGTTGATAAAATTAGAAAATGCAGATTATCTATTAAACAAATTTGATATATAGGGGGTTTGAACTCAGACTTTCACATGACCCTCTACTATCCATATTATCTCATACTGCTGGCACATTTGATCACACATATATTTTGTGCTAAACCAGAACTTGTCAGTTGGTCCAGATTGTATATATGTGTGGAAATGATAATCTAGACCAACTGATGAGTGCTGGTTTCGCATGAAATGCATATATTGGTGATTATTTATCTTTTTGACATGTGTGTGATCAAGTGTGTCCACAGTATGAGATAGCATAAATAGTTGATAGTAAAGTAAAAATCAGAGTTCAAACCCTCTATATATTACATATTGGAGTGCAGGTATGAAAAAAACCTATACTGTAGGAAGAAATCATTTATTAAACAAGTTTAAATAAAGTAATAAAAATGTACCTCCTTTCATGCAATAATGAATGAGTCCTCAAAATCCAGAAATAAACCAAACCTATAAAATAAAATAAAAATGCATATTACTTTTTTAAAAAAAACATAAACATATTTATAACAGTAAGATTTGTTAGCTAACCTACACCTTAATAATGATAATATTAAATATTTAAAAATATTTATTTCATATATTGTTTAGAATTAATTATTTTTAAAAAAATTTGTATTAAAATTATTATTTTTTTTTTTTCATATGTCATGGCATCAGCCGGGACGCGAACCCACACCCATCTGCAAACAACTACTTGCTTGCAAGGTGGGTGCGATGACCTCTTGGCTAACAATGCTTGACTTTGATTATAATTCTATAACAGAAAAGAGATGATATTCACAAGAGAATCATCAGTGATAATAATAAAGTATTATGATTAAGATAATATATTTTTATAAAATATAAGATATTTGTATTTAATTTAAACAAGAAATTAGGTAAAATAAATATGATATATAATATTAAATGAAAGATTATGATAAAGAATTGAATTCATTTTATATAATCTTAGTATGATTATATAAGAGTATGTATGATTGATCTCTTTGTAACTCAAAGATGACTAATTTATTGTACTTATGATAAATTTTATCATAAAACTATTTGTTTTTTAGTGTTGTTGGTATTTTATAAGTATTATAAGGTGTTAATGATAAGTTTAGATCTTATTAAAGAAATATACAATGTGAGTATTTCATATGAAGTATCAGATTTTAAATAGTGGTATGGGAAAGTATATTTATTGTAAATCCTGTAGAGTTATGGATGTATTGATTCAGCATAGAGTAAGTCCGAATATTTATGATATAATGGATAGTAACATTTTCTAAAATTCGTAATACCTTGAAATAGTAACCAAAATGGAAAATTAAAATAGACACAATTTAACATGTGATCTTAAGTTACATGTAGTCCATGATATAGTTTTTCATAATTTTATAATATATCCATCTCACACTTGATATCATGAAAAATCACACTGGTACAAACATGGTATAAGTGAGTGAAAGATATAAATAATGATAATAGTTAAATTTTCAAATGGTGATAAGATAGATTAATTTGTGCAAGAATGATCAAATACAAAACAAATAGAGTATTAAAGAATATAAGAATAAATATTTTATGAATGTTTTATTGGATATTGGGGATCAAAATACAAAATGAAAGTATGAAGTATAAAAGATACAATATTGAAAAGAAAACCTGATATTTATTCTGATTATGTCTGTGATAAAATAAAATATCATATCTTAATAAACATTTACATAATTAAATATTTATTTTATAATGAAATAATAAAAACTGAAGGAATAAAATAAATTATAAAATTGCAGTTAAATAATAATATATGAAAGTTAAAAATTTGATGAAAACAAATTGTATATTTTTTGTTGGTATATTTTAATATAACACTGGGGAACAAAAGTTTTGTTGCATCCACAAAAATACTTGTTCTTACTTAATTCCAGTGTGCTGATCTCAAATCTGACATTAGTTTTTCTCCGTAATCTACAATTTTTTTTTGCAATTCAAGATTTTAGGTTTTCATCTTATTGTAAAATTTTCAACATTTAGTTTAACATAATGAGGTAGAATGTCTTCTTGGGCATCATCTTTGTAAAAATATAATAATTTATATAATGCAGTAAATACACTAATACACTAAAAGATATGACTGCATCAAAATTTGTCTACAATTTTGAAATAGAACACATTAAAGCGCTTATTTTAATCATAAAATTTGTATGAAACTTATTTAAATTCTATTCAGGCAAAAATGTGCATTTATAGCTCTTGTGTTCGTGTACTTGTAGAGAACAATCTGCTCCAGCAGTAGTCTGCCATCATATTTCATCCCATCGTCCCTGATAATGCTCATCCCACACCTTCAGATCTTGATGAAAGTGTTCTCCTTGCTCATCACTAACAGCTCCAAGATTTTCAGGAAACTTATCAAGGTGACTGTTCAGGAAGTGATTCTTAACACTCATATTACATCCAATGTCGCAAAGCCAACAGCATCCTTTAAAGCAGAAGTTTGTATTTTTCTGTTTTTTTGTTACCAATGAAGTTCTTTGTAACTGCCACAAAAGACTGTCATGCTTCCTTCTCCTCCTTATTGATCTTCCTGGCAAATTCTTCATCACATATAAGGATTCTAATTTGAGGTCCATCGAATACAGCTGCTTTTATCTTTTTGAAAGACAAGGCAGGAAAAGCAGAAATAATATGTTGAAAGCATTCACTTTCTGTATTCAAAGCCTGAACAAACTGCTTCATTAAATCAAGTTTGATATCAAGGGTATAGGGGAATGATCCAGTCTCAATTGACTACAGGTTCATTCACAACATTTTGCATCCCTACTTTCAGAGCTTCATGTTTCAGCCACTCCTTCTGTGTCCAGTGTTTCTCCCGAGCTTGGCTGTCTCACAAACACAGAAAAAAAGGATACCTTGTGAAACCTCTCTGCTGTCCTAGCAGGAAATTTACCATTTTAGTATCACATAAATTATCCAGTTATGCTCCTCATACTTCAGTAAGTAAAGGACAATTTTGATGTCATTATAATCTTCTTACAGATGAGTTGAATGACCAATTGGAACCATTGTATAAACATTACCATTGTGTAGAACACATTTTAGACTCCATTTAGAGCTGTCAAGAAATAGCCACCATTATGCTGGACTGTAAGTGGTAACACCTAGCTGGCTGAGAAGATTACTGATATCAATGACAGTAAACAAAGTGTTTGTCTTCGGGGAAAAAACCCAAAAAATTTGTTTACGCTTCTTGAAATGGGATACTTTAGCTGACTGGTGAAGTACATTTGTTTCTTGAAGCCTGTAGGCTAATAACTCAGCTGCTTTTTTGATAGGCCCAAAACTCTTACTAAGTCATTCAATTCAGGTTGGATAAACTGCTGAGAGGTTAATGACTGCTTGACATCAAAAGACAATTCTTCAGATTCTACAACCATTTCCTCATGCATCTTATCAAAATACATTTTGATCACTATGTTCACTTTCTTTGTTTTTAGAATAAAACCATTGAAAACTGGAACTGGGAGTGTCTCAGAGTGTGGGATAGGTAGTATTGCTGAGGGAATATTAGGATATGTGATCTTTGCCATTTTTTCTTGCCGATGCCCTTTGTATGGATCAGACAGAAATAACAGTCACTGTTGTAGTCCTTAGGTTCACACCAAACCATGGGAATACCAAAAGGCATTCCTTTGCATTTTTTTCTTTTGTCCAGGCATGAAGCATTTTCTCACAATTATGACACACAACATGAGGAGCCCAATTCTTGTCTTGATCACCAAGGGGAACTTGAAAATAGGCAATATATGCACATGCCACAAATGATGAAATATTGTGACTTTGAAGTTGAAGTGTGTAGCAGCCACATATATAACAGAAGGTATCAGGACTATTCTTACATTTACGCCTACTTAAAGAAGCCATGATTCAATCTAAAAACAAAATAAGAGCATGTTTTTTATCAGATAATAATTTTTTACATTTAAAAACAACTACGATTATGTAAAAGTGATGTTTGTAAGCCTTGTGGTTATGTTCAATCCAAGAGTCATTGCTCTTTAATTCCAATTTGAAAACCATTGCATGCCATTAACTGTAACAAAAAGAAATTAAAACTGCATAAAAACTAGAGCATGCACCAAAAAATGGATTTCAGATTTGGAATCAGTGATGCAGAAATATATAGAAAAAGTTCTAACACCTCATGTAACAGAAAACAAAAAAAATTGTTGCCCAGTGTAATGGAATAAAGTATAAGAATCACTATATATAACATGTAAATTCAAAGATTAATATTATGTTAATAAATCATATTTTGAGAAAAAAAGAATCCTATTTGTAAATAATTTCCGAGTGATGTATGAATTATTTTAGTTTATCATTATTATTTAGTTAATATTCTTATAATATGTTAAATATTGTTTATTAAATATGTGTAAATTATTTTTAAATTTTATATAATCTTACTACAATAAATGTTAATGTTTGTTTTTAAATTAATAAAGTGTTGTGAGTCTCATATCTTGTTCTCAAGTCATTGTTCATCATCCTTGCCACACATATATTATAATAATTGAAGATATTTAGTATTTTTGCACATAATTTGTAATTAGGTAATAAATATAAGAAAATATGGTGATTGTTCAAGATATTTGATATTGTATTTACAATATAAATTAATATATGAATTTTTTTCTTCAGTACAAGTTTTTTCATACCTGCACTCCAATATGTAATATATAGGGGGTTTGAACTCGGACTTTCACACAACCCTCAACTATCCATGCTACCTCATGCTGCTTACACACTTGATCACACACACATGTTGAAAAGATAAACAATCACCAATATAAGTATTTTGAGCTAAACCAGCACTTGTCAGTTGGTTCAGATTGTCATCTCCACCCATATATACAGCTAAGCATGGTTTGTATATATGGGTGGAGGTGATAATCTGGATCAACTGACGAGTGCTGATCTTTAGCACAAAACACGTATATTGGTGATTGTTTATCTTTTTGACATGTATGTGATTGTGTCAGCAGTAAGAGATAGTGTGGATAGTTGAGGGCTGTGTGAAAGTCTAAGTTTAAACCCCCTAAATATTAATTAATTTAAATTTTCTACCATCATTTTCAATGATCATAATAAAAAGTGAATAACCAGTCTACCATATAAAATAGAAATAATGGAATTGTAATACATTGTGATATCAGATTATTTTAAAATTGCTTATGGTAATTCATAGTGATAAATGTTGGGTAATAATTTTTATTTTTAATCAATTTATAAGAAAAGGTTCTTAATTAGTTTAAAAGTGAGAAAATGATTATGATATTTATTTCTTAATTATTTTAACTGTTGCTGGATTAAGTAAAATCCCTCTCTACATTTGGTTATGTAAATTAATTTATTCATTTAAAAAAAAAACAATATTTACCCGAGATGATTATTGAATTAAGGAATGTTAATAAAGGAGTGGTGTAAAATAATTTTAATAAGTAGATCAATATTATATTATTATTACATTTAATATAAAAAAAATATTTAATGTAGTTTTCTTATTTTATGGTGAGTCATTGGAGTATCATTGATATTTTAGGGAAGTAGTGTACTGTGGTATTCTTATGCCATTGAGGGTATGTTTCTAATATATACTCAACGTTAAAAAGAGAGTCCTTACTGGATGATTGGATAATAAGTCTCATGATTATTGTTATTTTATTGTTAAACAATTTATTAATATTGATATAATTATTTTTTCATGTGTCAAAGCATCGGTCAGGAAGTGAACCTGCGAACACGGGTCACCTGCTTGTAAGGCGGCTGTGCTGACCACTTGGCCACCAACGCTTGACTATAATAATATATTAGACTTGAAATGAGTAAGATTGATATGATTAGAATTTATATATATATATATAAAAAGGATAAGACTGTGCTAGAGGTTGGTTGTTTATATCTACCATATGTAATAGCTGGTGGGTTGATGGTCCAGTTAGGCTACAATATTTATGCATTAATCATGTGCAAAATAAAAGCAAGCAAATTTTCAAAGATTAATACAAAAATAATAATAACAATAAAATAGTTACATGCAAAAAAAAAAAAGAATATGTAGTGTAATCCGTACAGCAAATTATAACCAAAGTTGCAAACATTTTTTGAATATAGGAAATGAGTAAGCAGAAATAAAAGAATTTAACAATCTGCAATCATTGTAATTGAATTATCTACAACTACTTTTCAAATTAAAATCTCTCAATGCCTACTGAAAGTTTTTGTCTAAACAATTATTAGCAATGAACCTATATGATATTAATATAATAATAATAATAAAAGTTATATGCAAATAAAAAAGTATATACATTAACCATATGCAATCACTTTATATTTATAATACCTATCAATAGACAATATCAAGAATTGTTGTAAATATTGTGCACAGAAGTATTAATGTGAATCTATCAAAAATAATAAAAAAACAGTAAAATTTTGCAAGGGACATAAAGAGGATAGTGTGTAAACAGTACTGCCACCCCAAATAGAAAATAAACATAAGATAATACACTATGACAACAAGTAACATAAATAACCAAAAATAAAGCCAACATAGGTAAACAAATTCATTAAACTATAATAGAAATAATTAATTTGGCATAACTGACAACATAGATAAGCAATAATGTGTAGCCAAAGTAATCTAGAATTAACAAAAAAACTCAAAATGGAGATAATTATCAACAAACCCAATATTACCACAAGTATGTATATTTCACTATAAACTCATCAACACTCCTTTAACACTTTAAGCAAATAATTTTATTTATTATAACAGTTTCGATTATACTAGCAGTCATCATCAGATCTACAACATAAAAAATTAGACAAATATTATATCAATACAACCAAAATTATTATTCTTCATATTCTCATATAAAATTATAATAAAACAAAATAAAGTGTTAAAGGAGTGTTGATGAGTTTATAGTGAAATATAAAAAGAAGCAAAATATAGAGGGAGAAAGAAGAAATGGATAAGAGTTATATGTGAAGTATGTATATTATTAATGAACATCATATTTACTACAAATGGAAGCATTAAATGATGAGTATTTATAGAAAAAGGAATATCCCTCATTGTATTATGATTGATTGTTAGACAGTTTAACATAACCAGTTGCTAATTAAAACCAAATTCTTATTAATTGCTGTTTAAAAAGATTATATTGAACAGTATCACAAGACAGAGCAAAATCATTAGCAACAACATAACTCATTGAGTCTAAAAATAAAGCAAAAATATCATTTATATAAATCAAAAATAATATAGAACTAAACATAAATCTGTGTGATATTCCAAGATGATTTATTAGTTATTAATAATTATAAGCCCTTTTTAATCATTCCTGTTTTGCTCAGGTATTTGAGATGGTAGTCAAGGATAGGATGATGCCATTCTTAAAAGTGACTTTTATACACCAGTTTGGTTTTGTACATTAGATTCTCTTTATAATCATGTACATAATTTAGAATCTTTATTGACTGTGGCTGTGTATTTGAATTTATGTAACCCATTTTATTCTGTTCATCATATAATTCTACTACAGCATTAAAAAGTTACCTAAAAGACAGAAACGGGCAAATCAAATTTATGGTATTTTTAGATATTTTAAATTGGATAACCTTTTTAAAAAATGGACATAATAACACCAATTTTTAAAACCTCAGTAAAAATACCAGCAGATAAATAAAAATTAATTAAATAAATTAGAATTCGTATAAAATTAAACTTATTAACTTTAAGAATTTTTAAGTTAAATTATCTAAAGGAAAAGAGTAAACATTTTTTAAACAATCAGTCAAAATGTGATAACTAAGATGATGATAATCATTATTATTTTTATTATTACTGTTATTATTAAACCACTAAACATTACATGATCACCGTTTCTTATGCTTACACACTAGTTACACAGAGGTGATGTGATGTGATGTGATGTAGCTTCTCCTTAAACGGAGTCAAGAATCTCTCAACAATTATGCCCAGAGAAACCTGTTAGCCACTTTATTTTCCATTCCCCAATCTAAGTTTTCCCATATTCTGCTCCATCCTATTTCCACAACATAATCTTTGTCAACTCTACAGTCTTTATATCTAAATCCCCCTTATCTTTTTCCAAACCCAGCATAAAAAACAATAATCTACTTTCTGTATAATCACTTTTTTCATATTTATTTTTCCATAACTTCATTATATGTACCCATTCTGTTTTCAAGCATTTACATTCAGTTAACAAATGCCTAATATTTTCTATTCCTTCCTTACATAATTTAAACTCTCCATACAGTAACGCCACCAATGTAAGCCAGAGTAATCAATGGGTGCAAGGTTTGTGCATAAAATCCCTATTTAGTGCCTACTTTATTATCACTATTATTATCATCATCATCATCATTGTCATTAATTAATTTGATAAAAGGATTTTTAATCAAAGAATTAATTCCTTTCCATTTCAAAAAAAAATATGTTTGCTACAAATAAATTCTATATAATATACACAATTTAGCTTTTTTAATATTGGACCTAATTTTCTTATTAAATCACTTTAAAGCAACTGAATTAATGTCAAAACATTTTATATACTTTCTCAAATTAAGTTTTTTAATTAACTGATTTGTTATACATAGAAATTTTTTTATTATCGTTATACAATTTAATACAATCAGTCACTTTATCAATTAAATAAAATTGTAAAAAGGCCATGTTTACATTATTCAACCCAAAAACATATTTCAAATTTCTGACTGGATAATAAATTATCTAATTTAACATGTGACAGTTTATTAACATACAAGTTGATTCCTGGATTATTATAAACCACAGACAATTTCAAAAAAATTGCTAAATTAGATAAGCCAGATTTATCATTAAAATGTTGATTATGTCTAGAAAATATATGTTGAAGTAAAGGTTTACGAGATGACATATGCATAGATAAAAAATTTACTTGAAGAAAGCCATAATTTTATAATAAATTCAAATAACTACAAGTAGAATTAAGTTCTTTAATTAGTAAATAAATTTTCTTATCACTAATTATTATAGCAGATCGTAAGTGTGAATTAGATAATAATATATCAAATTGACCAATAAAAGATATAAAAATAGCAGTACATCATCTATATTGTAATTAAAAAAAACTCTACTAAAATTAAACATAACTATTAGAGATTCAGCAATAATAAGCATTAGAATAAGAGAAATAAAATTTAAATCAGTTTTTATTTAGATCATTACAACCCCTGAATAAGTATGCAATGCAAAAATATCCTTCTAACTGTAGAGTCTATGCAAATGTTGTTCATCATTAAAAATTCAAGACTCAGTCAAAACAAGAATATCATAAAATCCAAATGATTGATTTCTAAAGTATGTATTTAATTCATCAAAAGGAGTCTAAATACTACAGAAATTCAGATCCTTTTTTTTTTTTTTACATTTTCTCTGCAAACAAAAAACAAATTAGATCATACACTTGGTTATAAATTCCAGAGTAATAAATTTGCTTTATTTTTAATAAGATGAATTAGGATTCTTTCAAAACCGTTTCCCCTTCAATCATGTATATTTTATTTCACCTTCCAAAACAGATTTCGGGTAACCAAACTAAGTCTTTTGATTAAAGTAATATGCTAATTGTTATTTTCTAAGAATAAAATATCAGACACAAAAATACAACATATTTTCTCTTACACAACAAATAACAATACAGTAGCAGTAGCAGCAGCAGCAGCAGCAGCAGCAGCAGTAGTAGTAGTAGTAGTAGTAGTAGTAGTAGTAGTAGTAGTAGTAGTAGTAGTAGTAGTAGTAGTAGAGTAGTAGTAGTTGTGGTAGTAGTAGTAGTAACAACAATAACAACAACAACAATAATAATAGCAACAACAAGAACAACAATAATAATAATAACAGCAATAACAATAATAATAACAACAATAATAATAATAACAATAATAAATTAATACAATATAAGGTTTAAACCTGCATATATATATATATGTAATGTAAGTGGGATTTGAACTCAGACTTTCACATGACTCTCAACTCTCCTTGCCAACAACAAGAACAACAACAATAATAAAATATTTTAACTAAGAAATTTAGTATAATGCACACTAAGATTTTATTTACATATTGTCAACACTTTAAAGTATCTTTTCTTTATTAGAAATTGATTTAACTTGAAATAATAATAATAATCATAACAACTTGTGGACCTAAACCTGAACTCAATGTCACATCGATAAAATAGTAATAATAAAAATTTAAAAAATGGCATAGCTCTTCATCTATTTTTAATACTCAAAAATTGTGATTAAATTCTTTCTCTCTATAAATTTAAATCATACCCCTGAAAATATTGTAATTAAATATATATACATATTAGAATACATTGAATAATATCTGGGTTATAATAGACTGATTTTAAATATACATTAAATCATTGATTTTTTATAAAATAATAGGCTAACCAAAAAAAAAATATGGAGCACTCTTCTCCATTTTGGACATAAAATATCAATGAGGTTTTATTTCACATTAGATTTTAGATAATATTAATAATGTACATATAAATATATGTTAGGGTGCATTAAATAATAAATTAATTTGAGTAAACACCATGTGGTGCATAGAAAGAGTGAAGTTCTCTCTTTTTTACCTCTAGTGCCATCTCTAAAATTTTGAAGCTGCTAGTGTGTCTGGATTGTGAATTACAATATAAAATGTGGTGGTTCATTTTGTACCTTGATCCACAATGAGCAGCAAATTAACATTAAATGTTGTTTTAAATAGAACAAAATTGCTACAAAAATGTTTCAAAATTTAAACTATATGTAGATCATGAGTTGTAAGAATGTTTTCAAGTTGTCCGCAATATTTCATAATGGCAGAGGGCATTAAAGATGATCTATGATGATATAAAACACATGTCATAACTCATGATCCAGTTGTATTTGCACCTTAAAATTTTTGTGGTTAATATCTAATCAGCCTTTACATAACAAATGTATTCAGTCAGAGATGGTACCACAAGTATCTCAGAGGCAACCAGTCTTCTTTTCACTGGGAGACAGTATATTTGCATTTTTAATTTTGTATTAAATTTTTCCAGTTAGGTGGTTGTTTAGGATAATAGTAATTTTACCCTAGACTTCAGACCTTGAAAGAATTATTTCTAATTACATATAGTTCAATGCAAGTTGTAGTGAACTGATGATATATATAAAAAAATGACCTTCCAAACTATAGTAGACTTCAAAATTCAAAATTCCTCTATACATTAGATTACAGGTAAGATAGCAGAGACAAATTACAATCAAATGTTATCATTTAGTTTTAAAAAAATTAGTTATTCGTGTGATGTCTGTGATAGGTGGAGCTTCAATCGGAAACTTTTAGCACTTCGTGTAATTTATCATTTCCGCAACAAACATTGATTGGTCGAAGTACACAATTAGTTTAGTTAACATAACTCAAGGACACTTAATATAAATAATGTATATATTTTACTTAATAAATATATATGTAATAAAAATGAAAGCTATTTTTCAAAACACCACCTTAGGTAAAAAGCATTTTCTTCTAAAACGAAATTATATTACTATTACTTTTTTAATCTATATCGTTTAACTAGGTGGATCGCATGTTTATCATAATTAGTTTCTTTTCAGCTTTAATTAATATAATCACAGCGCCGCCACTATATTATCTAACAATGTCCGATTTCAATATCATAATGATAAAATAAATTGACAATTTGTCATTTGTTAACTTCATTAAGCAGTAAATTATTCAGCCCACTGACAAATATAATTTAATCAAGATCTTGTTAAGCATTCTTCCTGTTATGTGATGTGTTTATACAAGCAGAATATAAGCAGGTCAAAGGTTATTAAAACTTTAACTTGGTTAGTAGCCAGAAAGGAAGTTATAATAATAATAAGTTAATTAGATTATGTTAAGAGTGCTCCCCGCTAAACATTTTAGGAAGAATTTGTTCTTTATTAATAAATTTTATTAGTAATAGAGGAAGCACGGAAATCTGCAAAAATATTCCCCACCCATGAGATTTTTTTTAATTTGGTGATAAATAAAACCTTTTTCTTTCTTTCTGGAAAAGGCCTTGCCTTCCAATGGGCCATTCAAGATGTGCTGCAACTAACAGTAATCATTTTCATATGTTATATATCTTTTATTTTATTCTAAAATTTCTAATGAGCTTTAAAAAAAGAGACTTGTAATGGATGAACCTTTGAGATTTTTGCTGCTTCTACAAAATATCAAAGATTTATTTCCATTTAACCCATGCATAGCAAGCTCAGTTAGTTATCCAACAGTGTTTGGTATTTAGGTCTCTGGCTAATATTAGCTGTAGATTAAAGATTCCATAAATGATTAGACATTTGCACTGAGGCATTTGCTGTAACAATAGAAAAATGTGCACATAATATGATATAACCCTCTTAGTACCCATATAAGGTGCTAAACTCGTAATTTACATAATGACTTTACATTCCCTTCCCTAATAACTTGCTAATGGAAGAACTTGATTTTTTCATAAGGTTTTATTTTTGATATTTATATTGAGCTACTTCATCTCAATTATATTTAGTTAGATTAAATGATTGTAGATAATTTTTTCATTAAGTTGAGCAATCTACTAGAGACATTTTTTAATTTTTTGATAAATAATAAAATAATCATTGGTTAGTGATTTAGGAGGTCGTGTGATATTTGAGCACCAAAAATATTTTGATTTCAAACCTTTAATTCTTGAGCTATACTAAGCCACTTATGACACATTTATTTATACAAGTTTGTGGTTTATTTATCCATGAGACATGCATACACTTTCTCAACAGTCAGAAAAAAAAAACAAATCAAAAAAGATTAAACTGCTCAACCTACTTATAGCTAATAGACTGCAGCATTATTTTTAAGAGTTCCTTCTTAGTGAGTTGTACAAAATTGTGTTTGACCGTTAGAAATAAACTACTCCAAAGCTGATCTCAGTTGAGGTAGATAAAAATTATTACTAGCCCTAATTTAAATTTCTGTGTATGAGTGTGTTGTGTTAGACCTCATATTTTGATGATATTTAGAATTGGAGTTTGTGTGTGTAAATATTCTAACACAGACTAGGCCACAGAAGCCATTTTTATTGAGGGGAAAATATGGTTTATGAATTCATGTGACATGAGTGCAGGTGACATGCATAATGCCTCAAACAACAAACAATCTAGGCTACTGCATGGCAAAATATCACCAACATGGGTTTTATGGACTCGTATATAAGAACTATTCTAAAGGTGATCACAGTTGGAGTAAATAAAAAGTATTACCAGACTCTTTAAATTTGTGTGTGTGTGCGCGCGCGCGTATCAGGCTTCGTATATACCCTTCGAATTATAAATATTTGATACTGCTTATATGTTACTATGTATATATAAGCATTCAACCACAAACTTTATTTTTTGTCTCTATAACATTTTATTGGTTCATTATTTCAATATACATTAATAATTCGAAGTGCGCATAATTCAATGTGATGTACATTTAAGGCTGTTAAATTCCACATTATCAGTACGCATAAGCATAACTTGATGAATCATTTTTTACTTCAAACAGTACTGCTATTATTATTATTTTTTTGTCAGATGACGTTAAAAAATATGAAGTCTTAAAAGAGACTGAAATAAAAATTAAATAAAATTTTATTTTGTAATCCTAATCGTACATAAAAATGTAATCCATTTACCAAAACAGATGCAATTTTATGGGTTTGTAGCGTTCCCCCTCCTCTTTTTTCCCCCCGAGTATTTAAAAAATGCCCGCCCAGTTTGAATTTTAATAAGACGTATAAATGATAATAGATTAAAAGTAACAATGCAGAAATCTCAAATATTGAAAATTAAAATAATTATTGGCCTTATTTTTGATATGACAACATAAGTTATTAAGTGCCTCTGAGGTCATCAGTTAACAGTCATTAATGTTTGTAGTTTTTTTTTTTTTTTTTAAGTGTCATAGCATCGGCCGGGACGCGAACCCGCAACCCGGGCAGTTAGTGCAATGCAGTCGCGCTGACCTCTCGACCACCAACGCAAGACTAATGTTTGTAGTTTTTGTCTTAATAAAAAAAATAATTCAAAGATTTGTGACTCAAGAAGTCATGTGACATTTACCACTGCCAGTAGGAGAATTGAGCTGTGATCCATGAATATTCATTACTCAAATCTGCTACAACCACTGTACTCAATCAGGTCAGTTTTTATCCAAAAGTCATTTTAAAAAAACAATCTTTTTATTATGATTATGGGGTTAAATTGCAGTATATTATGAAATTACCTGAATTAAGTATTGCTCAACTGATCCATAAGATCTTCATATGTATTAATGCTACACATGCTATTTATATCCATAACTTAAGAATTTGAATAAACATAAAAATAAACTTAAGAATTTGAATCCAGACTGGATGAAGTTTTGAACATAAATGTTCAGGTTGCAAACAAGCTTAATATGGGTAGTGGGCCCATAGTGGAACAGTTATCTATCCAATATTGATTGGCAAATAAAGTATCTGACTACTATTATTTGCAGATAATTTGAATTAATCAGCTGATTACTAAGGTGGTGATTATAAAAATAAAATAGAGTTAAAATATAATATAGTCCCCTTTAACGATGATGGCATGGAGAAACCTGGAATGGTGACCATGATTTTATCAATAAGCAAATATTCTGAAAAGTATTGCATGACAATTTTAATCATATACTTTTCTAATGGTCTGAGCTATAATGTTGTGCAATTTATATATCAAATTATTCCAGGTTAAGATTATGCAAGATTTTTAGAGTACCTGTATCATCATCATCATCAATCATTATCAATCCACTGCAGGATAAACGTCTCTCCAAGTTCAATCCATCTTTTCCAATCTTTAGCTTCTCTTCTCCACATCACCCCTGCACACTTTCTTATTTCATCCATCCATCTCACATGTGGTCACTTTCTGGGTCTTTTACAATCTTTTGGAATCCAGTTTAAGATTTCAATTGTCCATCTACTATCATCTGTTCTAGCAATATGTCCAGCGCAACTCCAATCTTTTAATTTTTTTATACACTCCTAAATGTCAAAAGTAATAAAATTATACAGTTTTTGTAAATCCATATCTGCAGAATTAATGCTTGTGATTTTCAATAGGCTGTAATTTCAAAAATATATATAAAAATAATAAAAATTACTAAATAATTAAATTTTAATTTTCAGAGCAGACTACAGATGCTAAAACATAAAATATAACCAAAAAAAAAAAATGGCAATACTAAAGAAGATATGGTGTAGTTACAATATCCACAATACTTTATTCTAAGTTCCTCCCCCCTTTACATCATATATAATAGCTCAAATTCTGTTGATAAAATTTAATGATAATAGAATATATATTGTTTGTTTATGGAAATGCAAATATATCGTAGTTTTCAATATGTATATATATAATAGATACTTTTTAGATACTTAGAAGGCATATATAATTAAGATTACAGCATAAATAAAATGTTAATAATAAAATGATGGAGCACCTTTTTAAATACTATTACTGAGTGTGTGTGTTGACTCATTCACTGTCATTCAAGAAAAAACTTATTGTACCATATCTTTACCTTTTAAATAAAATGAATAGTGAAATGTCTGACTTTCATCATAATTAAACATGCTTTGGACAATATCTTTTTTTCTTTAATAACTTTTTTGGTATATGTGTATTAGACCTGCTGCCTATGTTCCAACATCATCATCATCAACAATTATCAATCCACTGTATGATGGTCTCTCCAAGTTCAATCCATCTTCAATCTTTAACTTCTCCTCTCCACATCCACTCCTGCACACTTTATTTCATCCATCCATCTCATGTGTGGTCTCTTTCTGGGTCTTTTACAATCTCTTGGAATTCAGTTTAAGATTTCAACTGTCCATCTATTATCATCTCTTCCAGCAATATGGCCATCCCAACTCCACTTCAGTCTTTTAATTTTTTCAATGACGTCAGTAACACCTGTTTGTTCTTTTACCCATATATTGTGTTTACGATCACTTCTTGTTACTCCCAACATGCATCTCTTCATACTTCTTTGAATAGTCTGAAGTCCCCATATTGCTCTTATACTAAGTGTCCAAGTCTCAGATGCATAAGTAGGAACTGGTAAAACACATTTATTAAACATCTTCCTTTTCAAACACATAGGCATATTTCCTTTCAGTATCAAATTATTTCTACCAAAAGTACTCCAACCAAGTTTAATTCTATGATTAATTTCATCCATTATGTTTCCATCTGTATTAATAATCTGACCAAGGTTTTGTAGCTATTAATTCTTCTAACTCATCATAATCAATCTTTATTTTAATATTTTGAAAAAATCCATTAAATATTATTTTAGTCTTTTTAACATTTATCTTTAGACCTACTTTCCTATTTTCATCTGATAGCTCCTGCAACATTTCTTGCAGCTCTAAAGCCTATGTTTATGAGGTAGAATATTATAACTTTCTCCAGTGGGAGTGCTTATGATGGGAGAATGCTGTAATTGACTTTTTAATATGGCATTGTACCATTGTTGCCCTCCCCCCCACTGGTGAAAGGTATGGCATTCTGCTGTCACAACTATAGGCAACAGGCCTAATTATGTAAGTACCCTTTTTTATTGAAATGTAATGACAGTTTCATTTTGCACAATCTTTAGTTGTTTTGATGTTTTAAGTCTGTATTCACTTTATAAACAAGTTTTTAAATTTCATAAAATATTTAATACTATGCTTAGAAAACCATCATGTGGAAATACTGTACATTAACTTTATAATGGATAATAAAGAATACTACATAAGTGCTTTCAACATAATCCAATGAAATTTTATTGAAAAACTTAACTATGCATGGCATTTAGAGAAAAAAATGCTGAATCTGAATTGTAAAGTTTATTTGATTCATATATTTCAATGTGTTTCTTGTTTGTGTATTTATTTATTTATTACATTTTTTTTGCATAGTATATAACTGAAATATAATTTGTAATTTTACTGTGGTCTTCTTCTTATCATCATCATCAACATCATCATCATCATCATCATCATTATCATTATTATTATTATTATTATTATTATTATTATTATAAATACCTTTGTATTTATTTAGAAAAATTTAACTTTATTTAAATATTCCAAATACATTCAACTATTAGTAATACTTCACAAGTTAGTATATGCAACATTTCAAGAGCTATTATTCTCCTCTTCTTCTGACATTGCTGGCTCAACCCGTGAAAGTACTCATACGGGAATTGATCCTTGACCCTTAGATATTCTTGAATAATGTGTATAATTTTAATATTTAAAATAATCATATTTGAATTAAATTATTTAAATTAATTTTTTGTAGTTTTTAATAGGTAAAAAGTTTATTTTATATGTTTAGTTTGTTATGGCAGAGTACTTATAGATATTGTGTATGTTATAGATATGAAAAAGTTTAATTGATAGTCCAAACTACCAGCTATTTCTGGAAGTGTAGAATGATAAAATATTATATTTGCATTATGTAAAGTGCATAAGAGAATATATTAGTATTGTTTGTTAAAATACTTGGGTAATCCATATACATTATATATTAAAGTGCTGAAAGATTCCTTTTCTGAACAATTTCTAGTTTTTGTTTTCTTCACTAAGAATTGGTATTTAAAACTGACTCGTGCACCTATGAAAATCAAGTGATATTGCTACTAGTGTCTTTCTGATTTTGTAAATATTTTAATAAGTTATTGGATGTATAAATGATTTCTTAGCATGTTTTTATATAGGTGCAGAACATAATTGCCTTATGAATTGATTGTAATCTCAAGCAGAAAAAGACTACAAATTTACAAAACAAATACAAAAGCATAGTATCAGTGCTTATGAATGCATGACAATTTTTCATTTCATCATAGATAATGGTGTATTGTATTACATTCATGTTTTTTTTCTTCATATATTACTGACACAATTTTTATAGGATTTATTTCATTTTTTTAGCTGAGAAAATCCAAAAATAGCTATTTTCTGACCAATATTGAATGGCTAGCAAAATGATAATGAATTGCTATATAAATAATTAAACTGTCAATAAGGTCTTTATCTACCTCTGAGTTCCATTATGCATTTCAACATCAAGTTATGAAGAAAAAAAATCTTTACAAATGTATCAATGACTGCAAATTGGTCAGTAAATGGGTGTGTAGTGGCACATACATGAAAAGTCCAAAATCAATTTAACCTTTTTATGTAAATGTTTGCAAATTTATCATAAAACATAATATATTTGTAACATATTTTTGTATTTTAAAGTTAGCATTGAATAAAGAGCAAAAAGATTAATGGTTCAAAAATAATTGAACCATATCAAACAAATGATACCATTTTTGACACTTAACAAATTGATATCTTTAAAATAAAGCTGCTAGTCTAGTATTAGACTTGTATAACTATGTTGGCAATTTTGCTTACGTTCAAAACCTTAGGATGTCTAAATTTTAGCATTATTAGTTTGGATAGCATGAAAGTGGTAAAGCTTGGTTGCTAAATCAATAGGTGCAAAACCATCAGCCAAAATTTATTCTTTGGATGTAAACATAGGACTACTATTGGATGTCTATCAACTAATCCTGCTTACAAAAGATAGTTTGGGAGTATTAGTGAATTATTGTTTTTATTGGAACTGATGCTGATGAAATATTTTGACATTAATAGCAAAAAAAAAAAAAAAACAACAACAAGTAAACAGTAGAACAGAATAGTATTAAACTCTACCTCAAGGCACAAAGATCCAAGTAAAATAATTCTCTTTTGTTCACATTATGAACTGAATTTAATTCATTTCAAGATGAGATTATTATGAAAGAAGAAAATAACAGTCAGCAGTGTTCTTTGAGTGGTTCAGTGCAATAGTGAGGTGGCAGAATCTGGAACCCAAACTCCATGAACTATGGCCCAACACTGTTACTTCTGATTCACAAACTTCTTATAAATTCCCAAACAGTAAATCATTAAAATATTCTCATCACAATAATGAGTGATCTAATAACAGTAGTGTGAAGAGAAACAGATGCTACATTATTCTGACAAAATGTTTTTTTAATATTCTAAACAAGGAATCGATGATGTCTTGCTATCATAAGGATACAGTGCAGTTCCGTCCTGATGGGAAGTTCAAAATACTTTTAAATGCTAGCACTCAGTCAATCATAGATCTAGAAAATTAGTTGATGGATGAATTATGTAAAGAAGCTGCAAATCGGAGGAACTGGATTAAGCTTTGACTTTCATTCTATTGTGGATATTGTAATGGATCTAGAAAATTAGTTGATGGATGGATGGAGTAAAGAAACTACTGATCGGAGAAAATGGATTAAGCTTGGACTTTTATCCTATAAAATAACTGTTAAAACGATGATGGTTAAAAGGCTATTACAATGCAATTATAATTGCAATATATATATTTAATTTAATAATATAAAAGAATACAATGTCAAATCTGTTTAATAATAAAATAGCTTTATTTTTATTGGGGGGGGGGGGTAATTAATAAGGAATACAAAAATCCAATTTAAAAATCAATTAGAATTAATTTGGTTTCGACTTTTAGTCAATGTTGCTATAAGACGTCAGAAAAGAAAAATCAATAAAGATATAAAATCGATGGTTGTATGGCTTTTCAAAAGTCATCAATGAAAGAACAAATATAAACCAGTTAACAAGATTTCTTACTGGCTACAGTGGTATTCTTATCAAGGAATTATTTACGAAGAAAATCAATATTGACATTACCTTAACAAAGAATCCCCAAATTTTATTAAGATGAGATTTTTTTTTTTTGTACTGTTAATAGTCATTTAGCGGAAAGATCTACGTTTATCAAAGACAACTAAAGGATACAGACACATACTTTTTATTGTTTATCATTGTTAAAATATTTAACACTTTTAAATATCCTACAGTAGGCAAACATCTCTCATATAAAAGAGACATGCTACAAATACTGAGTGGTGAGGAATTAATCTTTTTCCACTATTTAGTTAAAAATAACTACATGCCCATTTACTGACCAATAAAAAATGAATAACTAGACTGACTATATGGAAGAATAATTCTATAAATTTATTTGCAATCTAACAAAAGCTTTTAATGTTAACCCAGTTAGGTTCCACTGCGACAGATAGACACGCTAACCCGTAGGCTGCAAACCCCCAAATTTGAAATTAGAACTGTTTTCAAACTTTTTAAAATTTATTCTTTATTTAAAATTAAAAAATAAAATCTTCAGATTAACAGTCACACATATAATATTATTATGAAAAGTTATTTATATATGTATATATTTATGAATATCGTTTATTAGAAAAGTTGCAAAAAGATTTTCAGATGCCTGAATATTTATTATTATTATTTCTGGCAATATCCACTTCCAAGGATAATTTGCTATACTAAGCAATGTAGTCGTGATGAAAATCATACCATTTGTAAGATATCAGACATACTTCAAAGACGGGGGAGAGTGGAGGTGACATCCAAAGTAATTAAAAATAAATTACCATGAAATATATACAATTATAATTGGAGATAGGGAGGAGAAAGTAGTATGAAAAACATGACTGAACATTAATGAGTACTGCTGTAGTAAATTTTGACACTTGGGTTAAATCTAAAAATTAAATCTTTTAAAAACTGTTGAAAAAACTGCGAATTTTACATTTAAAACATCACTAAGGTTTCTGCTTCTGTATGGCTGAACCAAACCACGCAAGTCTATGCAAATAAACATTTTATGCAACATATTATATGATATATTTTTATATTATTTATCTATAAAATATATGTGTGAGAGATGATGATGATGCGGAACAACTGATGAATGCTGTTTCAGCACGAAATACTTATATTGAAGATCATTTATCTTTTTTACGTGTATGTGATCATGTGTATCTGTTATATAAGCTGGAGTGGATGACTGAAGGATCCTTGAAAGCCTGTGTTCAAACCTCCTCTAATTACAAATATAAAATTATGCATATATTATAAAGAAAATGACTGACCGTGTAACAACGTTCAATTTTAGTTTTACTAACATTTTATTTCAATGAACTGTCTATAATTAAGGGTTTTAAATTTGTATCTTGTAACTTCGAATATGATACTTGTTTTAAATTTGACGCGCTGGAATAGTTCACGTCCAGGAAGGAAGAGACACTGGAATAGTTCATGTTCAGGAGAGAAGAGACAATGACAAACTATCACTAATAAAAAAACAAGTAATAATCCTCGATATAATATCTATAGTTTATCTATTCAAAAATGTCTGTGGCAGAGGTCTTCATATACATTCATTATTAGAATCCTTTTTTTAATTCCTATTACTGAATAAACAAAATATAGTAAAATAATAAATTTAGCACCAGGTCTGAATACAAAGCAAGACGCTTTAATTTATCCATTTATGATGAGTGCAATGGCACGTATATATCAGACAGAAATTAATTAGCATCATATATATTGCAAATGTGGTCAGTAAAGGGTTAAAAGTTTTAGTAATTGCATGATTTCAATACAATTACTTTTTAAACTGTTGAACACATTACTTTTTTAAATCATCTCCAGGTGATGAAAAGAAACATTATTGGTAACAGAAAACTAACTCTTTACATGTCAACTCATTTAAATTAAGATAAAGTATCTGATAAACAAACAGCAGTAATATTTCACGACTGAAACAAGAAAAATTAGCATTGCTAATATTAACGCTAAGCTGATTACAGTTAAGGTTTTTGGAAATACGATATAGACAATTTGTTCTCTAAATATTTTATCTACGATAAAAACTTTTTATGGCCTAATGAGAACTATGTAATATAGTGATCAATACGTACATTAACTATCCGTCTATAAATTTGGAGTTCGAATTTAAGAAAATCTTACAAGTTTCTTCAAGTAGTTAAGAATTTAAAACAGGCAAAACAGGCATAAGAAATGGTGATCGTATGATGTTTAGTTGAGAATTTCCGAGCAAGATTTTTTTTTTCTGGTAGTCAATCTTTAAATAATGTATCTGTATTCATATATTTCAGAATATGTGGTGGAGGTGATATTATTAAGTATATCTATAAAAGATATTGCACATGGAAAAAGAAAAACGAAGTTTAATTATTCCATACAGGTGGGTGTGTTTAATTTTTGAAAAAAAAAAAACAACCATTAAAACTTTAACTGAATTTAAATATTACACCCTGGGTTAGGAATAATCTCTAGTTTAATATATGATTAGTGATAATCTTTATTGTATTTATCTAGAGTGGATTATGTCATTGTTCTGGGTGAAGTAAGTTTGACACATGGAAATCATAATGTAATGATTTATATAAACTAACTACCTATATAATCATGAATCAATAAATAAGCATGTGGTTATTGTCGGTTAAATATTATTAAATAAATAAAGTAATTTTAAAAAGATCTTACTCATTATTATTGAGTGACTGGACTGATGAGTAACATATTTCTTTTGTGCTTAGCAATTTAAGCCTGTTAATTCCATACTTTTATATTAGCAATATCATCATCATTTATCATTCTCCTTCGAGATAAAAGTCTTCCTAACTGTGATCCAGTTTCTTTCATTCATAGCTTTGCCTTTCCACATCACTGCAGTAAGATTGTCTTATCCAACCACCGACTTACTTTGCAAACCTTTTACAATCACTTGTGATACAGTTTAAAACTTTAGTTGTCCATCTATTGTCATTTCTTTCAGAAATATAATCAGCCTAAATATTTCAGCCTCAATTTTTTCATTTCTGTACTCATGCAAGAGAGGGACTGGTTTCTATTTACTTTTAACACCTTGTGGAGAGATGTAATCATAAACATATAATCAAAGACATATGATCCCCAAGTGCACAATTCATGCTAAAACAGCACTCATCGGTTGGCCTAGACAATCCCTTACATATATATTTATCATTGTTCAATATATATATATTATAATGCTAATAAAGTGTTTCTAGCTCATGTTACATATGTTTCATTTAAAAATAAATTATTAATAAAAACAAAAGTAGAAAAATATAGTTAAACCACTAAACATCACATGAATGCCTTCTGGCATCCATTGATTGCTCTTGTTAGCACAAGATGGCACTACTATATGGAGAGTTTTGCTGTATTTTGAATTGTTTATAACAATTATTGTGCTAGTATGAGATAGTGATCATGTGATGTTTAGTGGTTTAACACCAATCCTGCCTAATAGGATAGTGGTGGCTATGGTTGTTAAAGAGCCAAAGACACCAAAATGTATGGGTACTGAATTGAGTTCAGACCCATATGACTATATAAGCTATTGAGCTTGGATTGAAAATATTGATAGTGTTTTCAATTTCATTCTCATAGTTTTGTAGTTAAATAGAGTTAAAAGGTGGGTGCTGGAGGGTTGCATTAGATCCTAAGATCTAGGTGCAGTGCTCTCAGATCCAAGGCTCCTCACTGATGAAGGCCACAAGCCAGAAACTAGTCTGGGGATATTGGATGAGTAGGCACTAGATAGGGATTTTATGCACAAGCCTTCTGACATCCATTGATTGCTCTTGTTAGCACAAGATGGCACTACTATATGGAGAGTTTTGCTGTATTTTGAATTGTTTAGAAAAATATAGTATGTTTTTAAAGTAGATTTTAAAAAGCAAACTTGTAAAAATAAAAGTATTGCATCATATTTTTTTTTTAGAATAAAATTGTTATTAGCAAGAGAATGAAAGAATAGAATGGTAGGGAAATCTAAAACAAAAGTAAAAAGATTTAAAATTCAGCCTCTTCTTTTTATAAATAAAAAAGAATAATGTATAAAAATAAGCAAATGTGAAATCAGACAAAAAATTAGTTTGTAAAATAAAAACTTTCAAAGAATGTAATAAGTTTAAAAGACTTATGGCTGATGAAAATTATAACTAATAATTGAATTAATTAAAAACTATGTAAACTACCTTATAGCAGATTAATCTGAGAACAAGATTAGATAAACCAACATGTAAATTTAATTAATACACAGATTTTAAGTTATGATCTTAATTAAAAATAGATCTAAGTGTGATAAACATTGAAAACTGAAAACAATGGAAGATGAAGTATATAAAACTTGCAGCTATCTATTATTGTTTAGTCAGGGCTGCAATCAGTAATTCAGTTGGGTTCATGATATACAGTCGGGATTGCTATTAGTGTTAATGATATACAGTTTGCATTGCTATTAGTCCTAAGTCCAGGTTCTAGCTAAAGAATGCATGCAGACATTCAGAAATTTTAGCACAGTAGTAAACCAGTCATTACTTCTACAGTCAACATTAATGCAGAAACCACATAAGCCATAGGAGTGGTCAACAGGGCTTCATACCCCAAACCCCAGCCATTAACTATCCTGCCTAAATCGATACCTAGAACTATTGCCAAGACTGTGCAATAAAAGCTGCCACATACTCTCTCCTATTGTTTGACAGAAACCTGAAAGGAAAGCCACGAAGCCATCGATGGAGAACCAAAAAGTCAACCAGTTGGAATCAAAACAATTGGAAACCAAAACCATTAGACTATATGCACAAATGAAAAGCTAGATAAATATACTTTTAAATAATTGTTACACACTTGATTGTAAATGAAATGAACTTTAATGAAGAACTATTATAACTATAGCCTAAAGTCATTATCTATATTTTCTTGCATAAATTTTATTGTTATATTATGTTAAATATATGTGTGTGTATTAAATAATAATGTTTACTTAATTATTTTTGTCTACTTTCTTTCTCTTGTCACTGCATCACCAGTAAATTAGTGTAGAGTTACTTTATGTGTTAAGTAAAGGTTCTGGGATCCTGATTTAAGAGTATGAACTAGTCTGTGATATGTCAAGCAATGGATTGTGTGCCTGTCATCTGAAGCATATTGACTATACATATGGTTGGCTGGTGCCTGAGTTTGATCTTCAAAACAAATAAAATGCTTTGGATGGCAGGGGTTTTATGCCAGCAGTCAAGATGAACCACGGTCAGGAAATGTGATCATGTTATGCTTTGTATATCTTGATCTGGCTGTGGACATCATTTATGGCTATTTTCCCCTCTGCTTGAAAAGATGATCTGTCCTTGTAGTATTAGAGTAAATGTTAAATTTATTAAAGTTTAGATTCTAAAAAAATATTATAAAAGATTTTAAACCCAGTTAAACATCACTTATTTGAGGGACCCGGTTAAATATAGATAGCAAATCACTATAGTTTAATTGATGTGCCAAACTTACTGCCATCACAATGTTGATATAAATGACTTGATGGAAGTATATTAATAATTTTTAATAGTTATTTATTAGACTAGAGATTATTCACTAAATGATTAATATTTTTGTAGTGTAATTTTTACTACACCGCTCTTATGCAAGATAACAACTGGCTTTTATCTGCTTGTATGGCAGTGGTGCGGTGAAAATTATATTACAGAAATATTTATTAAGATAAACTGTAGTTTAATAAATGAGTATTACAATTTTTTAATATACCTAGTTATTGTCCAAAAAGTTGGTGTATTATAATTTTAAACCTTCACCAATCCCTTGATATATTTTTCTAAAGATAAATAACTATGTGATAGAAAGTTTCTGCATTGTTCTTCTAATAATATGATTCTACACATCCCTGAATATATGACTAAGCATTAGTGACATAATTAAAATAATGGAACTCATCATGTCTACTTTAAGCTGTGAATACATAACTCACTAAAGTTTTTTTAATCTCTTTGCCATGGTTGTTCAGACAAATTATTAGATAAAAAAAAAACTAATAAAACGAATGAAATTAAATTATGTATATTGCAATAGTATGGCTAAACAATGGGTGAATCTGGGATGATGGGACACATCATCATCATCCCTAAGTCAATATTTTTTAACATTCAATATAAAATTAAATGAGAATGAGAGATCAGCTCAGAACTAACTATAAGTAAGTAACTATAAATTCACCCATCATTACAGACAAAAGTAATAATCATTTGCCATCATGAATGTTCAACAATAAAAATAAATCAATAGTCAATCTTGGGACTGGATTGGAAATTGGTCTACTATAGACTAGGCCAATTATTTAGCCCTTGCCAGCTTGGGGCAGATTATTTGAATATTAATTTGAATGCATAAAATTAAGTGCTAATCCACCAGAATATATAATAATAATAAAAACAATACTGCTGAAATACTAAACCATAATCTCTTATGCTCATTTGTTTGGGGGGGATGATGATGATGATGGTCTCCCATCTCATAATTCTTCCCTAATGTGGTACACTGTTATGAATGGCTACCCAATTGTGGGACATTGTAACCTAAGATTCTTTTTTATTAATCCCTGTTTTTTCATACTGTTACAATATATATTAAAGCAATATTGGGATAATTTTAAAAAAGTCAATAGGAATTTACATTAAATATTTTTAGCAGTTTTTAATAAATAAAAATTATATATATACACAGATAAATGTTTACAGCATTATTAATTATAAATTTATTTTAATGATAATTTAAAGTAAAATATTTCTTTTATTAACAATTATAAAATGGAAATGACATTATTTTATTAAAAGTAATTAAATTCTTATAAACAGATTGATTAATTAAGATGAGTATTTGACGTAATTCAATCTGGTAATCCCTTTCAAAGATAAAATTTTGTAAATATTATGATTGAACAAATAAGCCATGGATCAAACTGGAGTTCAGGGCTTATCTTTTACCAATATATCAATGGATTGAAATGACCTTTGATGAATCTGATTTTACTGATAACCCAACTCTGTGAACTACAAATAGTGGTTATAAGTCATTATGCTCAAGATATATTTTGAATGATTTTATTATGTTGATCTTATTGATTGTGCTTTCATTATACTTATTGTGCTTGGTGTTGAAAATACAATGGAAGAATAGAGAAACTGTCATCTGTTTTACTCTGGCTATGCTGGCAGTGACTGCAGGGCAAAAGACTAAAATATTGTAGGCAAGGAGCCATCAGCTAATGTGAAAACATATTAGGGAGCCTTGTGTCCATTATATGCCTAAACATTAAGTGTCTACTGCTTTGGAGAGAAAACAGCCATCTACCAACCTGTAAACTGCCATTTGATGTTGCCTGCAGAATTAAGAGCAGTATGATTAAAACCTACCATGACCAGAACTATGCTTCAACAAACAAAGTCCACTAAAAGTATACCATTCCCTGAAGTCTTAACTCTAACTCTTAGTGATGAAAGGGGATGGGTACAAACCTTAAAATATATTATTATAAATGTCTAGTACTAACATTATATTTATCCTTTAGCCTGAAAGCATTTTATAAATTATTATTATTGATTTTATGAATTTGTTTATAAACTAGTATGTCTGGGGTTTGCTATTTTGTCTTATTTAATCCTGCAATAATTCTAAATTTAAAAGAAGAGTATTTTTTTATATAGAGCAATTAGTTTTTATTCTTTACCACAATCCTTGGTCGTACTTTTAAAGACTTAGTATTTTAAAACCAGTAATTTCCATCACCAGTAAATATAAAAAGTTGTTAAAATAATAATTTAATAGTAGCTTGGTGAACTGTAGGGTAGATACAAAACAGGCTGCTTAAACAGGCTAAATTAAGATTGTCTTTTTATCATAATTTAATGGTGTACAGTTTTAAAGCAAACTACTCTTCAGTTTTGGGGAAGGATAATTGGATGTACTGAAGTAAGCAAACAGCTGTAACATTATTTTGGGCTGTTTTGTTATATATGAGATTTGTTTGTAAGTGCTTTATTTATTCATAAATGATTTTGATACCATTTGATTGTTTTTCACTTGCAGTCATTATTTTACTTATTGCAGAAGTATGCAGTAGATGGGACATTCCTACCATATATCATCTGTTTTGTTTTTTGAACATGTCTTGGATGATACAGTTGGCAATTATTAATCTGTCTTACACTTAATATCTTTATAATAGTATGTGATAGATGCCAATTCCTACCGTAAAGCATGTTTCTAGTTCACTTATATTTGTAGATTCATAAACAATGTAATGCAAATGTTGTTTTCATGTCTCTTACATTTGCATATATAGTATTTAGTTTCTTACCAGCATTACCACCTAACTATTTATGGTACTACATTTCTTTAAATAGTCTATAAAAGGATTTATCATAGTTAATGAATATAGTGAAACCTCAAACTATAGGATTATTAAATCTTAAAATTGCAATAATCAGTAGTTGTGACCATTTGTCTATGTGGCAAGTTTAGGACAAAATTAAAAATGTATTGTACTATATATCCTGTCTGCCATATGTTTTGATTATAATCAAATCAGCTAAAAAAAACTAATAATATTTATGTTATTGAAGCGAATTTATGCTCATTTTAAATCTTAAAAAGTACTGTAAGTTGCTGCCCTCTCTAGAATTATTTTACAAGTAAAAAAATCAATAATATTTCAATTTGAAGCTAGAACAATGGGAGGCGGACTTTCCAAGGCTCTGATTGGTTGTCTTTCATTTTGAACCAATTCTGACAGCTCCAAGTTCTTTGTTTTGATTACAAAATGAAAATGAATGTTTTAGAATATTTTTAAGTACTTTTTTACATATTATAAATTATTTTGATAAAATATGCTGAAAATATAATTATTTTAGAAGAATAGTTAAGATTTTAATAAAAATTCTTTACTTTTATATGACCGTAAATTATAAAAGAAATCAATGACGTATGCAGCATTTTGTAATAGGTAGCAAATGATCCTTTTAAATTCTCCATTATACAATATTTTTATAATTATAAATAGAAATGTATTTTTTAAAAACTTTCACTTTCATAATCTGACAAATTATTAATTTGCTTTTTAGAAAGTAAACTAAAAAGAATATAATATTAATGATTTTATAACTGACCAATTAAAAATTTATAGCTTTAACTCACTCTACTCACTGTTTTATATATATGTGTGAAAATATTTAATGTGTATATCTACTTATAATTACTTAAATAGAAAGCAAAATAACTAAATCAATAGCTAATAAAAGCGAACTGCCCCAGGCCAAGAGTTAAAGTAACTTTTGAAGGCAATCAACCTGACAGTTTTACTTTAATTCATGGCCTGAGGCAGTTCACTTTCATTAGATGCTAACCTAGATAAAGTACTTTCTAATTAAGTAATTAAAAATATATAACTCCCCACATATATTTCAATCTAAAACATCCATAAAAAATTTACATGCACACACACATGTTTTACTAAGACAATTTTTTTACTATCAAAAAGTGATAATAAAAAACTATAAAAATAGACTTTCTTATGGCTATACAACTATGAGTATTTACTTGTGCTTATATATTTTGGATATCAGCATTCAAAATAATTTTACTAAAGACAAACAATACAGATACCCAAAAATTGTTATTGTTTGATGCTTTCCTTTGATAAACAATTCTTTTAAATCATATTGTCAGTTATCAAGGTGCTTGAGTATTAGTCTGCAATGTAGGAGAGATGGTACACCTTTTCACATCCACAATAAATGTATAATGTTGCAATCATGTCAAATTTAAACAAAATATATCCTGCAATGTTATCTGATTTCATATGAAAATATGTTTCTTCATCAAAATGTGGTCTTTTTTGTAATATTTTGTCATTTTCAGGGAGACTGACAAATATTTTATCATCACAATCAAAAATAGGACAGCAGTGACTCTGATGGAAGCCATCAAACAATGTTGAAGAGAATTCCACTATATACTCTGACTGCTGGAAGGCCTACAAAACTGATGACTTAATGCTGGTTCTGAATATTTTTGCATGAACTGTACATATAATTTCATGAATCCAGAAACTGGTGTTCATACCCAAAACATTAAAAGACTATGGGGTTCTGTGAAATGGTGAAATATGCAGTGTGGGACATCACAGCAACACCTAGACTCATATGAGGTTGAATTTATGTGACATAGATTTCATAAAAATGACATGTTCATTACATACAACATAAATTTTTTTTTTTCACAAGGATGAAAAGCTTATAAAAGTTATATTTTATATTTCTTTATTTTGGGTACTCTTTTGGGGTTTTTTTATTTTTTTTTAAAAAATACATTCATTAATTAGCATTTCTGTGGGAAATCCTGTTTAGCCACTATATTGTGTAATCACATATTTAGTAAAATTCCAGTGGGGGGGGGGTTCAGTTGAGATCTCCATTTTGTGTGGTAAAAGTAAATGACAAATTGCTTGTTTCAACATGACAATTTCTGTTATATATTAGACAGTAAGTAGCATATGTATGTATTTTTTATTCTTTTTTAAATAATATGTAAAAAAATAATGATTTAATAATTGTTTCATCCACATTAAAAGTAACATTTGGGAATTGTGCAATGGTATCATTTATTTTACATATTTTGGGAGGCCAAGAATACATACATTTTTAAGATTGCAAATCAATTTTTTTTTTTTGTAAAATCTTGTTTTTAATATCAATTTATATATTGCTATAAATTTTAAAGTTTTTAGTGTGAAAGCCGTATATATTTGTGTATAGCAAATCAAAAAAATTTTTACAATGGTCTTTTTAATATCCATTTCTTGCTCAAAATCATCTTTATTATTTTTAAGACTTTTGTGTGTGAAAGTGATATTGTAAAAGTGGTATTTTTAGTCCTGAAACACAGAACATGTATTAGACATGCTACACCTTTTTGCATACATATTCAGCCTGCCAATATTGCAAAAATATCATGTGCAAGATCACAGCACATGTTACTTTTTTGCAAATCTTGCAAAAAATATGTACAATATCTGTGTACACATTACTTTAGTCAGATCACAAGATTACAAAGTAATCAATGGATTGACATGAATGTGAAGAGTAACAGATGTCTAATACATGTTCTGTGTTGCAGAAGTAATACTCAAGTACCATTATCAACTCTTACTGTGTGCAGTATTTTTCAGTTAATTTGGGAATATGTTTAAAAAATATCTTGTTTTATGCATAAAATGATGCATCGTATTTATATAAATATGGAACCAAATTGGCTTCAGCTCAGGTTTGAGTTCTAGCAAAAATGAAAAACAGATCTATATGATGTGATGTGATGCACTGTGGCTTCTTTCTTGGGGTCAGGAATCTTTCAACCACTATGCCCAGAGAAATTTGTCATACACCTTACTTCCCATTTCCAAAACATAATCTTTGTCAATTCAATGGCTTTTATATCTAAGACCACATTATCTTTCCCCAAACCCTGCATAAAAACCAAAAACCCACTTACTGTATAATCATTTTGTTTATTTTCCCACAACTTCATTATTTGTTCCTTTCTGCTTATAGGCATTTACAACCAATTAACAAATAAATACCTAATATTTTCTATGTTTAACTTAGATAACTTGCAGACTAAATGAGCCATATTTTTTCCATTTAACAATCCTGTTTGAGTCTTAAACAATAAACAACTTTCCTTACTATTATCATAAATTAACTTGCACCCAATATTCTGTTTACTTATATATATATATACCTGGGTCTCGTTTTATGCGGTAGATAAATTCCTCAGAAATCGTGCACAAAAGAAATCACACAAAAATAAATGTAACTTACCTTGAAAAATGGGGATAGATTCCCATAATTTTCTGAAATTGGCATAAAAGCAAAGCAACAAAGAAAAATTACTTTAAAATTTACATTAAACAAATAAGGAAATAAAGTATGACTAATAAAAAATTTCAAATATATGAAAAAAATTAATATAAGACAAACTTTTTTTACTTTTTTTATTAACTACAGTATTTAATTTTACATTTTTTCATACATATTTTAATCCATTATTTTACAATGTGGGTTCGTTTGTGAACTAGTAAGAAATCAGATTCGTGATGTGTTGTACAACTAGCACCACTTCCAGTCTTGTGCTGTTTCTATATTAAAAAAATGAGATGGCAATCAAAACAAAAAGATTAGACATTATCATTCGAAAGATTATGTTCAGGTTATAAAAACAATAAAATCTTGTATTATTTATTTTAAAAATCTAAAAAAATATTTGTTTCTGTTAATATCTAACAAAATATGCTTTAAAGGTTTAAAATTTTTGAATATTTATTGTGATATTTTTATACATATGTATAAATCTATTATTATTATTTACTCATTAGTATAAGTAGGTTATTTATATAGACGCTAAGTTTCTAAATACAGCTTATGGCCATATTAACGTAAGCTGCTAATATAACATTATATTTTTGAAAAAAAAAAGTATTTCAAGTCAAAATAAGTTATTAATAATTTAAATTTCTTGATATCTAATAAATATAGTGAAATATGAAGGATATTAAGAAGAAACATGAATCGCATAACTTCAAAATCGCATTAAAATAATCCGCATAAAACGAGACCCAGGAGTATATATATTCAAACTCATTTTACTCTCCATACCAATTCTTCATCTCTCCAATTTCTTACATTTTATTAATACATTTATTTTTCTATCTCATTCCCTGCCATTATAACACTCGGCATTTCTCCAACCACAATCATCCCACTTTTTGTATAAGTATACTGACATAAAGTCTTTATCCAAATCTTTGGCATATCTTACTAGCTTTCTCATCCAACTTTTTCCTGATCTTTACTCATTATTCAATTCAATACTACCTTGATTATTTTCTTATTATACATACACTGCAATCTATTAAACATTTTCATTTTATTTTTTGCATCTATCATATAAAAACTTCACTATCCATTTCTTTATGAATTGCCTCCTTTGTCATACACACATCTGCAACTGATGCATATCTTCCTAATTCTTTAAGTACTCTTTCTTAGTAATCTTAAATCCCCTTTACTAACACACAACACATTTTTACAATAAGTTACTCCTGCTACTGCCACTCCAGTCCATACAATTCTAGCAACATCATAGTTATTATATGAAAACACTGTTAATTTCATTATCAGTCCCTTTCTTTTCTTTGTTTCATTTATCAATTTTTTCTCCCATTCATTCAATCAATTCTTCTGTTATTTAAAACAATTCTCAAATAGTTATACCTATTCAAAACATTTTACTTTATATCATCCAACAAAAAAATCTTTCCCTTCTCTTTCCCAGCATTTATCATCATTACTTTTGATTTTTCTTCACTAAATTTAATCCCAAACACTTTATTGACTCTTGTGTATGTCTTCAGCATAATTTCAATATTTTTCCTACTTTCTGTGCATAAGAAGAGATCATAAGCAAACTAAAGACCTGATAATATATATACACTCCCTTGTTATTTATTAATGGTACCCCTACCCCACTTTCTAGTCTTTCTATTGCTCTTTTCCTTTTTCTCAAATATAACAAATACAAAATAGGTGACATAGGGAATCCTTGTCTTCATTCCACCCCACTTTTAAATTTAACTGATTCTATATTTCCTAACTGATACGTATAGTAATTATTTTCATACAATCTCTTAATAAGATACACTAAAGCTTCATTCACTCCCAAATTTACTAAACTTACCCATAATCTATTTCTATTTACTCTATCATATGCCTTCTCTATATCTATAAAGAAAGACCATATATAACTATCTGCCTGTATTCCTACTCATATCTATAAGTTGTGTGACTACAAATAAACTATCTCCTATATGCCTATCTATCTAAAGTCTCCTTGCATTTCTTCCACTATATTGTTTTATTCCATCCATTTAGCCATCCTTCCAGCCACCATATATGCAAACACTTTATATAACACCAATGTTATGGCTACTGGTCTATAATTGTCTATATTTGTATGATCTCTTACCCTTTTTTTTAAATAATAGCCACACTCTTATATTACATCAGTTATCTGGAAATTCTATCTTCTGTGTCACATTAAAACATGATAACAGATTTAATTTTGCCCTATTTCCCAAATTAATCAGCATCTCTGCTGCTATCTATCTAAACTTCTTGTCTTTCCACTTTGTCAACTTCTTCCCTGTCTCATACAATTAATTTTCTGTAAAACTAATATTTCCATTACAATGTGTTTTTATGATTGTTATCATTCTGTCCTTCATATCTAACATTATTTATATATTCAATATATATTTATTTAAAGTTGACTGTAATTCTTCTCTAAAGCTACACTCTTTTTCCTCACCATTTAGTAATACCCCCCCCCATTCCTTCTTTTAATATATTTTCCAAAATTTTTGGCTCCCATCTTTTCCACTTTTATTAATATCCAACTAACAATTTATTATTTAATTTTATTCACTTCATATAATTATCTATTTTGGCCATCTTCTTTCTTTTTAAAATATTTTTTACATTTAATATTAACATCTTTTTCAATTTCTTTGTTTTTAATAGCATATTTATATTCTCTGCATGCTTTCCCTTCTCTTTTACACTTTTACTAACTTTCACTTTTTTATTTTATTCTTCATAATATTTTCACTAAAACTCTATTGGCCACTTTTTTTACTTCACCATACCAATCCTTATATTCAACTACAACATATTCTTCCATTAATTCTTCTACTTTTATTTTATATTCTTTTAACTTATCCACATTTTTCACTATACTTTCTATTTTTATTCCTATTTTCCATCACATTACTAACCATTCATATTATTAAAAAATTATGATCATTATTACATATTCTCTCTCTTAATTTTCAAACTCATTAATTTTTTGTACTTAATTTATTCCCTCTTTCTCTACTAATACATAATCTATTGTGTGAAATATATTATTTCTAGACCATATGTATTGTCCCTCATAAATATCTGATAAATTTCCAATGCTCAAATTTACTCTCTGACAAAAATTCTTCAAAAGCTGTCCATTCTTGTTATCTACATCATCAATTTTCTTCAATATGACCATTCATATTCCCTATAACCATTATTTTCTTCCTCTTTTTTGAAACACTGTACATCCTTATCTATGCATTCATATATGCTACTGTTCCATTCCATTATAGTTTGACTTCGCCCAGATGCTATATACACTATAGTAACCATCCATGCTTGTCTTCTTAACCTTATCTCAAACCACAAATGTTCTTGACACTTACCAGTATTTAAATATATTTTTAACATATTTCTTATACCACCACCCCTTTTTTCTTTTTCTTTTCTATTTATACCCTGCTATACCAAGTCTTCCAGTGTACGTTCTTCTCTTAGATGTGTTTCCATTACTACTCATACCTCAAGCTCTTCATTTTTAACTGCTTTGGTTAATTTTGGCCACTGTTTTGGTTTCCTACCATCTTGCATATTCAACTATCCAATTTTAATAATTTCTCTTATTACCACCCTTTTCTATTTTTTTATTTTATTTTTTCTTCTCCATTACATTTGTAAATAACTTGCTTAGCATTAATTTTACAGACCCATTTCCTCTCCACATCTACATTTATATCTAAATCAGCTACTCTTTGTTTATTTCTTGCATTATGTCCATACTTCTTCTTTTTTTATAATACTGCAATTTAAAATCCTACTCCCCTTTATAAGTTTCCCAAATTATAATATTTTTTTATAAATTGAACTCCCTAATACAATCACTTCCTTGTTTTGTTAAGTGTGACCTATTTTTACTATGCATCCACAAACATGAACATTATTTCTCTCACATAATTTTCTCAATTTCTCATTTATAGAATATATCCTATCTAACATATACTTATTGTTGAATCTTAGTAATAAACCAACTATTTCAACTCTTCCTTTAACCTTATTCAAATTACTAATCAATGATATGCATTCATCCAGTACTTTCTCTGGTGACTCTGACAAATTATTTATCCCTGCCATAACATACACATCTCTACTCCCTTGTTTCTTTACTTTATCTGTAAAATTGCTAATTCTAGCTCCAGGAAAACATTCTTTCATACTTGTTTTCATTTTCTCTTACAATTACATCTCCACATCCTCTAATTAGTGAATTTTCTGTCAATACTGTCTCATAATTTACATTCCCTCTTCATCTGTGACATTCTTTTTCACCTTCTAGACTTCCTTATCTAGTTCTTCCTTATTCTTTCTATTCATTAATTCCTTAATCTGCTCACACCTTATCTCTAACAATTTTAATTTTGCTTGTATACACTTTACCTCTTCCTCTTATTTATTTTATGGCTAACCATCTGCACTGCACTTTTTATTTTGTCATCCATATCTCATCACTCCACTAAAAACATACTCTATTTTATCTTCTTCAAATACATTTTGCTCCATTTCTCCTGATTTTTTTCTTTAAACTATCTACATTTAGAAACTACTTTTTCACCTTCTTTATTACATGTACACAGGATCTATATAACCATACACCTGTTACATTCTTCCTAGTCTTATTTAAGCATTCCAAATGATACACCTTATCACAGATGGTACACTCAACCAAAACATGCCTAATTTCCTTCTGACCATTATATATACATTGTGGGATACAAATGTAATCCATATTTCTTATTTTTCAAGTTCCATAGTCTATATTTAAATTTATGCTTTTACTACTACTCTTCATACCTCTTTATACAAAAGGAGAAAGTCTTTTTTTAATGGTACTTCCATTCCTAACCTTATGCCTCAAACATTATCTTTTTTCTCAAATAAATCACTCTCTCTTAAACTAAAAAATTCTTTTGTAGTAAACCTATTAAGAAAACCAACTAATCTTATGTACAAGTTCCTTTTAAAATCTCTTGCAGTAAACACACACAAATTATTTTTTCCTTTATATTTAAAATGGTGTAAGGAATCACTTTCCAAATGTTAAAATATTACAACCCTGCCATCTATCTCTTCTTCATTGATTACTCAAATATAGAAGTTGATTGTGGATATAATAAACATCTCCATATTTTCCCATTCTTTTTAAATACATATAAATAAAGATATAATAAAAGACAAATGCCCCCCAAGATGCATTTCGTGCTGAACCAGCATTCATCAGTTGGCCCAGGTCACAATCTCTCATATACATCTTTATTATATGCAAAGTATTTATCTAGAGGAAATTGTTACATTTTCATTTACCACTGTCAAACTTCCTCCACTCACAACTTTGACGCCATCCACTTCAGATAAATACACTAATGACTACAACTAATCATTTTCGAAACCAGAGATCATCCCTAGCACAGATATAAACTTTAAACCTCAGTTAAAGATTAATATATCTGTTTTTTTTTTTTAATTTACACACACGGAGTTATTCACCTTTCTCTGTCCCGTATGCAATATCAGTAGATTGTGCTAATGTAATATGAAAAGTATTGTTTTTGAAAATATTACTCTTGTCAATTTTCAACTTGACAAATGTTAATTTAATTTCAGTTTTATTCTTTTTTTAAAAAAAACACACTTTTGTATTTTAAAAATATCAAGATATATAATGCAATTTTCTAATTGGTGATTAATATTTATATTTTGTCAATTAAAGTTTCCCTTTGATATTAATGCCTTTTATTTTTAAATTCTTTTGAGTACAATGGAAAATTTTATTCTGATCCCCCCCCCACTAAGTCACATGATAGATCATATACATTACAAACATTTAGTTATAATTATTAAAATTATCTTATTGTGGTCGTATTATAAGATGATTTATTTCGTTTAAAAAGTGTATAATGGTAAGAAAGCATTGATGATAAAAGACGCTGAATAAAAAGATTTAAAAAAAGAAAAACAAGTAATAAAATATCTAAACAATTGTCTTTCATATGATTTGGTAGAAATCGACATCAGTTTGACTATATCTACTAATAATAACTGCATTTTAAATCTTTTTTTTGGGGGGGGGGGATTTAAAAAGTCATATTCAGTTGCATGTTCAGAACAACAAGAAGGAGTCAAAAACAAAAGTTATGGATGAGAGAATAAATAGGTGTTGTTGTTTTTTTCTCATGTGTCATAACATCAGCCGGGAAGCGAACCCGCGAACCCAGGACAACTGTTTGTAAAGCAGCCATCGCTGACTTCTCAACCACCAATATGTGTTTACAACATCATTGAAATAATTAAGAGACTAAAGTGGAATTGAGCTGGTCAAATGCTAGAAGAGATAATAATAAGCGGGCAGTTGAAATTTTAAACTAGATTCCAAGACATTATAAAAGACCTAAAAAAAGAACCATATGTGACATGGATAGATAAAATAAGGAAGTGTATTGGGGTCATGTGAAGATGAAAGACTAGAAATCAGAGAAGATGGATTAAGCAAGTGGATCTATAATGATTGAAAATAACAAAGATGATTCAGCTGTGAATGGCTGATTACAGTGATGATGATTTTAAAATGTTTAAAATTAAAACAAAAATAATCCAAATGTAAAGTGGTGTGTTCAATCAGAAGTAAATATTTATATATATAAACTGTAAAACCAATCTTACAATTTGCTGGATATAATATTACAGAATTCGCTATTGTAGAATGAGTGAACACTGCAGATCTTTGTGAAAGATGATTTTATAATAAACTTGAATATAGATTTCATGGTATAGATAAATTCTGCTAACATTATGAAAATTATCTCAAAGTTATTAACCCAATGTTGATTATTTTCATTGGTAAGATATTGCAGAGAAAAGAATACATTGGAAAGCAACAATAAGACATGATATTGTAGTATTTCAGGTGGAAAAGTTTTCTGCTGAAGAAATTAAAAGCATTGCAAAATATCAACTAAACAGAAAAATGATTTAGCATGTTTTATATATTGATATATTTGTGATTCATAGATTGATTTGTACAATTTATATAATTAATGGCAAAACATATCTTTAGAGCAGACACATTTTTTTTAAAGTAATATTCTTTATTAAAAAACATAAAGTATATTTACATAATTACAAAAGATATGTTTAGTTTGATTAACATAATTTCGTCAAAGCTGTCACAATACCCAAAGCATTGATATCTTTGCCTAATGTACTTACTAATCAGTGATTTCTATGTTGTCTTACTTTCCTTTACTAATTCATTCATAGACTGCAAAAGATGTTTTAACACCACATTTCACATGTGGAAGAGCAGTTCCTCCCCATACCAATTCTATAGTATTCTTGGGCCAATATTTTAAGCATACATTACTCATCCCAATCTCTATCTAACTTTTTCAGCCAATTGAATTTTTTATTATCAAAAACTAGTGAGCATCTTATTGCCCATATTGTTTTCAATGTATGAATTATTAATATTGCATTGTGGGAATTGAAACTCATCACATTTTTTTAACAGATATTTTAGATTTATTCTTGGTATGTGAAAGACATTTATGAACGGCTGCTGTATGTATACATAAACTATAAAATATTTTTTCTGTTAGTATTTTCTTTATTTTGTTTTATTATGATATAAAATTATCAAACTCATAAATTATAAATGAAATTGGTTAAATTGTGATATAATAAAAATGTATATAAAAAAATTAAAATTAATATTGACATACAGAATATTACTTGCAGTTTGGTTGATTTATTTTTAATTTTCAATTTATATTTTAAATAATAAAATTAATCAAATAATTCATAAAAAGATTTGAGTATTGGCTATAGCTGGGCCACACAATCCATGGCTCTTGAGATCGGCATCTGACCTCTACCATTGCACGAAACTATAAAGGGCAAGTAAAGCTAAAATAAATAAATGCTTTAGTACTTTTGTCTTTATATAGAAAAAATGAATAATACTTGAAATTATTGTTGATGTAAAAAGAAAGAATAACTAGCAAAGAGATATATTTTATCATTTAATATTCATTAGAACACTCCTAAACTACCAAACAGGCTAATAGATTATTATGTAGAAATGTTATTAACATATCAATATCAATTTAATACAAACATTTAACAATAAATGAAAGATATATATTATTTTCCAATTTGGTAATCATACTTTTTACTGTTATATATATAATATTTAAATACAAGTATATTGACTATACTGAACTCAATGTAACTAGAAGGGATTTGAACTCATACTTTCAAGCTTTCTATAGCTATCCACTCCATCTTATACAACCAATACCCATGACCACATACATATTAGAGATCATTAATATTTTTCATACGTATGTGGTCATGCATTTTGGTTGTACAAGATGGAGTGGATAAATGTAGCAATCGTAAAAGTCTGAGTTCAGATCTCTTCTATATATATTATGCTAAATATTTCCATGGATTGTTATTATAATAAAGAATAAAAATGAGATTATATCCATGTTATCTCTGTACATTAAGTTTTAAAATTTGTTACCTTAATATAAACTGAGCCTGATTATATATGTGTGTGGGAGATGATGATCTAGACCAACTGATGAGTGCTAGTTCAGCATGATATATATATATATATATATATATTGGAGATCATTTACCTTTTTTGCATTATGTGGACATGTGTATCAGTTGTATTAGATAGAACAGATGACTAAATGGAGCTTGAAAGTCTGGGTTCAAATGCTCTCTAATTGTATACAAGTGTAACCCTCAGTGATAAAGTTACTGATGACTGGTTGTTTTCCAAAGCTGCCTGCAGTGCCATCTCTAAATCAATACTTGTTTATCATAGTGACACAGTTAGTTATTAATTTCAAAAGTATTTTCATGTCTGAGTCATGAATTATCAGATGAAGTGTAAGAGCAAACTTCACATCTTAATCCCAAGAAGAAACAGTATGCAAACTTTAAAATTTTGGTTTCAATTGGGCAAAACTGCTACTAGTTGAATAATACCATGAGTTATAAAATGTTTTTAAATGGCTTTCAAAATTTTTTATTAGCAGAAATAACATTAAAAACAATTAATAAAAGCATAAAACTATTACAATGCATATCTTAAGGTGTGAGTCAGATATGCTAGAATCTTATAGTTGTTGTGATGAATAGCTAACACAAGTTGATTCACAGTGGGTACTGCAGAAAGCTTGTGACTCAGTTACCATTTCACTGTGCCACATTGTGTATATTAAGTTCTTAGAAGAGAGAATATAGTCCTTGGGTTAAGGTGAAAGTAATATCAGTCATCCTGATCATTATATCCAATTTGAAATACATTATCGGTACGTAGTCAGTATATAAAATATGGAATTTCATTTTATTTCAAAGGGATCTTATATAGTACTTATAATATTCATCAGCCATGCAAATGACCTAAAATTTAAATCTGGTTACAACATGGATTTTTTTTTCTTCTAGTGATTAATAATTTTTCAGACATGTTTGATATTTTTTGGTAATTAACTTACAACCAATCCACACAGCTATCTAGTAGTCCTAAGATTAAATAGATTGATCAGATAAGTATTCATGCACTAACCATAAACTAACCATAAAAAATACATTGATGAGACAGAAGTTTCTATCTCTGGATTTATAATTATGAATCACCACGGCCTCTTTTTAAAAACATACTATTTTCTTTAATAGATCCACATGGGAGTAGTTATAGTATCCCCATTCACAATGTCTGACCTGGTTTGAATCCATAATAAATAAAGACTTTTTCAGACAATCAGATTTAGGATTTGTCTTTCAGACAACTACCTATTCCATGGCCATTCATATTAGTTACTACTAATAAAAGATTGATGAAAAACCCCACCTTCTCAGTATTCAGATCATAACTCTGGTAAATAATGTTCTTTTATGAAAGTCTGCTGGGGTGGCCATGCTTTACATTACTATTTACAGCCTTGTCATAAATTAAAAGTTAATGGCAACAATGAATTGATCAGATTATTAATGCAGATGAAAACATAATGGAAAAAATAATTTTAAAATTAAACATAAATGAAGTCCTTTTATTAATAATAATTAAAAGTAAATATGTCCAGGAGTACGAAAAGGGTTTTTAGTTGTGTTTTTCCAGATCTTACATATACATCTGAAATATAGACAATAGAGCAGCAATAAAGAGATTTTGGTCTATATAGCAAAGTATGAAGAGATGTATGTTAAGAGTAACAACAAGGAATTAAAAGTGAAATATATAGATGAGAGAACAAATACGTATCAGTAACATGGTTAATAGAAATAAGAGGTTAAAATGGAACTGGGCTAGACACATTGCTAGAAGAGGTGATAATAGATATCTGTTGACTAACATCTAAAAAAAAACCCATGCAAGATGAAAAGGAAATTTACTTGGTTAGAGGGTATTGGAATAAATGGATTAAACTTGAAGAGACATTCATTCTGAGAAATGAATCGATAATGATTGAAAATAATGATTTTTTAAAAATATATATAAATATTTTTTAGCTTTCTTGTTTAAGCATTAAATAAGTGGTATTAAAAGAAAAACAAGATTCATAAAACAAAAAAAAATTATAAGGATATATTTTATAAATTAAACAAGTTTTCACAATAAGTGGTTCCTTTGTATTATTGTAGATTATATTCAAGATAAAATGATAGATCAGAAATAATGAAAATAATTTTAATAAAACAGAAAAAAAAAAGCTAAATTAAAATAAGTCGACGTACGTACAGTATTTGCTACAAATATGCCGACCACATATGTCGTGAACTCTTTTATAATTCTAAATATTTAAGTTTAAAATAATTTTAATGATTCAGCAAGTTATATTACAGCTAGCTCAAAGGTAGAAGAGCAAGTCATAAAGTAAGAAAATCTCCATTACTTTCCAAATGACAAAAGTAAAAGAAGGAAAGGAAATAAATCTTTACCTGACTTTTAGATTATACTGTTAATGTTTAAAAAGATTTACTTTCAAAGCTTATCCTTCTTTTCAATGCTCAAAGATTTAAATATATATAAATAACATCAAAATAAAGCAAATAATTCAATGATTGTATGTGTTTGAGCCAATGGAGAGACTCAAAAATAATGATTCCTGTATCAGTTCCTTTAAAAAAGTATCTTTTTGCATCTGACATTCTCTTGAGATAAATAAGCTATTGATTAATAGTAATCATTTATTAGTTTAAAGATTATTGTATTTTTTTAGTCAGATTAATATACCCATTTTTATTAAATATAATCATATGATATCATAGCTAGCTCCATCCCTCTTGTTTTTAATGAACTATATCGTAAATATATTTAAAACTTCAATCCTAACACACACACTTCAAACACATAAATAAAGACATCATTAAGAAAAAAAAAAATTAAAAAAATAATAATAAAGAATTGGTGTTTGAATGACCTTTCATCTCTGGTGTAAATTATTTATATAGTAAATATATATATTTTTTTTTAAATTATATTCACTTAATTATAAATGTGTACTAACAACATATAGACACTTTTTCCTCCACATATGACAAATATGGGTGAGAGAATTAATCATAACAATGATCATCAATTTATATTCACTCCTTTAATTAACAATCAACCATTTACTACAACAATCATTAAAAAAGTTCAAATTTTGTTTTAAAGATGTCTGCCATTTTAAGAGCAGCCATCTTGTATGACAGATAATATTATAGGATAGTAATATCATAAAGAGGATGTCATTGAAAGTTAATGTGGCAGTATTGACACCATAAAAAGTATAATATAGTACAAATTTTATTCATTATGTACAATAATTGTCCCTCGATTATTCTGTTAAAATATGACTATTGTAATATTTATGACAGTCTGCATTTTGAATTATGACTTATCCAAAATAAATAAGATTTTCATTATGAATAGCAAAAAATGCTGCAAGTTTCATTAACTACAATAAATAATGGAAATCTTAGTTTAATCATATGCAATGCATTAATAATAAATATTAAATTTTATACTTTAGTTAAAATCATTGAAACCAGTCAACAACTTAGACAATCCCAATATCAATAACAATCGAAAAACTTAATCTGTTGTCAAGGCAAAAATATTAAGATTGACAATAGATTAAGATTGTAGATTGTTATTGATTATGGGTTTGTCTAAGCGTTGACTGGCTTTAATCATTATTTATATACCCATTTAGCCTTTAGCATTATTACACTTATTCGTTAAAATGTATATATATATTGCTTATAATACTTCTTTCATATACACTTCAATGCAAACAAATTTTCTTTAAAAAACTTCTTTATTTTCCTTACAGTTTCGACTGACCAGCAGTCAAAACTGATGAAGACTGCTGGACAGTCGAAACTGTAAGAAAAATAAAGAAGTTTTTTTTAAGAAAAATTGTTTGCATTGAAGTACATATGAAAAAAGTATTATAAGCAATATATATATATGTGAATATATGAAGATATGCAAAAAAAGTAAAAGAGAAGAATAATAGTTAAAATGTATTTATTCAATCAATTTTTGATTAAATTTTTTTTCAAAAGCTAATTCCAATCCAAAGCCAAAATACTGTCATTGTAAATTTAAATTACATTTATTTAAAAAAATTAAAACAATATATTTCATGCATTACACAATTAATAATAATTATTATGTGATCAAATCGTTCTAAACATAAGTTGAAAATCATTATAATATTTTCAACTATTATTGATTCACTGCAGAATGATAATCTCTCCAAGTTCAATCCATCTTCTCTGATCTCTAGCATTGGGTCTCTATATCATTTCAGCACACTTCCTTTCTAATACATCTCACATGTGATCTCTTTCTAGGTCTTTTACAATCTCTTGCAATCCGATTTACAATTTTCTCCTAGTTAATATGTTCAGTCCATCTCATAATTCTTTCACTAATGTTAGTAACATTTGTTTGTTCTCTCATACATGTATATAATTTTTGATCTCTTCTTATTACTTCTAACATTCATTTCTCCATACTTGGTTGGTTGGTCTAAAGTCTCTGTTTTGCTCTTCTATTAAGTGTCCGAGTTTCAGATCCATAGGTAAGAACTTTGTAAAATACATTTATTTCAAAACCTTCCTTTTAGGGCTAAGTTATTTCTACCAAAAGCACTCTAAACAAATTTAATTCTATGATTAATTTCATCCATTATTTTTCCATCTGTAGTAATAATCCGATCATGGTATTTGTAGTCGTTAACTTCTAATTTATCATGATCAATCTTTATTTTCATCTTTTGAAAAAATCCATTGAACATTATTTTAGACTTTTTAATATTTACCTTTAGTCCTACTTTTTAATTTTCATCTGATAACTCCTGCAACAAATACGAAGTTAAATAAGTTAATATCAATATAACCTTAATGCATTTTTGATAATGATCATCTTTATCAAAGGTGATAAATGTAAATTTTTTAAAAAAAAAAATTACATTTACTCTTGTGACCGAGGTTTTTTTTTTTTTAAGTACACACAGGGGCAAAACTCACCATATAGTAGTGTCACTCAGTGCAAACCAGACTAATCAATGGATGCAGAAAAGGTTTGTGCATAAAATTCCTATCTAGTACCTACTCATCCAATATCCCTAGGCTAGTTTCTAGCCTTTGATTACTCTAGCTTGTACTGAGTGGCACTACTATATGGTGAGTTTTGCCTCTGTGAAAACAGCTTGTGTAAGCATAAAGAACAGTGATCATGTGATATTTGATGGGGTTTTTTTAATACTATGTTTTGTAAAATGTTTATTCATTAATTAATTACCACTTTTGAAAATCCTAAACTTTATTTTTTTTTAAATCAAGTTTTGAATTTAGAGTAACTAAATACATTTTTTATTACACAAAATTATTACATCTGCTTGTTTCTTGTATCAAATTTTTGGTTTATGGGATATTTGGAGGAACCAGTTAAGTTTACTATTTTGTTAAAACCTGTATAAAACTAAACAATATTACAATACTCATTTTATACTATGCTTTATAGAAGTAAATTCTATTTTAATTCTAATATAATCTATTATGAATAATCAATCAATTTATATTCCCAGATTAGTTTTTGGTTTATGGCTTTATCAATGAGAAGTTTGAACTGCAATTAGTGCACCTGGGTCTTTTTGGACCTAAACATACCAGTAGGTATTATGAAAAGTAGACACCAAAATATATACTTATTGAACTGATATCAAAAGTATGTAATGATGTGAATAAATTGGCATGGATTAAAAACATTTAGGACTAATAGCTTGATAGCAAATCAAAAGAGTTTTAAAAATGGCTACTGGTGAAAGGAGTGTTACATCCAAAAGATCCAGGTACATTAGATTATTGACAAAAAGTCAGAAACTAGTCTTAAGATATAGATAGAATAACATTGGATATGAATTTAATAAGAATGACTATTTAATATTTATTGACCATGCATGCTTACAGTATCTATTAACAATGGAGTGGAATAAATAGTTTGTAATTGTAAAGCACTGAACTACTGGAGAGATCTTGTGCTCATTTTAGTTTTAAACCAATTATATCCAAAAAAATATGAGTACCTAAGTTGTTATAAAAATTGAGGATAACAAAATGTGTATTTTAATAAACTGGTGTGACAATTGCATAAATATGCAAGTTAATTCTGGATTCATAAAAAGTGGATGTTTATAATTTTAACCTGATAGGTTTGAACAATATATCTTGATAGTAGGTACATTATATCCAGTTTCTAAATCTTTAATGATAAAAGTCATGAGCCAAAATTTAATCTGGCGATAGAGGTAGAGTAATAGATTTCCATTTACAAAGCATTACCAATTTTATTGATTCTTCAGACTAGCACTGGATGGGGCAGAATATGGGAAGACTTAAGAGTGGGGAATGAAAAATAAAGTGGCTACAGGTTTATCTGGGCATAGTTGCTGAGATATTCTTGACTTCGTTTAAGGAGAAGCCAAATACATCACATCACATCACATGGAAATGGATTTAATATGCATTGCCAATTCTACTAATTATTCAAGCTTATAATAAATGGTGTAACTGAAGTAGATCAGCACTGGAAATAATAAGCACTATTAATTTTAATGATTATTCATGTTTATAATAAATGGCAGCACAAGAGTAGATTACATTGTCCTTGAATTTAAAAAGTATAAAGCAAATATTCTATTCAATATAATGCCAGCCTAAAAAAGAAGTACCTGATTGGACCCTATGTTAGAAAAATCATTAGTCTCTAGCTGTATTTTTTTAATTTTTTGATTATTATGTATGGTTTATATGATAAACTATTTTATGTATTCATATATATATATATAAAAACAAAAAAAGACGTATAAATCCAATAAATAATATTATATTTCAACCAGAGGACTGGTTTTCATCAGAAAGAAACTTCCAAACTTATTAGGTTAGATAAAACATTGTTACAGTGATAAAGAGAAGTGAGTTGGTTTATTTATTAATATAGAATATTAGATGGGTTTTCAGGTTGGCTATGGATCAGATGTCTGGGAAAATAATACTAAGATTAGACCCCCCCCCCCAAAACAAAAAACATTTCAAACTTTACTAAAGTAGTATTTAAATGCAAGTATGGACAAAAACAGATTTTCTATGAGTAACACTATACTCGATTCAGTTTACTATACAATTAGCTCACTATATAAAAGGTACCATTTATTAGTGCCATAGATTTACTGAAGTTGTATTTTGTTATATTGATCTAGCTACTTATTTGAACTGAATTAATAATAAATTTCTTATGCCATATTAAGTAATAGAGGATAAAGAAATATAATAAAAATTAAACCTTGAAAGCTGATTGGTGGATTCGCTGCAAGGCAAAATATTTTTTTTTCTCTCTCTTTCTGAAAAATTATTTTATCTTTAATAAATGATGTAAAGATAAGACAAATTTTCCAGTCAAATAAGTGAATTAATCGAAACATAAATTTTACATTAAAACGAATTTCGCTTGAAGTAAAACATTATTGTATGGAAATTTATATAATCCTAAAAATTAACTCACTAATGCGGAATATGCATAGACAATATCCTGGATCGCTGAAAGTCATAAATTATATAGTATCTAGCCGTTTCATTAAAAAAATTTGGCATATCATATATATAAATAGATAAAAAGGTCGTTAAATATGCATTGTCGTGTTAAAGTCTTTCCAAACAATGAAGATTACGGCATTTTTTTACTAAGTTTACCAATAGCTTGCTTTGAAAGATTTATTTTACTATTTTTATTTTGCTTTCTAGGTAAAGATAGTTAAAACCATCTACTGACCGTTATTTTATAGTTAGCTGGTTGACTATTTAAAAGTCATTTGAAAGACCAATATTAAACCAGATTAAAGTTTAAAGAATATTTTCAAGTATATTGGACCTGAATTTAAACTTAGTTTGTAAACATGAAAGTGGATCTGCTACTCATTTTCAATTATATTTATCACTTAAAATATGCATTTATAGTCTTCTATGGAATCAGTCAATGAAACTCGGTGTTTTTATGCAATTATGAAAATAATAATAATAAAGTGCATAATGGCTTTCTCAGAATAAAGTGGGCAGTAGTGTGTGATTTTCTATTGGTAATAAAAAAATGTTTAAAAATAGTAAACCCAATTGGTTTGCAATTTATTATGTTATAGCTACTTCAATTTTTATCCAGACAAATGATACATTAAACATAACATTTCAGCATTCTTTTTACTTGATTTATTTTTGTAAGCTTGCCTAACTTTTGTAAAGCCACTTAATAAATTTCTGTATTTTTGGCTGTATGCATGCATGTTATACAACATGTCAGCTCACTTGTGTTGATTTATGGCTACACCTGTAACATTTCATGGAGCTAGCCATTTTCCTAATGTGATTTTCTGAAAACAGTTTATAGAATTTTAAACATAGCATTTTACCATTTTTTTTACTGGATTGTTTTTTTTTTTTTTTGTAAGTTCACTTTATTTTAATCATTTCTGCATTTTGTGTATGTGTATGTTATATAATGTTTCACCTCATTTGTGTTGATTTATGGCTACATCTGTAACATTCTATGGGATTAGCTATTTTCATAATATAATTTTCTCAAAACATTTTACAGTATTTTTTTATTTTTATGAAAGACAAGAATTATGGAGTTAATTTACGTTACTCTAAAGATGTTGCTCTTTCTATCCTTACCTAGTTTGTTCTTTACTTCATTTTCAGCCTCACTCATAGCTTATTGAGATTGAAAGTTTGGTCATGGTATTTTTCCAAATTATAATTTATTTATTTTTCATATGTCATAACATCGGCCAGGAGGTGAACCCGGAACAACCATCTGCAAACAACTGCTTGCTTGCAAGGCAGCTGCGCTAACTTCTCGGCTAACAACACTTGACAAACATGAATTCAAATAATTCTACTAATAAAAGATTACACAGAATACAAAAGACTTTATGCAGATCGTCCGAGTTATGTATTCAGATGTACTGCAAAGTTTAAAAAATTATCTCATACATGATAAACTATATGTGGATCTGATGTCATTGTTGGTTCAGTGCTTTTTGTTTTGAACTTTAATTTTTAAAGTCTTAAATTTATAAGACACCCTATATCAGTGGTCTTCAACCTTTTCACACCTGTGGACGGTAAAAATAAGGATAAGGTTTCGTGTACGGCAAAATAAGAATAAGATTTCACGGACTGGCAGAAATCTATAGATAAATTTTCTTAAAGATGTAAACTGTTTAGCCTTAGATGAGCATAATTGTTATAACTGATCAAAACAACAATTTTAAATATACAAGATAAAATTATATATATGGAGTTTGTATAATAAAAAACCTTTATTTTTTTTTATTTTTTTAGAAAAGTAATAAAAAAATTAATTCTACCCCCCTCCCCCCATAAACATCTGTGATAACTAAAAAAACAAATTAATTTATGTATGATTGATTAGATTTTTTTGTTCTGTTTCTTTTTTTTTTAACTGGGTAAAAATGAGATGAAAAAATAAATAAAAATTGTTTATATTAATTAAAAGTTTAAACTCTTATTATTTTGTTATTACAAACTTTTTCAGCCTGGCAGAAAACTTCTGTGGCCCGGCACTGGCCCACGGACCAAGGGTTGAAGACCATTGGCCTATATCATTATTATACTCATCACCATCATCTTTAAATCATATTCTAAGACTTAGTCATAAGTACTTTTACTGAATTAAAAAGAGATTCCTTGACAATTTTTACCCCCAAAAAATTTAAAATAAATCAGGCTAGCCTGGTACTTAGTGGTGAAACTTATGGAACACATTATTTATCGTCAACTCCAACCACATTCTAAGGCTTAATTGTAAGACATTTTCTGGAGTGAAATGAGGTTCCACATCAGTTTGTAAGCAAAACAAAAAATCTGCCTTATAAAATTGCTATAGACTGCTTATTTCTTAGTGTTTATTATGATGTGATTCTTTGAGAAACTGCCTATAAAACAAATGACAGACCATTGTGAGTCAATCTATGGCAAAGATCATTCAAATACTTCATAAATATTTAATAGAAATTTGTATCCTCTATTCCAGATCTAACCACTCATCATGAATAATGAATGGAGTCTAGATAGTTGTACTTGATATATGCCTATCAATTCCACTCAACTCCTATTCACAAACTAGTTTCTGGGTTAACTTTTATCAGTGAAGGAGTTTTGGATCTGGATAAAGCTCATCTGGAATTTTTTTGGATCTAATACATCTTTCTTCCAGAAATTACTATTTGTTCCTTGTTTACTATCAAGAAATTGGCCTAAAATTCAAAAACATGTTGACTTTCCTTGCATAATTATAGCCATCTGATGAAAGCCATCTGCTAGAAACTAATCTAGGTATATGGATAGAACAGTAATGGATTTATTAAGCATTACTATCTGTCAGCTATATGTTTCTCAAGCTTACACTAGATGGCAGAGCAGAAGTAGAAGAAATAAGGGTAAAACTTAGAAAGGGAAGGTAGGGTAGCTAACAGTTTTTTCTTGGGCATATTGGCTAAGAGATTCCTGACCTTGATAAAGGAATAGCCATATCACATCACATCACATGACAGATCTATCAAAAATAGTGTGTAGGCAGAGGACATGCGACATTTTTATTATTTCAAAAAGTCTATAGTCAGATTTTTCATAGTAATTTAATAAATGTTAAACTAAAACTATTAGGTTCAGTCAAAATCATTTTGATGCAATACTTATCCTTTTTTTTGTTTCATGCTTATTTTATGCCATCCTCTATGATTTAATGCAGTGTTAGATTGACGGAGACAAGCTTGAAGCTCAACCTGCAACTTCTGATGCTTGATCACATGATCTCAAAAGCAATTATTCATTCAGATCATTTTATTTGCTTAAACTAATAGTAAATAGCCTAAATAAATATTATTATCCAACAATTATTTCAGCATTTGTAGAAGAAGAAATGCAGAAGTGTTTATTAATCAGAAAACAAGAGTTATATTAAATTGTAAATGATTGCAATTGTTGCTGGGCTGAGGCCTAATAGTTTACATATCTGACTCATGTCCATGAGATTCTGGTTCACTTCTGGAGAAGGGAGTTTAGAAGAGTAGGTTACAATAATGTGACATTTGTTTCAAATAAATAGATAGTGATCCAAAGTGAAAAATTGATTATGGAAAAGAGATAGAAGCACTCAAGAATATCATAAAAAATTCAAATAATTGTTACAAATCAAAGCTTTATTGGAAGAAAACAAGAAAAGGCTTATGGCTTTTTTAGATCTATTAATATAATTTTCTTTTAGATAGTGTATATTTATATATGTGTACGGTGCTTGATATTCACATCTAGGTTATTATACAGTTATGTTCTAGCATAAAAGATGATCATGTGATTTTTAGGTTATTATGTATTCCACTGTATTCATTCAAAGACTTGAAAATATAAAAATTATCTTTTTTTTTGTAATGATGGTTAATGATTACTGTATTGCTATTTGCAAAGTTAAGCTTTTAATGTTTTTCATATATATATATATACATCATTATGATATGATTTAAAAATATCAAACTTTGTGAATCATAATTTGACACCGTCTACTTCATATAAATGTAGCCCAGATAATATATACTTATATAGACAAAGTCATAAGTTTAAAAAAATTGTAATTTACATGAGAAAATTATTAATTACAAATAGAACATATTGAAAATTAATCTATAAGATATATATATATATATATATATATATATATATATTATAGATATAATTTTATAATATATATATATATATATATATATATATATAGATTGTTAATTCATGCTGTTCAGTTAAAATAGTTTACAGAAGATTAAGTTATGATGATACAAACAAAAGGATTAACTACAATCCTTTTCTCCTGCATACCAAGTAGTTTGATTTACTTTCTCAAAGGTTTTAGAAAAAAATAAATAGAAGGGAGGATGGAATAGAAAAAGAGATACATGTAAATTATTCTGTCTACCAAAAAAAAAAGCTTGGCAGCCATTTTTCATTTTAAATATACATTTTTAGGGGCATACAATTTTTTTTTTCTAATTTCATTTTCTGACTATGTGTTAGTTATTATATTAGAAAAATAATCAAATTGTTGGGAGTCTGTAAAACTCATAAATTATGACATGCAAGATTTGAACATTTCCAACTAAATTACTGCTACACAAAATGTCGAAAGACATGGGGTATGGTCAAATGGCAAAACAACTAATACTGGGGAACTGAGTGTTAACATTTGGATTCCTATTTAACTGAATTTATGTGGTGTGATCTGCATAAAGAAGAAGATTCAAATGTGACAATTTTGAAGATCATATGGGACTTCAGGCTGCCTATATGAATAATCCTCACATATTTTTTTATTTTTATATTAATAACTTTACTTAATACAAAAAAATTATAAATATTATATTTAATTTTTGCAGATTTTTTTTAAAAAAATAATTAAAAAATGTAAATATTAAATATTTAAAAAAAATAATTGCCATGCTAGTAGATCAAATAATGAACAAATATAAAAAAAAAAACATTGGTAGGCACCAAGAACGTTTATGTGAAGCATAATAAGCTCTAGTGTTCATGAGGCTTGTAGATTAAAATACAGATGTGGGGGATTCATAATTGATACTTCAGATAACTTGACTTGTTTAAACTACACAGTTATGTTCATATATTTTAGGTAAAATATTGTTATGTAGCTTATGTTGAAATAGATGTTAATCAGGGCAAAATTGCTTTAGGCAGTTTATTTTACTTATGGACATATGTTACAGGATTTAGTTATTAAATGTTTATGTCTAAATACCTGAATTAGAAGGCACAACCTATGCCATGGAAAATTAGATTACTGAACCAAGGAAATTTTATATTTAAAATTTAAGCAAATATTGCAGTTACAAACTTAAAAATATTAAGCAAGTATTGTATTTTCCACATTTCATTAATTATTCACTGAGTGCTTGCTTTTTGATGTTGCATTGCACCGCTTTTGTGACATTCTTATTTGCCAGAACTTTTTTTTATTGAAGTATTATGATAGATTCAACACTTTTTATTGATGCAAAGTATTAGTATTTAGTATTCACTAAATCACTCTTTATGTCCATATCTTCCAATCATAAACTTAATAGTTTTCAGCTTAAACTAAATATTTTTATATATTCAGTGCATAACATTAAAAGCTTTTAAATGCCTAAGTGACACTACCAGACTTTTTTTTAAATATTGAAAGAATAGATTTGTTCCTTTCTCTTTCACCATAACTATGTCACTATTGTATACTTTAGTAGTAACTAATAAATGACAGATGATAATGCCTAATAAATCCCAAATCCTGTACTTTCCTATCCAATAACCCCACAGTACTTATGGTTTTTATTAGTGAGGAGCTTTAGATCTTGAAACTAGATAAATTTGTTAAGCACTATTATCTGGCATCTATTACTTACTAAACTTGACATTAGAGCATAATTGTGCTGCTGTAACAGCAGTATGTAAGTGAGTGTCATGTGATAGAATCGTTATGATTCATTATTATTAAACATTCATCCAGTTTTAAAATATGCATTTTTTTTACAAAACTATTTCAGTTACTTTTATTTTATCAGATAACATTGACAAAACACTTCACATTTTTTTTCATATGTCATAGCATTGGCCGGGAGGCGAACCTGCAACAGCCGTCTGCAACCAACTGCTTGCTTGCAAGATGGCTGTGCTGACCTCTCGGCTAACAACACTTGACAAAGCACTTCACACTATCTCTTAGATTTGATGAAATTCTATTATCATTAATTTTAAAATACAATGCCATTATAAATGACATTTTGATTTCTTAGTTCAGAGCAGAAACATAAAGACAGTAAATGGCTACAAAGTGTCATAAGTAATTGTACATGAAAATGAGTACAAGATTAAAAAATGTCTGCTTTTATATAAGTAGGTAAGTATAAGTTAAATTTATTTTTCTTTTTTTTTCCAACTGAGAGTCATTAAATCTGAAGGTTTCAAGAAGAGAAGGCAAAATGGTTTTACTATAATAAACATAAAAAATTTTATATCTTAATATTCACATTATTGCTTAAAATAACTCACAGTACAGTATTTGAGTATTAGAAATGACAAATCTTAAGGTCATTGTTCTGCCATTAGACTAAACTGCACAGGACATTCAAAAAGATTTATACCAAATAATAAAAAAACACTTTATACTTTGAATTGAGTAATACTATGTATTTTTGTATTAAAAAAATCATATGTTTAGTTAGTTGCTCTGGGAGTCTTTGACATTTAACAAATCAAGTGGAAAATTTAGTAAATCATGGAGATTTTTTTTTTTGTTTCTCTTTTTGAAAATTGTCTGTACCTCTAACGTTTTTGGAGACTATTTCCACAATAAACAATATGGGACAGTTATTCTTGTTCATATTAAAAAATGGTAGTGTTGTATATATGTTTATGTGTGTAAATTATAAATTATTTTTATCAAACTGTTGTTCTAATTACTGTTGGAACCATTAAAATAAGAAACACATAAAATATCGTATTACAATCTCACTCAATGGAACAGAAATGTAAATGTTATAAATATATGAAAAACAAAAATGCAAGTTAAAAAACTTGCTAACGCTTGTATTTATGTCCACAGATGGCGTTCTACCAAAAACACCGATCAAGCGTATATTCTGTTTACATAAACGTCAGAGTAGCATTCACTATCTCTAACTATAATTCCACTTTCAGATCATGATTTCAAGCTATTTGCTATCATCAGTGAAAGACTGGAATAAAGAAATTAGATCTAAACACAAACTCTGATCGTTTATGAAACAATTTCTATTCAGCTTGCAAGCGTGAATTTTTTAGACACGTAATGTCTTCAAACTCAGCATAGCAAACCAGATAGCTATATGGGTCTGATCTCAGTTCAGCATCACCACATAGTAGAAGCCTCTGCAATCTATATCATTGCAAGAAAGACCTCAAAGGTACATTTATGAAAAACATATATATATATATATATATCCAAAGCCTTGGTGCTTTGACTGATAGCTCATCCATGCATATACTGATAAATGAATTTTATATATAACCATGTTACTTTAAATCACCACGAGAGATGTCTGTTTAGTGAAGAGTAACCAAAACCTTAAGTTTGATTGAGTATGATTGGAATTAATATTGATGATAATGATTAAATCTTGTCACTTTTATCACTGCTTTATATAAGCTACTTGAAATAATATACATTAAGGCTACAACCTTAAAACTATGCACCTGAAAAAACCACAGTAGGGACCTCTGTCTTTTAAATAAATCTTGTGTTAAAGATTTGCAAAGATCCCTACTGTCGTTTTTTCAGGCACATAGTTTTAAGGTTGTAGCCTTAATGTATATTACTTTAAAGTAACGAGTATGCACTTTATAAATATAATTATTATAAGCTACTTGATTATATTTCCTGATTATTACATGTCAAATCAGCTCTCAGAGGGTCAAATTACACTTATGTATAACTATTTTAATACATGGGATTTGAGCTGCCTTAATATTAACATGGGGTGCCAATTACTTTTAAAAAAAGAAGACCTGTGGATGTACTACCCTCTGGCTGCACCATCTGTTTCTATGGCAACATACTATTTAATTTTCTATTGTATTAAATGCCACCTGCTATTATTACAAGAAAAACAGCTTTTATGTTAGCAACATTGTAAAAATCCACTCCAACCTTCATTAGCTCTAGCACATAGTTCCAAATTCTAGAAATGTTTTTATTGAGTAATAAAATTAAATATATTTAAAATGTCTGGAAACTTTTTGACATAAAGTTGTGATTTAATCAGTTTAATAGAAACACATCATTTAAACAAAAAATAACTCAGAAATAAGAGTTTCATAGAATTATATAAATATAAGATCTATTTAATAAAATTGTTCATTACATCAAAATTAAAACAAGTTATTCATCAATTTTTATATAAATTGGCAGAGAAAATAGTTTGCCATGAAAACTATCTGCCATATTTGTATATAAATAACAAACGTTTTATTTGTGTGTATATATATATATATATATATATGGAAATATTTAAGGTATGGAGTTATCCATTTATAATTACTTAATTAGAAAGCACTTTACACAGAACAAGAGCTAATGAAAGCCAATTGTCCCAGGTCAAGAGTTAAAGTAAAACTGTCAGGCTGTAGTTGGCCTTCACTAGCTATTATTCTAGATAAAATGCTTTCTAATTAGCTAATTATAAATGGATAACTTTACACTAAATATTTTCATCTAAAATATCCATTAAAAATATTATATATATATTCAAATGGTTTTATTATTAAAAAATTATAAAAAGTTTAAATGTTAGAAATGCTAGCACCAGAATCAATCCCAAGATCTTATCTTGCTCGAGTCTGACACTTTACCATTGCATTAAACTACATAGAATTGTTATACCATTAAAATACATGACTGAAATGATCATTATTGCCATTTTTAGTTCTGATTTACTCTCCTCTTTATATCATTTCAGACATTTTTCTTATCTATTCATTTTACAAATAGATTTTTATATAAGTCTTTAAAAATCTTTTGGGATTCAATTTATAACTTCACAGCTCCAAAAATATTTATAAATTTATGATGATTTCTTGGGTGGGGGAATTTCCAGAAATAATGTATACATAACTAAGAAAGTGATACTAAAGCACCAAATTGGCCCATATGAGCACAGTTGGTGACAAAACAAAGATCAATAAATTCTTCAAGGAATTTTTGAGAACCTCATTCTCATTATTATGTTGCCCTGTATGGTTTAATGCAATATGAAATGTCAGATTCTGATGCATAAAATTCTCTGATCCATTCCAGTTCTGAACCTTTGAGCACTCAAGCATCTTATGAACTCCCTAGCAACAAAGCCATTTCAATTATTTACTTTTTATCACTATGCTAAATGATCCCAATATTTGATCATGTGATATTGATTTACACACATACATAATGCACACATTTTACAGTCATTCCAGGATTACCTGAGTTAATTGGTCTTCATTAAAAATCTATTTATGAGAGTAAAGTTTTACAATAGGATACTTTTGTTTTTATATTATCTTTCAATTCAATTGAGCTCAATAGTCATTTACTGACCAATATTCTTTGACTGAAGAGTCTCATAGTGAAAAGGTGGCGAATCTGCCTGCAATACTTATGATAAAGGGTTTGAATCTAAATAAAATAGATTTAAAAATTTCTCACAAATAGCCAATTGGAACAAGCCTAACTATCTAATCCTTGGTAAGTAAATAGTTATTATCTATCCTTATCTAGATAGTAAAAGGGAGAGAGATTAAATACTCAAGGTCTTACTATCAATAAATTGGCAAATCTGGTGACTGCAGCTCTATTCTTTTCTATTTTTCTTAGAGAGACTGTTGAAAAAGCTTTTGCCTTACAGTGGAATATTTATTTTTAAAATCTATTTTATCTTTTCCCCAGGTTGTATGGCTATCTAAATTTTATATAGTCCTCATATCTTGGGAGGGTAGCCTATGTCCGCTTTAATAGTTCCTTGCCTTCTTGGAAAAAGTTTTCAGTTCAACTCTGATCTTGAACACTTGTTATAAATTTTCCCAGTTAATGAACTGCAAAACAATCTTCTTTTAGAAATATTTTTTATTTACATGTATTTATAATAGTTTTGGGGTTAAATACTGTGTTAGTATTGATTAATACCCAACGTTTAGACAAATAACATCCGCCATTGTTAAGGTATTAATCAATACTATGATATGGTTTAACCCAAAAACTATTTTATTTATATCATATACCCGAGAAAACATTAAATATAATATATACAGAATAAGCGTGAAAAATAATATTGTAACAGCATTATCAACTCTAAAGTTTTCGGAAAAATTAATCATAAATCATCTTTGTCATTTTCCTTACACATCATTTCAAGTATTTTAGAACCACATTTTTATTTAAAAGTTGTAATTATTTAATAATAAAAATTTCACTCTATTTTTTTTTTTTTTCTTTTATAAATGCTTCATTCAGTATTATTATTATTCTTTCTTTGACCTAGATAGTTTTTAAGTGGATAAGGACTGGTTTATCATCCCACACTTAAATTTTTTTTTTCCCATTACTATTTATTTTAGTAAAATAAGATTTTAAATCAACAAAGCTATTAATTAAATAAGATGGGATTCAAATTTCTTTTATGAGAAACTTTTTTTTTTAACATTTTTTTTTTAAAGTAATAAAGGTAATTAACTAAACAACATATGATAATAATAATTAATCATTCAAATATTTTCTTTTTAAGAAAAATATTTTGGATAATAAAATTATTAAAGACTGATGGATTTAATCATTTCGAACTATTTATTTTGTTTTCTAAATAAATAAATATTTTTGTAAAACCCTTTTTTTTTAATTTAAAAAAAAAAAGTCCATATATAAAAATTATAACCCTTTCAAAAATGATCTATGGAAAGAAAGTAATGACTGCGTTTCTTGCAATATTATTATAATAAACACACACACACATATATACTCACACGCAAAAAAAAAAAAAAAAACCCTTACGCTTTTAAGCTCAGAAAGATTTTTAAGTACAGAGCAGAATCCGTTTTTTTTTTTTTTTTCAAATATTGCTGAATAATTTAACACAAAATTTTTAGTATACATTCATCATCATCATCATCATCATCAAACCATTATCAATCCACTGCAGGATGAAGGTCTCTCCAACTTCAATCCATCTTTTCCGATCTTTAGCTTCTCTTCTCCACACCACCCCTGCACACTTTCTTATTTCCTCCATCCATCCCACATGTGGCCTCTTTCTGGGTCTTTTACAATCTCTTGGAACCTACAGAAGTAAAGTATCTAAGTTCTCAATCAATTAATGGGTATGGATGAATTGACCATTAAAATAAAGAAATAAGACAAAATTTTAATATCTGCAAGAGAGTTACTTTACTCGTAGACAGGCACTGAATTCCTTGCTCACCATTTCTATTTAAAAATTTTATTTTAAAAAAGGTATATAATTTATTAAATAATATATATAATAGATCTATGTACTTATTTATTTTAAAATATAAAAAAATTAGCTATACTTTTAAAAATCTACTTTAAAAGAAAGATCTCTTCAATTGTCTGTACAATTAAAGAAGAAATCGTTATCCACAAGGCTTGGCAAGGGCCAAGTACTGAGTTTTAGTAATTTTTTTTATGATTTTATTTAACTGTCAAACAATTTGACATTTTTTACTGTTAGCTTAACCTTTCACTTCTGTGTAAAATCTTATTTTTTTATACTAAAACTCAATAAATTGGACTTTATTTCATTTTATTTTATTTGATCTTTTTAAATATTTAAAAACTCTTGTAATATTCTGTAAACATCAACAACTAATTTAGTGTAAATATTCAGAAAATAAAAAACATTTATTTTAAGATTTGCTTTTAAATTTGAATGAATAATGGTAGACTAATTATAAAACTATCACATTTTATTTTGAAATCTGATGTGAGTTATGATAACTGCATTCTAAAGCCACATGTACTTTTTTTTAGGGAATCATCCAATGATTTTAAATTAATGTAAAAGTGATTAAGTTAACTTACTGTTTTTTTGTCTGGCAGTAAAATCGTGTAACTCAATTTTCACCTACTTCCCAATTTACAATCTGCATAAAACGTTGCATACATATGTAGTATTTGTGATAATTTTGTTTTTAAGTTTGTAAACAGTTTTAGCAAAAAAAAGATAATGAAAAAAAATTTTTTTAAACTTTATATGATATGTGATGTGATACACTGTTACTTCTTAAACAGAGTCAGGAAACTCTCAACAACTATGTCCAGAGAAACCTGTTAACCACTTTACTTTCCCTTTCCATTCTCCACTTTAAGTTTTCCCGTAATCTGCTCCATTCCATTTCCACAACATAATCTTTGTCAACTCCATGACCTTTATATCTAAATTCCCCTCATCTTTTCCTAAACCCAGCATAAAAACCAATGACCCACTTTCTGTATAATCACTTTGTTCATATTTATTCTTCCATAACTTCATTATTTGTACTGCCACCTAGCAGAATTAAGTTATATCTAAATTTTCTTCATTCACAATTGCTGGGGTTCCTCTCTTTTCTTCCAATGCATAAGCTTGTGGTTAAGACCTGTAGAGATCCCTACCTTCACATTTTTAACCGCACATGCTTAGGTTTATTGCCTTGGCAAATATTGCATAAAGGCCTTAATAAATGAAAAACATTTTTTAAAAGTATATATATTTTTTCAGTTTTCATGAATAAAATCATGGCACATTATTATATATAAAAAGCAGATTTCCAGAGAATTATTTAAGTAAATTTACAACAAATACAACTGTAAATAGAATGGCATTGATATAGGCTAGTGGCTATGATTTGATGGGAATCTAACCTTCTAAATCAGGGGTCCCCAACTCTATGCCCACAAGCACCATGGTCCCTGCAGACTTTTACGTGTGCCCGCTACTATCTAAACATGCTAAAAAATTATTTATCTGATACAAATAAATTTAATTTTTAAATATCTTTTTATACATTAGGTGTATTATTAACAATATCCCAACTATAAATTTACATTAAAAAAATTAATAGTGCCCGTCACCTGGCTGGTATTATAGAATGTGCTCTTAAATGCAAAAAGGTTGGGGACCCCTGTTCTAAATATCATCCCACATTTATTTATGAAAGCTGAAGAAAAATTATTTTTTTAACATTTTAATGTATTTTTAGTTTTTAATGCATTTATGTGAATAAAAGTATTTCTTTAAAAAAATATGCATAATTAAATAATCATTTATAAATCAATAACTGGGTGAATATATTTAAAAAATCTAAGCATGCCCATATATAATACAAGTTTTTTTAAAATAAATAAATAAAACAAAAAAAAATTATATAATAACAAAAATATTATTTTAAATTTTATTTAAATTTTTCAAATAGAAACAATTTGTTAGTAATAACATGCAAATAGACAACACAGCTTAATAAATAGATGTTTTGAGTAGTATTATTCTCCATTCTTCTTTAGGTGTTAATGGCCTGACCCTTTAAATTTTCAAATATCAAATTTTAAGACAATGCTAAAACCAATTGAGATATAATATCTCAGCATAATCAAAAATATCCAAGAAACAGACAAGAGAGAGGCCGATCCATACCTGGCCATATTAACATGGCAATTCACAACTGGTCTAAACAGCACCTCTCCAACCAACCCTTAAATAATTTATATGAAAATAAAGGTATTTTGTTATAGACTAGATGATTAATATTCACCGTGCATCCACAGGTTATATTCTACTGACTTTTGAATCATTTCTTCTCTGTATATACCACCCTGTAACATCGACTAGATACTTCTTGTTATTTTTTTTAATTTTGTAACTCACTGATAGGTCAAATAAAATTATCTTGAAAGAGAAAACATTGTGTAATTACTAACCTGTAGTATCTCTTTGTGTGTTATTACTAACAAGTTGTTCGTATTTGAAAAGTTTAAATAAAGTTGTTGTTTTTTTCAGCAAAGTTTTATTGTTCTACATATATTATCATGCATGCTTTTAAAACATCATGTATGGATGTCAAAGTACAATAAGATATTGCATACAATTAATTTATAAATACAGTAATATTATACAGAACTTTTTCACAACAATAAGTATATAAATGTGGTTAGAAAATTGTGCATTTTTTTAAATTTTATATATAAACTTTATATTAAATTTTTGTAACCTGCATTAATTTTCTTCTTTTTAACTATGTATATCTTTTTGTACTCATATGGACAAGTTTATATCTTATTCTTGAAATACTACTTCATTTAGTTAACTTTTTCAGAAACAAACTCCTTCAAATGTATTTATATATTGCATCTCCATTATCCAGAATGAGCATTGAATGTCTTTAGAAAAATGTAACTTTATTTAAATATTCCAATCAACTGTTAGTAATAGCACACAAATGTATTTAGGGTAGCAGACTATGTATGTACCAATGAACATATGTCCAACTGAAAAAAAAACAAAAATATTGGATAGAGAAGAAAAGGTACAAAAAAGAAAATGTAAAAAAGCTGCTCACATGACAATGGCAAACAATCCCAGAAGTCAACCGAGTGGTGACTATACATAATATATGGAAACCACTAATCAAATTTATTTTTTTATGAAAAAGTGGAGAAATCTAGAGGAACCTCATAGATAAGTATATGAAATTTCTACTGAATGTTGCCTTTGGCAGGATGGTTCACTTGGTTACAGCATTAACTTAAAATTCAATACTTAAGAATCTAAGAGTACAGGTTTGATTTCCATGCTAGTACTTAACTGGTTAGGCCAGCAACACCTGAAGAAGAATGGAGAGTAATACCTCTCAAAATGTTGTGTGTATATTAAACCTGTGTGCTATTACTAACAATTGAATGTATTTGTAATATTTAAATAAAATTATTTTATTCTAAAGACATTCAGTGCTCATATTAGATTATGTAAATAGTCCAATATATAAATACACCTAAAACACTATCATCATAAACCTTCAGGAAAACTCTTTCAATACTTCTTTGAGCCCTGCCAATCTTTGGGATTATAATTATAGTATTTTATTTTAACAAATAAACCTTTTAAATAAGCTGCAAAATTCAAGATTTTCTTTATATTAAAGGAGAGTATAGCTGAAATTAATATAGGGATGTTTAAAATATTTTACAAAGATTTCAGCTAGTGTTATGCATTGTTTCTCTTTATTTTATGTTGTATTTCTAAAAAAAATTTAATTACTTATCACAATTATTAAGTTTATAAATAAAAAATAGTTTCAAAAATAATATTTCAATGCAAATTTAAAAAAATAGTAATAAACTGAAATGTGTAACCAGAATAGCAGTATTTTGTTCTTTAGCTATTTACTGCCAATAAAAAAATGGATAACAATAAATGTTTAATCTCTGCTGTCAATGTCCGAGGTATAAATTCCCTCAGTCGTATTAATGCCATCAGGCATTTCCTTAAGCAAAACTCACCACATGTTGTTCATAGGCGAAACGAAATATCACCTAAACTCGAACTACTTCATAAAATCAGAGGATTCACCCAATTATCTACAGGTCATGCTGCTAGGGGAGGAGTTGGGGTAATAATAAATAATCTTCTGGCTCCAACCTCCTTCAGAATAATTTATCTAGATCAGAACCTAAATGCCATGGAGTTTACCTTCTCCTTGAATACTTTCAATGTGATTTATGTATACAGTCCCAATGTTCATGCAACACTGCTGAAAATAGTCCACACAATTAACCTAATTACTAATAATAACAATGCACCTACCATTCTTCTCGGTGACTTTAACATCTCCTATGAGTCCTTCACAAATAAATATTTACCCCTACTCAACAAAGTATTTCTCAATGGGAGGGGTTTCTTTCCACCTGATGCATTTTCATTCTATACAAAAAAGTCACACACTCATTGATCTAATGTTCTACTTGGCCCAATTGCACTATGGGATAGAGGCTAGACTGCAACCGACAGCCTTTTCAGATCATTTTGCGATTATGGCATCCCTAGAGCTGAACAACTTTCAACAAATTAAAGTCAACTGGAGTCTCAGAATGTCACTAAAATCAACGCCACTGAGGCATTTTTCTCAGAGGCCTACATTCTTTTTCACAAGGTGAACCTCATAAACCTACACTCAGTCGAGGCCTGGACTACATTTATAGGCATTACTCAGTCACTGATTACTCAATACACCTTCAAGCTTAAGGGAACAACCACATTGATGCATGAATTGGACAGCCTGAATTGGAAAATTAAAAACTTTGATGGTCAGGATCACAATATTGACTACTTACTTGATCTAAAAGCTTCATACAGATCGAAACAGTCAGCAGTAGCAGAGATAATAGCTACAAAAAATGCAAAGAATTACCTGCCAGCTCAACATTGCTGAACCCAGGGCTATCTCAGGTGGGCTCTGGGGGCCAGAAAGAAACAGGAAGTTCCTACTTTATTGCTCATCAGTGGTGGCAGCCTTACTGGTGCGAATATGATTTTACACATAGAGAGCCACTTTCAAAACCTGCTATTAGGTCACCGCACAAACCCTACTTTGGAGTGGGTGGGCACAACCAGAGAGGCAGATCGTGGTATTACACTCCAGGTCATCACCAGAAGGTTTCAGGGTCTTACTGACAATGTTCATCCTGGAATTCATGCCATCCCGAAGTTTGTGTTCACTCACTTAAATTTTTTACTGCGAGGATTATATTAAACATGTTAAACTACCTCGCCATTGAAAGGAGAGTAATTCCTAACCTATATCCAATTGCCATGGTCCCATTCATTAAAAAGAACTGGGATCCTACCTCTCTTAGCAGTATCAGGCCGATATCGATGACACCAATTTTGTTCAAAGTCATGGAGTGTATAATAAAAAAATTCAGGATGCTATTCTACAGGATATATCGGCCTCTCAATATGGAAGGAAGGGATCATCAGTGCTGACTGCAATTGGTGAAGTAAGAATTATGCTTGATCACATTAGATCTAACAGAAAATCCCAGCCTGTGGCAGTTCAGCTGGATGTGTCCAATGCTTTTGATACAGTAGATGTCAATATTCTTCTTGAATTGCTATCTCAGTTGAACATATCAAAACAGATAATTCAGATATTGGACAATCTCCTGAATAATAGGCATATTCATATTTCCATTAATGGACATTACTCAAACGGATTTGCCCCTTCAAGATCCATACCACAAGGATCACCATTGAGTGGTCTATTGTTCATAAAGTACATTGACCCTCTGATTAAAGAGCTAGATCAGCTTCCAGGGATATATGTGCCCCGGTTTAAAAAAAACATCAAGGTTTTTGCATACATGGATGGCATACTTGTGATTCTTCTATCCTGTAAACATCTGAAGACACTTCATTCCATAATTACCAATTATACCAAAGATTATAAATTATCCATCAATCCTTACAAGTCATCATCCCGGTGCATCAACACTGGTAGGAAAATACTATCCAATTTTTTAGTGGAACCTCAGTGTTTTCTGGGGTTTCCTATCTTCAAGTCACAGACTGCTATGTCTGTCTGCCTACAAAAATCCATCATAAGCAATGCTACTAAGGTGGTTCAGTCGCTGTCAAGGACATACCTATCCCTACAAGGGAAGATTTCTCTGATTAATATGAAGATTATGGCGAGCATAAATTAATATCTGCCAATAATGACAGTTACCAAACATTCAGCTTACAAATTCGGAGGCTCTGTGGTCAGCTCTTATGGAGAGGTCAGACCACTGCAATTAGCATCCACAGACTTCAGTTTTACAGTAGACAGAATGGTATGGGTCTCCATTCAATTCAGACAATCAATTTTCAAAAAGGGCATTCACTTTTAGTAAACCTGGGGAAAAAATACCCTCTATCAGATATTATAGAGACTGTAATACCTACTGACATACCTCCCCCCAGTAAACACACATGGCTTGACACCATTATTAAACAACAATCTCTATACATTGGCACTCAACAACAGAATTTAATGATAAAATCAACATCTGGCAGGCACATTGCCTGCTGAATCCTGAAAATACAGTTATTTATGCTCACCTAGGGTGCAGCAATCATAAAATCACCACAATATTTAAATATCTGCTACTGGAGCCCAAACTTTTGGATTATCTGATCAAGGTGAATATGGGCTCCATACCAACTAATACATTCTTATACTATAAGCGGTTTCTAAATAAAATAGACCCAATTTGTCATGCCTGTTCTAGAGGAGAGGAGACCTTTAATCATCTGTTAAATATATGTCCAGGCTATAACAGTATTCGAAGTGTCATCTCTCAACACTGCATTATAGCAGTGGATAAAATCCTGGACCTCAGGGGTTGTCTCTTCTCTGGAGACTTTACAGTTATCAGGTTATCTATCTTCCTGACATACACTTTTTGGTACACAAGGTGCAGGACAAAGTTCACACAACCAACACCGGATCCCAATGCTATATTTTGCAATAAGCTCAAAGCTCTTCAAGACAAGGATAAGATACTATCCTCTAGATTTTTGTTTAATAATACATGGAGCCTACTAGTATGGCCCACAGACTCTACATGAATTTTGGACCTGATATATCCACATTGTAGTGTATCATGGACAAAGTAGTCTATGTTGCAACATGTTGGATTCTACTAGAGAGGCATTGATTTCACACTACATGTATCCCAGCTGATAAGTTAGCATTATTGGGTCAACCTCAAAAGGGGTGGGGAATACCAACAAAATAGCACGTATTTACTCATATATCAACCTGCTAGTGCAGAGAATGGTTCTGGCATACATCTACCAGACCAATGTCAGCAATGGATGAGCCAACATTAACTAAGTGTATTTATTATTCATCTGTACAATTTTATTATGTCAATAAATATATTTTAAAATAAAAATGTATTATTAAAGAAATATTTTTTATTTGAACTCCATTTTTAAAATCTGAATGAGTTGTTATTAAGATATCATAAAGCAATATTTTTTTAAAATTTAATTTATAATTATTAAAATATTACAAAAACATGATTCTTGTGGTCATTCATTAACATTATTAAAATTCTCTTCATTTGTTTTATTTCAAACCAAACATTTTAAAATAAAATTTGAATAATATCATTGGCTTAAAATAAATATTTGTATACTATTTCACAAAAATAATTATATATATCTAAATAGACTATGAAAAATATGCACAAAAAGCAAAACCTTGCAAATATTCCCCCAAGTACTCTTTAAGCTTGAAAATAAAGAATTTACCAATCAATACCATTGTCAGATCATTTGTGTTAATTTTCTCTCTACAATAGTGACATCTTCTGATTTTTTTTTAAACTAATAAATCAAAATTTTTTAGTTTTAGTTTCAGTTATTAAATGAATGCAAAATCAGCAAACTAATTCGATAGATAGTTACAAGAAAACAGAGAAAAACTGAAGATAATTGCAGTGCCATCAAAACACACTGCAGAAGTGTTACTGTAGTAAAATATTAGTACTGCATCTCTATATATTACAAAATATCTGCTTTCCACATTTAGTTTTAATAATGTATAGAATTTATTAAGATATCTTTTAAGATTGCAAGTCAATTGACATGTCAGATGTTAATCAATTTTATATGTTGCACGAATGATGGGTGGTAAGTGGATATTTTACTATTATGTATTTCTTAAAACCATTTACCATCAGTGTGGCATTCCTAACATATGATTATAGATAATGGTAAAAATATATTAATAATTTCTTATATATATTTAAAAGTATATTGAAATAGATTCAATGCTGTGGTGAGTTCTATGGTTTCAAAAGATTATGAAAAGGAAATAATTAAAATGTTAGTCTGAAAAAGAGAAGATATTATGAATAAATAAATAATATTAATTAATGAGTTCCTAAAAAATACAGTTTTTTTTTTTCAAAAAAGCATCTTTGTAACTCTTGTAGGTAAAGAAAAGTTAGAGGATAAGTTGGAAAGTTAATGGCACACACAATTATTGGTTTTATTTATATATAAAGGTGATTGTTATAAAAACAAACACAAAAAACATTAAGTAATTGAAATAAGAGGTACAATCAATAATTTTTAACTGAATATATTTAATATAAAAAATCACTCTTAGATTAATAAATGATTCATTAAAATTATAATGTACTTTTTTTTACATAATACAATAAAATATATAAAGTAATGTACAGTTGTATAAAATTATATTAATTATGCATTTATACATTGTTGTGACAAAATTAGATATCACTAACTTCCTCTCAAAGTGTTGTTATAATAATATAAAAGCGTTTGCAATGGCAACATAATTATTAAGTGAGATACATATAGAAAAGTTAATTGTAACTTTTGAACAGAATGATATAAAATTTTTATAAATAGAATAATTGAATTTTCTATTTTTCTATTAAAGCTTCAATAATTTTTACCAATACAAATTTAAAAAAAACAATGAGTATTTCTTTCATAATTTCTAAATTATTAATAAGTAAGAATGGGAAATATATTTATCAATTATGAACTGCAAAATGGAATAATAGATTTTAAGTTCTTTTCCGTGAGATGTAGGAACAGATACCATCCAAGCATCATAATTTCTCTACTCACTAGTGCCACCTAGTGCAAGATTTAGAAATAAATAGATGCTACTGTTTTAACAGCTTGTGTACTCATAAGAAAAAGTGATTATGTGATAATTGAGTGATTTAATCATCCAAGTATCTCATTAGAACGCTTTGCCAAACTGGATTTGAAAATAATTTTAACACCTTTGGATAAAACATCATCACTCGTAAGTTGCACAAAAGACTCCATGAAAATGTTTAGAAATTAATAAAAATTGGAATAATAAATAAATAGTAATATTTAACAAACACTGTATATTAACATATCAAAATCCATACATTTGTTATGATGGGGATCAATCATCAAACAACTCCTCAATCACTTGATAGTTTACAAAAACCTAGTAAGATGATTTTTCATTTTGTACATATAGAAACAAATATTTTTCTTCACGTTTATTTTAAAAAGAGAAGAAAATCTCCAACTCTCAGCCAACTTTTTATTCCAAAAGAAGAAACAGCATTTAAACATAAATGTTTAATTATATCATAAACATTGTAATGTCATTTAAAATTGTTATTGTTACTATTGTTATCTGCAATGTGAATTTTGGGTTACAGGGATATGCTTTGACACCACCACATTCATAATATTGATTAATTACCAATCCTAGATTCCATAATAAATTTGTTAAAATAAAACAGAAAATAAAATTACGTTTTAATTCTCTTGTTACACTTAATTTATTTATTCTTTTGTATATCTTGACTTAGCGATATATTAATATGGCATACGGTTTGTTTTAATTTTGAATAGCCTTTGGGTGTGAACTCAGCTCGGCCATATATTATTTATTATCTATATGTGACCTGTCATACAGATATTGACATATAAATTTCTAATTAATTTAATTGCACAACAGTCATTTAACAAATATTTATATATTTTATTTTTTTCTATGCAAATATTTATATATTTTATTAAAGACAAATGATCCTTACATTTAATATGTAAATGAAGAGTGTACCTGTAAATACTTTATTGTTATTAGAATAAATAGAAATAAATGATTTAAAAATTATATACTTGAATAAATAATATTAGTATTTGGATATTCTAAATAAAATTTATATAAAAGTTTGAGGCAAAATATACATTTAACAATGAAAGTATGTGCATGTTCTTGTCTTGTAAGAACAAACAATTGATGCTTTTTATATGGATGCACTTGCATGAGGCATGTTCAGCACCTATATTCTACTTTGATGTATTCCTGTTCCAAAATATTTTGAAAGATTTGGTTGACTCGTTATGCAAACATTATTTTTAAATATCTAAGCCACCATTAAAATATATAATGATCAAAATATATGGCCATGCCATTAACGATTGCTGTTTAGTATGAGAAAATTAAATTTTCACTATGGCTTTTCTAATCCTGATTTAAATGTTTTTGCATGTTTGTGGACCATTAATGCATAGTAAGTGACATTTTACTGGTTTCTAACAATATAATTTAAGAACTTGGAACTCTATTTTGTGTCATTTCAATCCACATAGCAGTTTTTGATGAAAAAATGTATGCTGTATTATATATAAAAATAACCCAGGTATTTGCTTTATTCTATCTAAACATTGTAATCTCTATTTAATTTTATGCATATACACACATGAATAAAGATAAAATATTTTGTAAAAAAGCCTACTGCAAAATGAAGACTTCATCAATAGCTTTTCTCATAGAAATACGGGGGAAAAAACAATAATCATCTAACATAGCTACGGGGAAAAAAACAATCATCTAACATAGCTATTCAATAATTTCTTCACATTACATTTATGCTACCTAGTATAAAGTTTAGTAATTAAAGATGCCATATAATGCTTATTAAATTACTATTCAGAGCTCTCATATTCAATATCACCAGATTAGTTTCTAGCTTGTTGAATCTGGAACTATATGCTAAAAACTAGTCTTAAGATATTGGATAGAGAGGCACTGAAGTAAAGATTTAATAAACATTATCACCTGACATCTATTAATTACCAAAACTTACATTAAGTGGCAAAAATAATGAGAAAAGAGAATTTGTTGCTGAACAGTATAATGTAAGCATGGGTTATGTATTGCCTTATTGGTTACAGGCTTGACAATTGTTAGTTAATAAAGAATATTTTTTACATCCCCTTTTTTATTATTTTCTGTTTAACAATAGCTTGGACAGCTATTTAAAGATTAGTATTAGATGATTATCTAGGTTGACTATGGTTCATTTGATCGACGAATATATATATATGTATAACTGATTATAGTTTGAAAAAAAACTTTCAAGTTTATCCAACAAAGAATTCGAATTCAAATCGTAGAACATGTGAGCCAGATACCTACAATTGCATAAGAAGTTTTAGCTACATACACACACACGCACACACTTATTACAATATAAAACTAACTAGTTATTATTACAAATTAATCTGTAATTATCCAAATTGCGTTATAATTGTGCAAAAAACAAACCAAAACAAAAATGTTAATTTACTGCAATTATAGTTACAAAAATCAAATCATGCAGAAATAATACATTTTTCAGATTCTTATCATTTATCTATCATCATAAGATTGGTATTCGATTATTATAAAAACTTGCTTTGATTCTCTAATCTCGCAAGACATTTTGAGCATAGTGTCTAGACAGAACTTAAGATTTGCTTTTAAAAATTTTAATTATTATGTCAATGTTTATTCAGTATTGAATCTTCTAATTACGAAATTTACCCACTTCAAAGTTTATCTGTACATATGTATATATGTAAATTAATCCATATGTATAAATAAATCTTCCTCCCAATAACTTATACATTGAATAAAGGTATTGTGTATACAAGATTAGAAGAGAAGTCTAAAAAAATAAAAAGTCTAGTAAATAAAGTCTATTCCATGGGTACATTTAAATCTTTAATCCGTAAGAAATAAGTTTTCTTTTTATTTTAATATTTTATTACTACAAATTAAATGTTTTATATAATTATTTCATATACATTCACGTTATATATAAGTAATGTTAATATTCAAAAAGATAAAATTATATATATATATATTACTGTTATTTGCTATAATACCTTGCAATGTGTAATTTAAGTCAGTAGTATAAAGACAAATTCAAGTTTTCTGAAACAAAGCCCAGCAGTTACATCCATGTTCAAATGTCATGTGATGTGAATAATAACCATTTAATGCAGTTACGTGTATTTATATGTACATATAACTAAACAGGAAGTAACGAAGCATCTAATGAGTTCATGTGTAAATAAACGCTCAAAAGATAGGTGGCTTCACTTGTCTCTTAGCGTTTGTTGTTATTTATGATAAGAGACAGGTCATATCTGTCTTTTAGGGGTTTATTTACGTTAATAACTCATTGGAAGCTTCAATTACTTCGTGTTTAATTATATATAATTTCAGTTATTTAGTATTTACATATATACAATGTAATTATAAGAGATTTGAACTTGAACTTTCAAGCTCCTTATATCTATCCAATCTATCTTATACAACTGATACACATGACTACATACATGAGCTTGAAAGTTCGAGTTCAAGTCCCTTATAATTATATCAAGTTTAGTATAGACAATATACCTATATTTAAATAATATATATATATATACAATAAAAACACAGAATTACTTTTATAAAAAAGCTTTTATATTTCAACCAGCAGACTGATTTTTATCAGAAAGCTTTCTGATGAAAATCCGTCTGCTGGTTGAAATATAAAAGCTTTTTTATAGAAGTAATTCTGTGTTTTTATGTTTCCTTTAGTTAGTTTGTAATTGTTTGTAAACGGTTAAAAATATTATTTCAATTATAATTACAATTTAATTAACGGATATTTTATTTATTTTACATATTGTAGCGGGTGTACTCGTTACCCGTATATTTATATATATCTTCTCCCTATCTAATCAGAATGTTGATAAGAAAACTCGTATCTTTCTCACAGCATATTTATGGACGTCAGTTCAGTTTTTTTTTTATATCTTAGACTCCAAGCGCCAAACTTACTTTTTACATAAGTATTATGCTGGAAGATCAGAATACAATTGTGATAGGGCCACACCTCTAGCTCAGTACTCAGGGCGGGTGGTCAATAAACCGTAGGAAACTGTATGGGGGACTCCATGCATCTCTGAATAAGGAAATCCGAACCAATTGCCTAAACTCGTGGACTATCTTTCATGAGTTGAATAAAAAAAAAATATACATGTAATACAAGCTTTAATATAACACCTTTTATTATAATTTTTCCCTTCTTTTCCTTTTTAGAAAATATTTGCCTGTATCCCCCCTACATTGTTTACATAAACTAAGAAAACATACATATATACAGTGTGGATTTTCAACTGAATAAGAAACGAACGCATGTACAGACAAAATCTAATCAGCTGGATTTGAACGGCCTTCTCTTAAAAAAAAAATACCTTTCTTGCCTTTGTTCATTCTCCTTGAAAACTTCGGAGAGAACGTGGTAATATTTAGAAAATAAATATTTTAAGTTCACATTACCTGCAATTTTGTCCGATGTGATCCCCGGGGATATTAAAATAAGACGAAAACATATGAAATTTGAAATAGACGCACGAGGCGGTTTATCACGCTATAATCCATTTCGAGTCGGGTCAGTTCTTTTGTGAAAAGTTAATAGATCTCCGGTAGATGTTCTCCGTTCACTGCCGCATGGTCTCTTCGGGGTAAGGCACAGAAAACCCAGCACGCTTAAGCTTTTACCCCACTGTCCGCATATTCGGCCGTAGCCTTAGCTATTCCTTCTTTTTTTCTTTTTTTTTTTTTTTAAAAAGCCAAAAATGGCGATTCCTTTCCAAAAAGGACACAACGAGAGCAAAAAAAACTTTTCTACTCTCTCTGTCACTTTTTTTTTTTTTTCACTCCTCTCTTTTGTCCTCGCAAAAACAGTCCGTCCCCTTTTCCCTCACCACGTGGTATAGATGGCCAGTTAGGCTAACAAGCAAAGAACTTTTCGCACCTTCGGATATTCTGGCAAACAACATTCCTGACCTTTTCAACCCTTCCCTTTTTTTTTTCTTTCTTTTTTTTTTTTTTTAAATTCCTCAGATAAGGTCTCCAATACATATTTTCTTTTTTTTCTTTCTGTTCTCTTTACAATAATCTCATCTTGGATACCAAATTTATTCATACGTTCGCCTTCTCATTATTATTATTTTTTTTTTTTTTTCTTTTGAAATTGTCCATCCACACCGCACATACATACGTATATCACTTTCACTAAAACAAAACGCAAATCCCCCCCACTCCCTCTTTTCTCACTTTAATAAGATTTTAAACATTTTCTTCCACTAACAAAATAAATACTAAAACGGAATAAAACCAAACTATATGAAACTAATAAAAAAATATATAACACATGTGTGCGCTTTTCTACATTGTAAACAGGGTTTAAACCCGACCGTTTACAATACCCTCCTCCCGGAAGCCTTCAAATACGGTCTACGTATTTGAACGGCTCCTAGTTCAGTGGCACGGGCTTGAGTGAACGGGCATTGTATGATCCCTTCATCTCTTGCCCAGTATTCACCCAGAAAGCATTATCACCCTGACACTTAACAATAGGGTACGGTCCATCGTATAAACTACAAAATTTTTTACAAATAAATTTTCCTGGTTCGCTCACGTGAGGGGTCTTTACCATGACTAGGTCGCCCACTTTAAAATGATACGGCCTCCCCAGGGTGTGTTTGTTTCTTTCTTGACTCCTTTTTAACAGTGTATGATATGCCCGCTCTTGATCCTCCTCCATGTTGATCGGTAATTCCTTCGGTCCGGGTATTTTAGTCTTGATCAATCTGGGAGCATGTTTTCCCATCTGGAGTCGCATGGGGGAAAATCCGGTGGACTCGTTAACCGCCCAATTTATATAATTAAGTATTTCTGGAATTTTCTTAACCCATCCGCGGTGATTAGTGGGGATATAGGTCCTAAACAACCGACCCAACTCACGCATCACACGCTCACATGGGTTTGATTGAGGATTCCTAATCGATGTCAGTACATGTTGGATCCCCGACTTGTGAACCCATGCTTTCCACTCTCCCGAGATGAACGGTGTACCATGATCCGAGAGGATACTTTGGGGTTTTCCTATGGTAGCAAAATATTCCTTCTCCAGCAAACGTATGGTGCTTCGGGCATTAGCTTGATTCATGGGATATGCGGCCACAAACTTACTAAATAAATCATACACCACCAACAAATATCTTTTTTTATTGAACATGGGTAATGGCCCGTAATAATCTATGGCAATCATCTCACGAGGCCTCCTTGGAATTATCGAGCTCATGGGACCTGCATAATTTTTATTTGCAGGCTTAGTTTTTTGGCAGAGTTCACATTGATTGATTATCTTTACTATAGTTCTATGCATGTTTGGCCAATAAAACCACTTCTTAAGCCACTTTTCTGTCTTCCACACCCCATAATGTCCAGATAGTTGGTGGACGTGAGTCACCACTGCATCCCTCATTGGTTGTGGTATTATAGGCCTCCAGCTTTCTGTCCCCCCATCCATTTTGTACTGGAGCACATCCTGGTCAAGTCTATATCGGTGTATCCCACATCCAGGCTCATTGTTATTCTCGCTCCTTTCCCCTTCCAGTTGTCTGATTATTTTACCTGGAGGAGCATCATCCCTCTGACACTGGGACAATCTTTTAAGGTCATTCTCTACTTTATCATTCATCCCCAAATTTACCCCTGCCACGTATAAATTCTCAACCTTCAGGTGACTCGATGGCACACGTACTGGATTGCGACTAAGAACATCAGCCACGATGTTATCTGACCCCTTACAATGTTTTACCACATAATTATATTCTTGAAGGTATAAGCTCCACCTTACCAACCGACTGTTTGTCAGATAACTGTGGTTAATAAACTCTAAACTCTGATGGTCCGTAACAACAATTATTTTTGATCCTAACAACAATGTGCGGAGTTTTTGAAATGACCAAACAATAGCCAAAGCTTCCTTTTCAGTGACAGTGTAATGTCTCTCGGGGCCCTTGAGCATTCTACTCAAAAAATATAGTACTTTTGCCTGACCATCCTCTTGGATCTGCGATACTGTCGCTCCCAGCCCGTACCCACTGCTGTCGGTTTGCACTACGAAAGGTTTTTCAAAATCAGGAAAAGCAAGCATTACGTGTTTCATGAACCCCTGCTTCACCTTCTCGAATGCCTGACTTTGTTCCTCACCCCACTCCCACATTGTCTCTTTTCTCAATAATCTAACCAATGGTTCCATATGTTGAGCAAATTGTTCCTGAAAGCGGTTATAGAAATTACACATACCCAAGAAGGATCGCACCTGCTTTTTAGATCTTGGTGCAGGAAAATCTTTGATGGCCGAAATTTTATCTGGGTGCGGCTGAACACCCTGAGCGCCTATAAGATGACCCAAAAATGTAACTTCCTCTTGAAACAGTACGCTTTTCTTCAGGTTTACCTTAATCCCTTTATCCCAACATTCCTTTAGAAACATTTCCACATCCTTGGCATGTTCTTCCATGTTAGCCGACGCTATCAATACATCGTCCACATACATTGTAATTATTTTTTTTACTTCAGCAGATAATACCTTATCTAAACACCGTAATAGACCGGCTCCACTGTTAATTAGGCCAAATGGCATGCGGTTAAATTGATACGAGCAGCCGTCGTATCTAAAAGCAGTGTATTTGCGATCTTCCGGGTGCAGACCTATCTGCCAATAACTCGCTGTCAGATCAAATGTTGAAAAAATGTTTTTTCCGTTAAATCTTCCAGTTAATTCTTGCATGGGTGGTGGTATGTTACAATCTGGAACTGTGACTTTGTTTAATTGCCTCGCATCAAGGCACAGCCGTACGGAGTTATCTTTTTTTTTTTACCACGACTATTGGATTACAATATGCCGATGAACTTTTTGATATGATTCCCCATTCCAACATTTGATCTATCTGTGCTTTCACCTGTTCTCTATACTGATGGGGAATGGGGTATGATTTTGCCTTAAATGGTTGAGTTTCGTTTACCTGAATTCTTTGTTCGAAGCCTGGTATTATGCCTGGTATATCTGAAAACACCTGATGGTAGTCTTTCAGTATCTTTCTTAGCGTTTCCTTCCCTTTTCCCCCAGCCAGTTTTACCTGTTCTATCTTATCCGTTATCACGTTATCCTTGTTGTCATCGACGACTTGCACAGTGCCCATCGAAACATCTGTACTATCCATCACGAATCCAACCACCTCCCCATTGCATGTGGCTTGTCTACTTTCGTAGTTCAACTTACACTTATACTTGTACAAAAAATCAGTTCCCAATAGAACATCACAAATCAGATTTTTCATAATTAAAAATGCATGAGGGCAACTTACTTCCTGGATTTTAACATCCAGCCATATCTGTTTGGGTTCAACTTTGGCCTTTCTGTTGTTGGCCATTGCCACCTGTACCGCTTTCAAAGGCAAAACAGGTATGTCTGGTTGTTCCCTGATGAGTTTACAATATAATCCCTCTGTTATTACAGAGACCTGACTTCCCGTATCTATAAGTGCTTCCACTTTCGTCTGTCCAGTTGCTATCTGTATTTTTGGACATGTTTGGCATGCGTAACTTGGTACCCGGTCCTCCCATGAACAAATCAGATTTCCCATACATTTTGAATTCGATTGTTGACTGAACCCTATGTCTCTCCCTTGATCTATTTCCTTTTCCCCCGTATCTGTCTCATTTTCGCACTCACTTCCATTTTACTCAATACTTCGTCTATTTCTTTAGTAGAGTTCTCTCCTTTTCCCAGTATCACTCTTATTTCTATGGGCAAGTTATTACATACTGTCTTCACCATCTGTTTCTCTGACAGATCACATGCTTTTAACGTCTTGAGTATGGCCACTTGTCGCCTAAAAAACTCTACGTATTCCTCTGGTCCGCCCTCTTGGAACTTTTCCCTTATTATTCGGGACCGAATATCCTCCTGTCTCTCTTCACTCCAGAACACTCTCTCCAGGGTTGTCTTGTAGTCCACAAATGTCTGTGGCTGGTGTATCAGTGAATTCCACCAATCCCTAGCCTGAGCCTCAAGGTGGTCTGATGCTACTATCGTCTTCATATCTTCCGGTATTCCATAACCTTCAAAATACCTTTGCAGACTCCTAAGGTGATCTATCGGCATCTCCTCCTTCCTCCCCTCATATATTTTTATTTTTATCATTCCCATCTTCCCTATTCTATACACTCTATCTTTTATATTCTACGTATCGATTATATATATATAAATAAAATAATAAAAAAACAAACGTAGTACCTTGTTTTGACTGCTTCCAAAATCACAACGTGGTAGGTTTTCCTCTCCCCCCCCAAAGCGCCATGCTACGTATCTAATTTCTTTATCAAACGCTCGGAAACTATTTTCTGTCTTTCACTAAACCCATTTTAACCGAAACAAACTTTACGTCTCTATAATGTTTCCATCCTACTCCCCCTCCTTTTCCTTATCGAATCTTTACTCTTTCTACTCGGGTCCCCCTACATTCCGTTCTTCAAAAGCCTTAGTTGGGACGCCATTGTAGCGGGTGTACTCGTTACCCGTATATTTATATATATCTTCTCCCTATCTAATCAGAATGTTGATAAGAAAACTCGTATCTTTCTCACAGCATATTTATGGACGTCAGTTCAGTTTTTTTTTTATTTTAGACTCCAAGCGCCAAACTTACTTTTTACATAAGTATTATGCTGGAAGATCAGAATACAATTGTGATAGGGCCACACCTCTAGCTCAGTACTCAGGGCGGGTGGTCAATAAACCGTAGGAAACTGTACGGGGGACTCCATGCATCTCTCAATAAGGAAATCCGAACCAATTGCCTAAATTCGTGGACTATCTTTCATGAGTTGAATAAAAAAAAATATACATGTAATACAAGCTTTAAAATAATACCTTTTATTATAATTTTTCCCTTCTTTTCCTTTTTAGAAAATATTTGCCTGTATCCCCCCTACATTGTTTACATAAACTAAGAAAACATACATATATACAGTGTGGATTTTCAACTGAATAAGAGACGAACGCATGTACAGACAAAATCTAATCAGCTGGATTTGAACGGCCTTCTCTTAAAAAAAAAATACCTTTCTTGCCTTTGTTCATTCTCCTTGAAAACTTCGGAGAGAACGTGGTAATATTTAGAAAATAAATATTTTAAGTTCACATTACCTGCAATTTTGTCCGATGTGATCCCCGGGGATATTAAAATAAGACGAAAACATATGAAATTTGAAATAGACGCACGAGGCGGTTTATCACGCTATAATCCATTTCGAGTCGGGTCAGTTCTTTTGTGAAAAGTTAATAGATCTCCGGTAGATGTTCTCCGTTCACTGCCGCATGGTCTCTTCGGGGTAAGGCACAGAAAACCCAGCACGCTTAAGCTTTTACCCCACTGTCCGCATATTCGGCCGTAGCCTTAGCTATTCCTTCTTTTTTTTTTTTTTTAAAAAAAAAAATGGCGATTCCTTTCCAAAAAGGACACAACGAGAGCAAAAAAAACTTTTCTACTCTCTCTGTCACTTTTTTTTTTTCACTCCTCTCTTTTGTCCTCGCAAAAACAGTCCGTCCCCTTTTCCCTCACCACGTGGTATAGATGGCCAGTTAGGCTAACAAGCAAAGAACTTTTCGCACCTTCGGATATTCTGGCAAACAACATTCCTGACCTTTTCAACCCTTCCCTTTTTTTTTTCTTTCTTTTTTTTTTTTTTTTAAATTCCTCAGATAAGGTCTCCAATACATATTTTCTTTTTTTTTTCTTTCTGTTCTCTTTACAATAATCTCATCTTGGATACCAAATTTATTCATACGTTCGCCTTCTCATTATTATTATTTTTTTTTTTCTTTTGAAATTGTCCATCCACACCGCACATACATACGTATATCACTTTCACTAAAACAAAACGCAAATCCCCTCCACTCCCTCTTTTCTCACTTTAATAAGATTTTAAACATTTTCTTCCACTAACAAAATAAATACTAAAACGGAATAAAACCAAACTATATGAAACTAATAAAAATTATATAACACATGTGTGCGCTTTTCTACATTGTAAACAGGGTTTAAACCCGACCGTTTACAATATATATATTGTGTTAATTGTTTGTTTGCATAATGTAAAAAAAGTCGCTATGGATTGGAAAAATCAGATTAAATTTGAAAAACCTTCAGCCTGCAGTAGATCAATAATGGTTAAAATTGTTGATGCAAATGTATAATTATAATTTTTGGTACTAGTAGTGATGTGCATATTCAGAAATTTTTCCAACTCATCAAAACAAATGAGAGGATTGAATTTAAGATTTATAAAGATTTACTGCAATTATTTACATATATATTACCCCCAGTCATGATTTGAATGTTCCAATCTCAGTGCTGAGTGAAGCTTACAATTTATTACTTCCATTGCTTGGTAATGAAATACTAAAAGAGAGAAATGTGTCATGAGCCTAAGACTTGCAAAGTTTCAGTATCTATAGCTTGGTTTATATAGACCGATATTTTCTTATCACCAGCAGCTGGAAATAAATACTGTGTAACCTGACTGGTTTATAATATTATGGGCTACAATTCAGAAAGCATTTTTCAATTGTGAACTACTGTTCTGGTAAGTATTTTACTTATTTTCAAATGGACTTCAGTATAGCAAGACATCTTCCCTAGAAACCTGTAAACTATATCAATTTCTCCAGGCAACATGACTGGTCAATTTACACTATTATTTGTTTGCTTGTTTATTATTTATCTTGTTCCCTGAATCAAATTTTGAAAGATTTCTATTTATTGGATAAGCTGATTATTGAGATATAATTTAAACAAATTCATAATGTTTCCTCTCTATATTGGAAAATATTTTTGAAGTATTTCATCCTTCAGATAGACTAGTTCTTGTTTCATTATCATAATCATCATCTGCTCTGAAGTATTTTGGTATTCATCTTCTTGACTTCATCATCATTTGATACTTGGGTAGCTTCTTCTGGAGTCTAGGGAAATGTTTACATCATCATGATTTTGTCTGATGGGCTGATGGTGTCTGCAGAATACTTAATCTTCACTTTCATGTTAAAATGGTTTTGTGCTAGTGGGTTAGAACATTTATTACCCATATTTTTTATACCTATAACGTTAGTGGAATCTCTTTGGTGAGTCCACTGAACATAGGACATAAATTTATCTGGATAAAAATCAAATAAACTGAAGGAAAATGTCATATAATACAGTTTTGTCAATTTGTCATTTCCAATTCTCAATTGTGACAAGACCTTTAGAGTAATTAACAATTAATTGGATTAGTTCTGTGTGCTATATTGAAGTTCTTCAATGGCAAACTCAGAAGACTCCACAATAAATAACCAAACAGATTTTTTTTTTTTTCATTTTACACTGCTGAGAATCAACAAATCTTTAAATTTGGAGTTGACCACTCTGTCACCTTATTAGACTATTTGGTACATTATTAATTAGAATGCTTTATATTATAATAGAAGTGTGATGTTTTTAACTATACATTGAAGCTTTCATGTATATTCTATCAATATATACTATTTCAACTATATGCTTTTCAAAAACTAAAATATAAATAAACAGCAAATAAAAACAATAAAATTCATAAATTTACTACTTTTATGATACAAGTTTCTATCTCAGACAGCTAAATATGTTCATGTTTATTAAAAATGTTCCTTTGTGATAAATTGAAAACACATTTTAAGTGTAAAGCTAAAAGTTATATAAGATTTAATAAAATTCATTTACTCCTTGACTCAGCATTGCAATCATGGTTAATTGATTCAGTTTTAAAATGTGCTTCTCCATTTTTTTTAACATTATAGTGGCAATTTAGTATTGATTAAAAGGTAAAATCATGAACTAAAACACTATTAAAGTTTTAATAACAAAATCAATTAAGAGATGATAGTAGCTTAGTTTTAAACTATTTCAAAGGACTCATATCACCACCTTTTACCACTTTTTATGATAGTAATTGGTGTCTTAGTTGTTTAGACCATGATAGTGATTCTAATTTATCTAAGCATTCATTTCCTTTGTTTCAAGCATACCTTTCTTTTGTTTCAATTTTGAAAGTAAAAGGTATATATTTTACATATTTATTATATTTTTCCCACAAAATATTGCTAATATTTATTTATTCAAAGAAATAATGTAATTATTATATATTCATCAGTATTTAAAAGATGTTAATTGCTTTCAAGAACTGATTGGTTGTTTAGTTTTGTGTGATGTCAAAGATAATATATATATATATATATATATTGATTGTAATGCTAGCGAGATATATATTATAAAATTCACACATATGTCTGTGTTTCATATTTTATAATTTAAAATAAATAAACAAATTATTAAGAGGGAAAAAAATGGAAATGAAAAATAGTTTGAAATAAAGGGAGAGACAGAATCAGGTGAAATAAGGATTTTAAACCCACTCCCTCTTCTTTTTATAAATTAAATTTAGAAAAAAGAGTAAATGTTAAAAAATAAATAAATATAAAATGTTTAAAAACAAAATTAACAATAGAATTAGAAAATCTCATAAACTATCTCATTAGCATGAATGTGATAAGATAGTAGATAAATCTATAAAAAGATAAGTTAAATAAAATGTAAATTAAAAACAATTTAAAATGATGATAAAAAATAAGCAATGGGAGAGTTGGTTATAAAAAGGCAGCCCGTCTATTGTTTTCATTCTCTATGCAAGTTTCACTTGAGTTTTCATTCAAGTTTTGTTCAGTTTCCACTTAACATTTTCACTTAAGTTTCATTTGAATGCCAGTTAAAAGTGCAGCAGGGTGTCAGTCACCAGTTAATTGGATAATATAAACAGAAACCAAAGAAATAGCAACATGCATTGTTAGAGAACCTTCAAGTGTTTGATTGGGCTTCATGTTCCAGGGCATCTCCAAGAACTGCTCTCACCTGAAATCAATGCTTCATCCATAATATAGATGCTGCTGCATATTCTCTCTTCCATTGTCCATCAGAAGTATGGAAGAAAATCCATGAAACCATCGATAGAAAACAAAAGGTCAACTGGTTGAAAATAAAGACCAATGAACATGAAAAACTTAGGTAAATATACTTTTTCAATCATAAAAGTCAAGTTATATATATTTTTAATTGAACTGAACTATAATGTACAGTCATAATAGTGAATTATTAACAAGTAATGTGTATTCATTTATGTTCTGTGTTATGTTTATTATATCTATTTAAATGTGTGTATGAATAAAAGAGTGTCTGATTAAATGTTACTTTGTCTATACTCTCTCTCTTTTAACTGTGTCATCAGCAATTTAACAGTTATAAATATTTCCATGCATAATTAGTACTGCTCTGAGCCCCCTGATCAAGTGTGTGAGCTAATCTGGGTATATTTCAAGTGCTTGGTTTGTGTATGTCAACCAGGCATGCCAACTATATATACAACATATAAAACCAGATGGCACTTGAGGCTTGTTCTCAAAACAAATAAAGTGCTTTGGGTGGCAGGTTTTGATCCAGCAGTATGGAGAGATGCTATAGCCAGGAAAAATGATCAGGGATGTGCTTTTGTCTAGCCCTGATGTGGCTGTAGGTATTGTTGATGGTTAATCTATCAATGGTATTCTACCCCTCTGTTTCAATGTATCATCCATTGTCACAGATGTTAAAGAAGAAATGGTAATCACATAAAGTAAAATATAATAAAGTAAAATTATTAATAAATATCCAATATGTCTAAATAATAAAATAATAATAATAATTGAATATAATAAAAATAATATTGTATCATTGTAAAAATTTTACCAATAGCTTGATAAAGGTGATTTGCGATACAATATATATTCAAATGGACTCTTACCTTAGTGCATCTTTCATATTAGCTCAATCATATCACAACCATTTGTCAGCAATATACATATATTGAAATGGTTGTGTCTCATGGCATACAACCACATAGTAGTGTTGCACACACATATATGAAGTTAAAAGGAAAAGTAGAAATACACACACAAAATTTTTCTATATTGCACTTGAATAACAGTTAAGAAGTAAATAATTTTGAATTTAAAAAAAATATTATAAATTAAATAACTTTAAAAAGATATAATTAATATTTTATTAATTCAGATTTTGCAATTAAAACAAGCATGTTTTTATGTTACAATAGATAAATGGGTAATTATACAATTTGACTTTCTACTTTGATTAAAGCAAATCTTTTTAATTAATGCTCGTATAAAATATTTTGATAAAAATTCTACAAAGTTGTTTTTTAAACAATTAAAATGAATTGAAAAGAGTCATTAACTTTTCCACCTGAATATAACAAGGTTGAAAAAAAGTTTGAGTTTTTAAAGTTTTTACAGTAGGTAGAGTTACTACAAAATATAACTGAAGGCAAGACAATGCAAGTCCAGTTGCTGCTATTAGTTCAGAATGGTAATGTTTGGATTCATATGAAAACAAGATGCAGATATAATGTGGTTCATAGCCCATATATTACCAGATTGTACTTTTTTAAAAGATAACAATAAGCCAGTCTACTGTTTAGAAGGGACCAGCTTGCTGAGAGATTTCATCAGCTTGCTGAAATAGTTTATATACATACTGTTTTATTTGTATGCAGAGAAGCAAAGATAAAAGTACTGCATCAGATATAGATAAAAGACAGCTCATGAGTAGAGTGTTATATGTATATACTAAAAATATTATTTTAAATAATTTCTTGAAAATGATGATTGTTAAAACCTCTAATTTAAAAGTAAAACAAGAAAATAATTTTTGCTTAAATTATACATCTAAAAAAAAACAACAAAGGATTGATTTATAAACAATTTTATTTTGAAATTAAAAATAAACTCCAAAAATCTTTTTAAATTGAAAAACAAAATAGCTTACTGGAGATCTTTAAAGATGATTGCAATTAATTAAGAGTAACCAAAAAAAAAATTATGGTCTGTCAAAATATATATATATATTTTTAAAAAAGTAAAAGAAAAACTTTTTTATTTACCATTAGAAATAATGAATAAATTAATAACATGGATTCATCCTTTTTTTTCTATAACACACATACATTAGCATTTATGTATTATTAAAAATGAATTGGAATTTGTTGTAATTCTATGACCAAACATGTTAATTTTTAAATTATTATACAACACATTTGAGTGCTTATATATATATGTCTGTATTTTTGTTTTTTGACATTCGATTAATTGTGTATTGAAAAAATATAATATGGTTTATTATGTTTTTTATAAATGCCAGTGTGCACACATTTCCATGTATATACACATACATATGTAAAGACAGTTATTCTTTATGTATCATTAAAATGTGATAGCTTATTTTTTTATTATTATATGACAATTCAAATATGTTTATTTTATATTATATAGGTACGTCTGTGTGCTGATATATATATGTGTGTGTGTTTTATGCAAACCTATTGGAACATATACGTAAATGTGTTAGTTCTGCTTTGTATGTCCAAGAAAAAAATACAGGTCACACTATTAATTTTGATGAAGCTAAGGTTGACTTCTTTAGAGAAATGAAATAAATAAAAGAATTAAAGAATCTTTGTTATTGAAAATTTATTATTATGAAGCAATTAACTTATTGAAAAGTTCTTTTAATTTTAAGGGTGGGTGAGAAGTAAATGGATTTGTGGTTAATGCTTAATATAAATATGGTGTTGTTTTGTAGTTCTTTACATTTGAGAAGTCTGCTTGTGACAGTGAAACCTTTGTTTGTGTTTTTGATTTTATTTTTTTTTAGTTAGTCTGGTTGTGTTTTGGATTTGGGGTAATTTTAATTATTTATTGATTAGTTTAGCTTTATGCTTGTAATATTTAAATTGATATATATATATATGTATGTGTGCATATATATATATATATATATATATATATATATATATATGCACACATACATGTGTTTATGTAACTTCTGAACATATTTTACTTGTTATATAAAATACAATAAATGATTAAAATTTACTTATATGTATTATTTTATGTAAAAACAAAATTCAATTTTTTACACTGTGGTTTTCAATACCACTTAATGGGTTCATTTACAACACATATATATAATCTGTGCACATATGTGTTGTACAATAATTGATTAATTATATAAATGAATTTCATTTTCTATCATATTTAAAAATAGCAAAAACTCATTTTCCTTTTTACAGGACAAGATTGAAAATATATATATATGTGTGTGTTCACACACTGATGTTTATTTATTTTAATTTGTTACAATAATAATATATTTTTCATAGTTAATTCCTTTATTAAAATACATTAAATTCATACATACACATACCTATCAATAACCTATAGGTATAATTTTAAATCAATTATCAAATTCTATCTTTACTGATTACAGTTTCTTTCTTTCTTTTTAGACAGAAATAAAGTCTTTTTTGACAGTTTATGAAAGTTCTTTTCTTGACAGGTCACCCTTAAAATTAATTAGGTAAACATTTTTTTAAATATATATATACACTCTTGCAAGTTTATTTTAATTCATGCAAAATTATCTTTGTTTATTTCATTTTTAAAATGTCTCCTTTTTTTTAGTAAATGAAAACTAACATCATTTTATAAATCTCTAATTTTTAAAATGCCATTTCAGACCAAAATTATTAAAATAAAATAACTCACTGTATATACATGCAACACATTTATCTGTGGTTCCCTGTATGTATAAATAAACAGCAGCGTACATATATCAATTCTTCAAGCTTTCTTTTGGTAAGCTTGGTTTTTGGTCTATCATCAAAATAAGCATAATCTAGGCAATTGTCAGCATCAGGAAAGTATAATTTGAGTATGGTTGGTATGCCCTGAGGTCCCTTCTATCTAGGGATTGATGAGCTTCAAGACAGCAAACTGTCTTGACATTTAAGGCTAGTGATTGACTTGAAGTGACCCTGGCTTCAGGTGAATTAAAACTCCTCCATAGAACCAATAGACTGCTGCTGGATTTCTTGCCTTGGCTTCAGCTACATTTCATAAGAGCTCTGTATAAATCTGCCAGCCATTTCTGGCCAGTTAAAACTGACTTTGAAAACTTCACCAAGCTGCAACAAAATATAATCAACTTTGCAACTAGCTATATGTTGCCAATTGCTTCTTAAAAATATTAACTATACTCTATTGGCCAACTCACTTTTCAAAAACTATTATCCGGACTGAAATAACCTTTTTATCAACTCTTTTATGGTCTTGAATTGGGGTGATAACACATTACAGACTGTTTTCAATCTCTCTACTCTTGATTAAAAACAATTTCAATCACAAGCTACTTTTAGATTTTTACTACATTGTCATCTATACGTTTTTACTCTTTTCAAAGAAAACAAATTCTTTCAAAAGCAAGTTTGAAGTTTTATCAAGGTGTGATATGCATAGATTTTTAAAAATAGATAACTTACCAATTAATTAAACGATTTTCAAAAATAAATAATAGACATTTTTACAATTATCAGAAAACATTCTTATTTTAAGTTTCAAAATCAGAGTTACAAATAGTAATATTTAGATCTTTTTACAATGTTGTAATTTATAAACTTTGTTTTAAATTCAGAGTTATTTAACCCTTTATTTATTAGTTTTATTCCAGGAAATGTAGAAAAATATCTACAAAAATTTTCTGTGTTTATTGCTATTTTTCTTTACTTTATATACATGCACACACTTAACTATGTTGTTGTATGTCATGTATCCCCACCAGTTACAATATATATATATATATATATGTATCATTAAAAGCCAGTCAACATTTAGACAATCCCAATATCATTAACAATCAACAATTTCAAACTTGTCAAAGCAACCTTTTTTTAACAATAAAGGTGAAATATATTGCAACTATTATATTGGCCATACCAAAGTTCCATAATTATATATTCAAAAAATAATGTGATATATTTATTTTATTAATCTCTTTTTCTGTTAACAATAAAATAAGTTAAATTTATTGTGAAAATGATCTCAAAAAGATTTATAAAAATACAATTAAAGTGTTGATATGTAAATCAAGTAAAAAAATATTACAATGAGATGGATTTTTTCTCCTTTTCTCCCACTGTTCTTTGAAGCATAAAAAAGAAAGCAAACAATAGATTACCTATCAAATAATCTCTTTTACATACATAAGAAGTGAAAATATTTTTTTTATTTACTTAGAGTAATGGATATAGTGTTTGTATTAAGGTTAGCATAAAAAATAAAATGGAGATATTCTTTGTATTAAGGTTAACTTAGAAGATAAAGTGGAGATATTCTTTGTATTAAGGTTAGCATAGAAGATAAAGTGGAGATATTCTTTGTATTAAGGTTAGCATAAAGATAAAGTGGAGATATTTGTTGTATTAAGGTTAGCATAGAAGATAAAGTGGAGATATTCTTTGTATTAAGGTTAGCATAAAAGATAAAGTGGAAATATTATTTGTATTAAGGTTAGCATAAAAGATATAAAGTGGAGATATTCTTTGTATTAAGGTTAGCATGGAAGATAAATTGCTAAGTAAATGATTTCTAGAAAAGAAAGAAGAATGTGAATGCTGTATATAATTATCTTTAGTGTTTCACTTATACAGAAAGGAAGAAAAATATTTAATACAAGGCTTTCTAGATAGCAGTAGAATATTTTAATAAACCAAAATTTTACATACTTTGATATTGCACACTATTTATAAATATTCAGAATAAATAAGGGAGAAAATATTGTAACAGTAAGAATTGTCCCTCCACACAACAAAATCTAGAACACAGGCAAAATACACTAAAGCTGATCAAATCTGGATACTGGGATCCAGAATCTGACTAACATTCAATTCTTTCACCTCTTCTCAATGATTTAATACCCTATGGATGACATTCCTCAACTTACACAGACACTCAATTTACCATTGGTCCAGCAGTCACCCCCAGTAGAACAGGAGACTCAATTTAACTAATTTATCACTGATTTGGTCAGACATATACACATATGGCTAAGTAATTAATTATAGAACATAACAGACTCATCTACATATATATGAAATGGTGTATGTGCAAATTAAATCTAGAGTTGGATAAAATGAACTCATGGACAATAAAATATGCAAACAAGTTATGATTTTAAATATTACCAATTTAATAAAACATTAACAAATAATCAATCAAAACATACAAAATTATATGATGGGAAGGTGAGATATAATGCTCGCAGGCATTAGACAACTAATGAGATTATGTTATCTATCTCATTATAAGTATTTAATAAAGTGTAGTGTGGTATTGGATTTTATGCCTACTTTAATATGCCAAATTTCTAGCTCTTTTGTAGTCTGCTAGATCATGTGGAACTTTATAGCCAAAGCTATATAACTAACTATAATAGCACTCCTATGGTGTCTATCTATTCAAAGTTAAATCGAGCATGTAATTAGGCTCAGAGATATGCAGGTTAGCATGTTAACCTAGATTAGGATATACACTAATGCTAGATAAGCATTTAATATAAAAGGAGAGAAAACTGGCTTATAATAGGTTTACCTATATCATCTATGGCACATATTAAAATATTAATTAAGCAAAAAGGTGTGAATGGGTCATTATTGACGGGCTTCAGTCTCAAAGACTCGGTTTGCCCTAAAACTGCTCCACTTGCCATGAATAAGAACATTAGTAGTTCAGGGAAGTCAGATAAGCATTATGAAACATCTAGGTCCTTGTGCCCTAGTTCTAAAAGTGTGCTTGAACCTGAACTAAAGTGGATGAGTGTGGCCTCCAACAGCATGTCATCAAGAATCATGCAACAAGCAGATAAGTGTACATTGTATACTTTGTAAGGACACATCCGCAACTTATACATATATATAATGCAATTGCATAAACTTATATTACTGTATTAGTAACCTAGTTTAATATTATCACCTGTGTCTCAACATATATAAATCTAAGGAGGGCAAAGCATATTTGTGGGGTGATTATGAATAAAACATTAAAATATGCTTTGAGAATATCTCTATGGCTAGTTCCTATGATGTATGAGTTATATATATAAATAGTTATAATCCATAACTAGAATTAAGCAAACTACATAAAATAACTAGATAACTGATTATTGTAATATTAATACCCAAAACTTAATCAGTAAAATAATAATGTGATCTCGAAACAGCGAGTGAGAATGAAGAATAATAATTCCATTATTTAATATTTATCATAGTGAAGATTTGAAATTATCTTCGCAGATTGATAAGTTAAAATTATATTTATAAATACTTGCAGTTTCGAGTCAATTGGCATATTAAATACATATAATATTAAAATGATAAAATCATAGAATAAATTGAATAATTTTAGAAATAGGCATAAAAAGACTGCAGGAAATTATACATTTAAAATAGATTATTAGAGATTTACATTTTAAAAGACAATTTGAGTTTTACATTTTAAAAGAGAATTCCAGTTTTACAATCAGGCAAGATTTAGCATTTTACAATCAGGCAAGACTTAGCATTTAACAATCTTCTTTGTAGATTTTAGTAAAGGTGTTTTGGAAAGGCAGGTTTAATAGATAGATAGCTTTTAAGAGAAAGAAACAAAGGTCACAGTTTATAAACAGAGCTCTGAGAGAAAATTTACCAATCAGTTGTTTTCATTGCAGTTTGTTTCTAAAGCACTTGGGATGATAAGATGACACTTTTGATGATGATGTAAAGTTAATAGAGATTTTCCATTGTCTACTTTTGCTTTGCTGATGTAGGCATTAGTTTTCATCGGACCACAAAGTTTTCCTCCATCTCCTGCCAAGGAGAGGGGTGATTTAGTTCGGTTCTATTCAATCATTTTGAAGGTAAAACCAGCATGGGTTCAGCTTACAGTTCACTTAATATATATATATGATCTCTCTGTCAACAAAACTTATAGTATTTATACTTTTTAAACTCTGTCCACCTGTTAATTTTTACGAGCTTGAATGTAGCTGAAAAGTCCATTTATTTATTTTAGAAAAACAATTTTAGTTATAACAAGTAATTTAGATTTTGTTTTCCTGCCTATTTTGTTATTAACATTTTATATTTACCAAATAAAGTCCACACTATTTTAGGACCAATGTGTAACCTACTTCAACAATTGTTTACATGATCAAATGTTAGTTACTTTCATAATTAGTAGAAGATTAATTTTATAACCATACGTGGCAGAATAAATGCAGAATAACAGGAAATATACATACGCAATTTCAATAATAAAGCAATAAAATTGCTAAATAATTTAACTAAAATATTTCTTAAACTAGAAATATTTATAAATTGAATATACATATATGTAATATATATATCATTAATATAACAATAATTTAAACTAAAATATTTCTTAAATTAGAAATATTTATAAAATGAATACATATCTGTAATCTATACATATACAATTAAATTACAGACATACCACTCATATATATATATATATATATACATGATTCTGCATATATAGTAATTCGAGGTTATTTGAATGGGTACTCTGAGAGGGTTTAAACCTGGCATATAGATGGATGTGTGGGTAAAATAAGTGAAACAGGCAGATGGATGAAACTGACCATTTCAATATTTATGAACTTTTTTTTAAAAAATAAAGAATGAAAATTATTTTCAAACTTGTCAAAATGATCTTATTTTTCTAGTCAAAAAAGGAACTATAAACATTTAACATTTGGAAATGAATTTTTTAGAATACAAATTATATAATATTCTCTAATAATAAAGTCTTTGAAATTATTTCCATAAAATCTAAGCAGAAATAAATGAAAATAATTCTTATTGTATGTATAAAAATTTATCAAGTAAAATTATAAAGAAAGAAGGCATTTGAACTTTTATTGAAATCTGTGATGTGTGAGGTACTCAAAAAAGAAATTCTCAAAAGAGATTTTAATGATTTATTTTATTACTCATTGATTGATTTATTATTTTGTTTTTCTTATTAATAAATTATTTCTTTATTTACAAATTTATCAATTGTTATTTCATGCTTCCATTATAATAATAGTGAAATAAAATATTTTATTTCATTAAAACACACAAATTACTTATATTAAGTTAGTGTATGGTGATATTTCTTTTAGTTTATATATAGTAATTGCTAATAAAATAAAAGCAATACACACTTTGTACAACCCATAGAATAACCTCCTCCCCATAGCTCTGAGAACATGCTCTCTGATGGGTTATGTCTGGAATATTCAATAGCTAAAGGAAATAAATAGTTATATAAAGAATGAGATTTACTTTGGTATATACTAAATACAGTAATGTTCATATAATTCAATTTATTCTGTTGGAAATACTTTCATCTATATTCATTTTAGTCTTTGTCAACTATATAATGATATAAAAAAAAGCTATATTAATTTTGAAAAATCATTAAGTATTAATGAATGGTCCATCATCAAACATTAAAATAACAGAATTGTGGGAGAACTAAATGCAATTATGGGAATTATAGAAATAAAGTCTCATTTTGATTGTTCAAAATTATATAGTTATATAGTCGCCAATGACTAAAAGGAATATAGTTGAAAGTTACTTCTAACAAAATAAATTGCATTATATGAACATTACTGTATTTAATATATCAAAGTGAAATTTATATATATATGTGTGTGGTGTTAAAAAATTGTATATTTGCAGTTAAATAAGTTCTTGTCCTTTTTGTAAATGATTCTTATGGTTTGTGAATAAAATTTCCTTTGGAAAGATAAGTAATATTTATCCCATTATAATCAAAGCTTATCAATAAACATTGATGTATATGAAGGGAGTTCAGAACAACATAAAGCAAGTGTCATGGCTCCAGTGCATGCATTAGCAACATTCACAAATTTACAACTTATTACAATCCTGAAAAATGATAATTTACACGAGGGAAGTAACAAAATATATCAGATATTAATAACATATTTTCTTCATTATCTATACATATTATTAATTATTATATCCTTACAATAACTTATCATATTAAAACAAATTGAAATTATTTTGAAAGACAATTCTCACTTTTGAAAAGCAGTTTGCACTTCTTGATTTATGCAAACATTTCATCGTTAATATATTAATCATTTTTATTAGTCATCCATTAGACAAGAGATTATCCCCTTAATGGATATTATTTTTGTTGTGTAATTTTCCCTACACCATTCTCACATAAGATAGACTAATTTCTGTCCACTTTTAACACTTAGTGGAGAGGTCTAATCATAAACATATGACAATATGTGGAAAATATGTGATGCCCATGATGCACATTTCATGCTGAATTAGCACTCGTTAGTTGGCCCAGACCATAATCTTTTACACATATCTTTATCATTGTTCAATATATATATATATATATATATAGTTAACTACTATAGTTTAATATATAAATGGTAGAATAAAAATTACATTAGAAAAATATTATTCATTAAGTGAATAATTTATAAACCAATAAATGATTAATAAAAAATATTAATATACTACCATTAAGTGATTTGTGTCAAAGTTGTGAGGTCAGTAAGTTTAATATTTATCAATTAAACTGTAATAATTGCCTGCTTATATATACTGAACAATGATAAAAATTTGGGCAAGAGATTGTAATCTGGGCCAACAGATAAATGCTGGTTCAGCACAAAATGTGCATGTTTTTTTTTTTCACATGTCTTTAGTCATATGTTTATGATTACATCCCTCCCAAGGTGTTAAAAGCAAATAGAAACCTTTCATGAGAATGGTGTAGTGAAAATTAAGCTGCAGAAATATTGTGTATTATTTAAACATTAGGATTTCTCTGAATAGTCATTATACTTCACTTCATTTTATAAAACAGACAGTTAAAATTTAAATATGGATATAATAAACACCTCCATACCTTCCCCATTCTTTTTAAATTCACGTAAATAAAGATATAATAAAAGACAAACGACCCCCAAGATGCATTTCGTGGCCGAACCAGCACTCACCAGTTGGCCCAGGTGACTATCGCTCGTATATATCTTTATTATATGAAAAGTATTTATCTAGAGTAAATTGTTACATTTTCATTTACCATTGTCAAACTTCCTCCACTCACAACGTTGACGCCATCCATTTCAGATAAATCCAATAATGATTATTACTAATCATTTTCGAAACTAGAGATTATCTCAGATATAAACTTTAAACCTCAGTTAAAGATTAATATATCTGTTGTTTGTTTTTATTATTTCTTATAGATATAATAAACACCTCCATACCTTCCCCGTTCTTTTTAAATTCACTTAAATAATCTATTGTTTATGTTCAAAGATAGGTGATTGGGAAATCAATGCTCAGCTTCTAAATATATTTTACTAAGGTAAAACATTTGGCAATTCTAAGCATCCTTAACCACGTCTTCTCATATGGTTGCTTTAATTTTCTAACCCCCCCCCCATAAATATTACATCTTTTGAAACATAACTTATTTGTAAATTAACTTCTATTATAAATTATTTTTTAAATGAATATTATTTTTAAATTGATTTATAATTGAAATGCATTTAATTTATGAAAAGTATAAAAACAATTATGAATTATTAAAATTAGTTTATATAAATATCAGTATTTGTATAAAAATAAGTAATTAAATGTTATAATTTTTCAACAGTTTGTCTATACAATATATCCAACAGAGGGCATCACTTCCCTATTTAATTTGATGATAAATATGCGTATAAAATATTCCAAACTATATAAATATTATGTATACAATCACCTGTCATTATTAAAGATTGAAAAACTGATAATATTAAGCAGAGGGAGGTACAAATAAATTCCAATTAGAAAATGATTTATATATGCATGAATTATAATTTGTATAAAAAATAAAATTGAATATAAGTGAATTTGTGTAAATAATTTTATTTCTAAAACAACATTGATGAAATTGTTATTAAATATCAAATAAATAAATTATATATCTTGATTTAATACTATAATATTTTTATTAAGCAAAATATAAAATAGTATAAAGAATATCACTAAAATCATGAAATGTGATACAGGGATGATAAATTTGAAGATATCCACCTTCTAATCAACTGATAATCAAGTGAAAGCACCTCATCTAGGTCTATATGTAACGACAGTAATCCTGTGTAACTATCATTTGCATCCAAGCCATACCATTGATAATGAAATTTCTGAATAATAATAATAGTATGTGTATTCTTAATATATATATATATTGCTAAAAGGAGGTTGCCTTGACAACAGTTTGAAATTCTTGATTGTTATTGATATTGGGATTGTCTAACTGTTGACTGGTTTATATATATATGGCAATAAAAATATAATACACACACACATGTATACATTTTAAACTATAACTGCCAACAACTAACTGGCTACCATATTTAAATCACATCACCAGAGCCCTCGTGTTCAAATAAACCAACAGAAAAAAAAACATTAATGGCTTTATTACTGGGGAGTTCATGAGAAGTTTTAGCATCAGATTTGTGAGAGCTGGAATAGATCCTGTACCTTCCCAATTCCAAGTTAGACCCTCTATTACTGTGAAAATTATGCAAGGTTAACCAATATAAAATCAATTGCCAAGCAACGTCACAATTAGCAATGTTATCAATTATTTATTATTGATGTCAGACAACATTACTCATATATATAGAGGAGTATGAGTCCATGCTGCATATGCTTTGTGAATGAGAAAAATGAAAAATAAAAAAAAATATTTTATTATTTGTATTCTAAGTTTTTATATTTTATTTATTATTTTTTTAATTGTGAATCATGGGAAATAGAGTATTCGGTTAGGATGAGAGTGGTATAGAAATGCAATTTTCAGATTCTCTTGTATTTTGGTTTTGTTTCTATTATAGAATAAAAATTTCTGATTGATGTCACCTGTCATCAATTCAATAGTATGGATGATTCTACATCTATTAATGTTGCTAGTCCCTGGTATCATCTAGTATATGGTTTTATTTATCTAACCCTGAAATTCCAAAATGACGAAATGCAAAAAGAATGTATGATTAATCTTATACCTTTAAAATTTAGAATTAGACCATATTCATCATCATCATCATCATTTTCAAGCATTGTCAATCCACTAAAGGATGAAAGTCTCTCCAAGTTCAATCCACCTTCTCCAATCTCTAACAACTCTTTTTCATATCACCCCAGCACATTTTATTTCATTCACCATCTTATATGTTGTCTTTTTCTAGTCTTTTACAATTTCTTGAAATTTAGTATAAGATTTCAACTGTTCATCTATTATCATCTCTTTTATCAATATATTAGCCCAACTCCAGTCTCCTAATTTTTTCAATGAGGTCAATAACACTTGTTTGTTCTCTCACCATGTATTTATTTTTTATTCTCTTTTTCTTATTCCTAACATGCATCTCTCCATACTTTGTTGAGTGGTCTAAAATCTCTATGTTGCTCTTTTTTTAAATGTCCAAATCCCAGATCCATAAGTAAAAACTGGTAAACACATTTATTAAAAACTTTCCTTTTTAAATACATAGGCCTATTTCCTTTTGATATTAAGTTATTTCTACCAAAAACATTCCAACCAAGTTTAATTCTATGATTAATTGCATCCATTATGTTTTCATATGTAGTAATAATATAATTGTGGTATTTGTAAGTTATTAACTTCTAACTCATCATTATCAATCTTTATTTTCATCTTTTGAGAAAATCCATTAAACATTAGTCTTTTGTTACATTTACTTTTAATTCTACTTTTTTACTTTCATCTGATAACTCTTACAACATTTCCTGAAGCTCTGAAGCATTATTTGCAAAACCAACTATGTCATATGCAAAATACATAGGACTTGAATAATCTTCATTTACTTTTACTCCTTTAGCTTTTCCTTTTAATCCATAAAATATTTCTTGCAGCATTGCTGTAAAAAGGTCTGGAGATATAGAGTTACCTTGTCTTACCCTCTTCTCAATGTTAACCATCCTTATATCATTATACAATCTAACTGTTGCTGTTGCATTTTTATAAATATTCTTTAGAATATGACATATCCTGGGTTTATACCTTGATGATCCAATGCTTTAATCACTGAAGAAATACTTATAGAATCAAATGCTTTTTCATAATCTATAAATCAAAAGCATAATGGCAACACATAGTCATTGGTTTTTCTATAACTTCTCTCAATACTTGGATGTGATCCACTGTGGTATAACCATTTTTAAATTCAGCTTGTTCTTTTGGTTGGTTAAAATCCAAACTTTGTTGTAGATAAGTTATAATTAGTTTGGTAAAATTTTTGTATAGAACTGATAAAAGACCAATAAACATAACATAATCACCACTTCTTATGCTTGCTTATAACTGTTATTAAAACAGGCAAAACTCACTATATGTATTGCCACACACAGCAAGCTAGAGTAATCCAAGGCTCCTCACTGATGAAGTCCACAAGCCAGAAACTAGTCTGGGAATATTGGATGAGTAGGCACTAGATGGGGATTTTATGCACAAGCCTTCTGGCATCCATTAATTACTCTAGCTTGCTGTGTGTGGCAATACATATAGTTAGTTTTGCCTGTTTTAATAACTGATAAAAGACTGATAGGTCTATAATTTTTAATATCTTCTTTATCACCTTTTTTAAATATTAATATTAATACTGCATTATTCCAATCATCTAGTACATCTTTACTACTTAGATATTTAATATATAATTTTGCCAAAAAATTTTCTATTTCTTCACCTGCTTCTTTTAAGTTAAGATATTGATTATAATTTTATCATTACAGGGAGCTTTTCCCTTTTTTATAAATTTAATTGCATGTCTCACTTCTTCATTTAACATCCTGGAAAATTCAAAAGATATATTAGTTGTAGAGGGTACTTTTCATTGTTCTTTATTGTTATATAATTCTTTATAGAACTTTTCTACAGATTTAATGATGTCATTGCTTGTTTTTAGTAATAGTTCCATCTTCTTTTCATATTGCAGAAATGTATTTTTATCAATACCAAGATGTTGTTTTACACTCTTGAGACTTTTATTCTCTTCGATAGTTTTTTTGCTAATTCACAATTATATTTTCTTATATTATTATTAATTTTTTATGGAATCACTTAGCAAAATTTGAAATATTTAATCCTTCATGCATCATTTTTATATATTTTCATATTCCTTCTTTTTGTCATAAATTGTCTTGTCTCAGAAAAATTTTTACTGGTCAATTACTGCTTTTTTTGCATTAGCTATCTTTGTTGTAGTTTTTAAAAGTATATTTATTAGTTATTGCATTTCTTCAAATTTGAATAATGTTCAAAATCTGTTAATATTTGAAAATGATTTGCAAGTTCTAATTTAAATTTATTGAAATGTTTTTTTTAAGATTAGGAATATCAGCTATAAATATTGTTATTCTTAATAATTTTTTTTTATCTTTAGTTTTACATTAACATGTATCTTACATCTTATTAATTGATGATCACATCATGTGTTGAATTTATTAAGAGTGTTACAATCTTGAAGGATGTATTTTCTATTAATCAAAATATAATCCAATTTTGCTGTATCTTCATTTGGAGGCTTCCATGTACATTTCCTTTTAACATTTTTCTCAAAAAAAAATTCATAATACAAAGTTTATTTTTTCTGTAAACTTCACACATCTATCTTCTCTCTCATTTCTAACAACACAATCAAATTTATCTACTGTACTCTAATTCTTCAGTTGTTTACCAATTGTAGCATTAAGGTCTTCCAAGACAATTTTAACATGGAGTTTGGTCTCATCAAAAGCTTTTTGTACATCCATATAAGAATCTTCTATTTTTTTCATCACAATGAGAACTTGTTAGGGCATAAACCTGAATTATCTGCATTTGGTATCTGCTATTAAGTTGAATAACTAATGCTCTGTCCAATACACCATCAATCTCCACAATGTTGTTCTTCCACTTTTTATTTATAATAGATTCTACTCTCCATGTACTTCCAATGTTTGTTCCTTTATAGTACAGTACATGTCAATTTTTTAAATTAATTGTCTCTTCATCTTTTCTTCTAACCTCACAAAGTCTAATAATGTCCCATTTAATATGAGATAGTTCTTCTTCCAATTCTTGTAAATTTCCTTCACTTGAAAGTGATCTGCAGTTGTAAATATCTAAATAAAATGTCATCACATGGCAGCCTAAGTCCACAATCAGAGAATACTTGGCATCATCCATCTTCAGCCACTTATTGTTGTCTTGGCTGGTGACTATACAGTCTCCTGGAAATGAGGGTATGGATTTATTTTTGTCTGTCATGACTGTAAATATCTATTAGAAGAAAAAAACATTCATTCACATACACCTTCATTCTGCCTTCAGGGAAACTCAACTAATGTTTCAGATAAGAGCTATCAGGCAACTAGGATGAAAAACTATGGTATTTCTTGATCTCAGAAATAAAAAGCCAATACTCTCACAATGCTGACTAACATGTTGATGAGTAGCCAATTTATGTTTATACTATATGAATAATCGTATAGTAATAACAGCTGCAACGACAAGAAAGTATGGCAAGAACATTAGCAATTGGCCCCATTCAGTTCTTTTAAGGCCTCTAATAAAAAACAAAGGGTCTCCTTTCAATTAAAAGCATTTTCTTTCTGCAGTCTGGATCATGTAGATAATAGTTAAATGATGTAACAGGGTTTTCATTATTAGGGTCTTGGAAATAGTAACAGTTATTGAAAATCCCATCCTACTTTGGATATTATATGTAAAATATAGCCACTATGTCAGTACCATAGTAATAATAATAAGCACCTACACATAAAAAATCCTGAAAACTTTATTCATATCTTTTTTCCCCCATGTGTCATAGCATCATCCGGGAAGCGAATCCGCTAACCCAGGACAACAGCTTATAAAGCAGCTGTTGCTGATCTCTTGACCACCAATGCTTGACTATTCATATCTTTTGCCCACTAAAAACTTAATTTGAGCATATTCGTAAATATAAAAGTTTCATTTATTTCCAAATATAAAAGACTTTAATTATCCAATTATTTGAGCACAATTTATTATATATAAGTTTATTAGTCCTTGTGCTAATCAGGTAAAAATTATAGTATTATATCCTGACAATACTACAAGTATATAACAATAGCAGTTATCTTTTAACAAATGTGAAGATTTTATTCAATTTCTCATGTTTCTTTAGTTAGATATTTTCAACTTAAAAAGAAATTAGAAGTTTTATCTCTGTGCACTCAGGTGAGGGTTTAAAGTCTGAAGTGCTATTTTTTAGAGAGATGACAGACATGTTTAGCTACAAAGTACGTAAATTCCAAAAAATTATTAAACTGACTGTTCTTGCATTATTTACAAACCTTTATTTAAAAGTGATAAGATTGTTAAGCCTGGCTTTGGTTGAAAAGGAAAAATGTCAATCTATAGGTAAATAGCACTTTTCTGTTAGTCCGGGTTTTTTTTAAGTTAGATATAATTAGAGGGGATTTGAATCCATATTTTCAAGCTCTCTTTAGTCATTTGCTCCATCTTATACAACCAATGCACATGACCACATACATGCAGAAAATGATCTCCATTATACATATTTTATCCTAAACCAGTACTCATGAATTGGTCTGGATCAACACCTCTCATTAAGATAGCAAATCTTCAAACATTAATGGACACGATTCATCTTCTCCACTCTTCAGTCATCCATATTATTTGAAAATCTGATATGTTCAAAGACCTTGTTTTCCAAATGGGCTTAAGATATTACATATGAGGGCTTAGACTGATTTATGGTCAGCATGGATATGATGCAACAAAAATTAGCAAACAAGGACTTTGAACACCCATGATTAGATTTTCAATGATATGGATGACTGAAGAATTAGAGAGTGGAGAAGTTTAAAGCCTGTCCATTAAAGTTTGAGGATTTGCTATCTTAATATAAACAGAGCACTGATTATATATATATGCATGAAAGATGATAATCCAGACCAACTGATGAGTGCTGGTTCAGCATGAAATACGTATACAGGATATCTTTTTTTTTGCATGTATGTGATAATGTGTATCTGGCTCAAATCCCTTCTGATTATATATACAATGAATAAATAATAATAAATACAACTAAAATAATATGTTTAATGATCTGCTAAGTCAGCTTTCGACACGGAGTATCTGTATCAAAGTACAACTGAGATAATTGGCAGAGAGTGACAGTGCAGCCGTATTTATTATTATTTATTCATCTTTCACATATTTTTTATGGCTTCAACCTTTCTTTTATATATATTGTGACAATTTATTGTGACATTTTGCAAAATCAATTCAGCCAATCTTTTCAGTGAAAATATCATTTAACCGACAAATTCAATTAGTGTTGTACAGATAAAAGATAAAAAGAAAAGCTTAAAAAAATAAATAAGTAAATATACAAAAAGGAAATAAATCTTTAGGGATGCATATTGAAAAACACTGCAAAAAAAAAATCTATAGTAACCAAAGAAGAAAATCTTTAATATATTTTTTTTATTTATTGTTCGTAGTATTTTTTCTGTGGTCTATATTTTTAAAATGTGTGTGCGTGTGTATATATTGCATTTGTAAACAAATAAAACTAACAATTTTATTTTAAATTTCCTCTTTTTCTTAATAAGTTTTTATAATTAATTTTTGAGATAAAAAAAATCTTATTTCGGTAATACTTGGAAAAACATTTTTTTATATAATCAGAATGCTGAACAAAGTAATATATATCAACTACGTCAGCATTTTTATTAGAATTAATATGGGCAAAAGGCACCATGCAATATCAAATAAATGGAATGATGAACCAAAGTGATCTATATGTAAATGTATTTGTTGTTCATAGATCGATTTTTATAATCATCACAAATGTCATCTTGTGTAATATTCCTACTACTTCTACTACTATTATTACTATTTCTATTACTACTACATTATTATGATGATGAAGATGATGATGACTTTACATCTTTCTCTCTTGCATTTAAAAATATATACTCATTTCTGAATGACTGTTGCTAACGGGTTTGATATAGAAAATCGTGTTACATTTAAGGACTAAGGTTACAAGATAAATTATGTTACAGAAACTTTTAACATTCAGACCATTATACCATTCTTGCATTAAACCTCTCAGAGCAAAAGGAAATGTGAACACTCCAAAAATCAAATTTGCAAACCTGGCAGTATTGTAATAACCCTCTGAGAAACCTTAAAAAATTTTTAAAACAAATCTCATCCTACATCTTCTGAAGCTTATATATTATATGGCCTCTAAAGCAACTAATCAATTTCAAAACTATACCATCAGGGTCAATTCGCTGTGATGAGCAAGTAAATAACATTTCTCTTTTAAAAAAAGCTGTAAGTTCAACAATGGCAAATAACCCTGCATGGTATGGAACATTGATAGGTAGATTGGCACATTCTGATGCTTAAACTCATTAGATTATACCTTTACCTCACCTTCAATATTTGAATTTCTTATGAACCTTCAAGTAATACACCATTCAACTAATGGTACTGTTCATTTGGGCTTCAAATAAATTCTTTTATTTTTTATGTTATTCTTTATGATATTTTCAAAAGTTTTTATCAGCATAAAAAATTCAAAGACACCAATTTTTTATTCAACTTTTTAAATGTCCAATGCTTATATCATAGAAACATTTCTTAATATTATAGAGCTTCGACAATTCTGACTTCCACTTAAAAAATTATGATCTTTTATCCAAAAACCTTTTCCGGAATTTTTATTCATATGATCACCATTCTTTATGCTACTATATGGAGAATTTTGCCTCTGTGAAAAACAAAATTTTTATTATATTTTAGTTCTGTATCAGTCCGCAAAAAATCTTTCATTTCTAAATTATTTGTTAATAATGGGTGATCCGATGAAAGATAGTTACAATTTTTATGTCTTAACTATAAATTTTAAAGCCAGTTGCTATCTTATTAAATAATACTTCTTTTTTTACTAAATAACAATAATGATTTTTGTTAAAAATTATTTAATTTCATGTTAATTATTTTTTGACTACATAATAATAATATTTTTCAAAAGTTGAACTTTTTGTTTTTTTTACTTTTTTCTTTTTACAATCAAATCTCAAATACTCTATCTAATATGACATGATGAAATGATGCACTACCAAACACATTCCTTTTTCATACTGTATCATTTTAAAAGATTGGATTACCAAATATCTCAAATTCATATTTTAGATTTTTTTTCTCAGCCTTCATATTTCAAAGTATTTTTTTTTGGCTTAGTTGTCTTTTTGGTTTTTTTTTTCAAGAATTTTTTTTTATGCCATCCTATCTAGAATACATGCAATGTGTGCGCTTTCCCCCCACTTCTATTACTGCTTTTTTTTCTTCTAGATTTCCATTTTTTGTTTATATTATAGAAATCCAATAAATCCATATTTTAAAATATTTTACTAAAAATCTTAATTGTCATATAACTATTCCATTCTCGAAGATTTGATGCCCAAGAAAATGATGAACATAGCCAAAAAAATTAATTCCAGATTTGATGTTAAGTAATCAATAAACTCATTTTTAAAACGTTCAAAAAAAAAGGAAAGAAGAAAAAATCTGATTTATAATGTACCTGATTTAAAATATCAGTTGGGGGGGGGGGGCTTTCAGTAAAGCATAGGAAGTTTAAAAACTTTAATTTAATACTAGATTATAATTTTCAAATACTGACAAATAAAGATAAATAGTATTATTGTATTAAGTATGAACAATTTTAATTAACGAAGCAAAAAAAATTTTTTTTTTCTATTTTAATATTGATTTCAATGAAAAACACTTGGGCTAAAATTTGTTTTATTTGTTTAAAAAAAAAAATGTAAAATATAAATATTATTTGTATTTAAAAAAAAATAACGAGGCCAAGTAATGTTTTTTTTTAAAAAAAAAAAAAAAAAAAATTAACACACATATACACACGATTAAAAAGGATGATGGGGGGGGGGGTCTCAGTTTAGCCATTTGAAGCACTAAGCAATAAAGTTAGACTCTGGAATTCGAAATCTAAATTGCGGCTTAAATATATCATTTCCGATTCTCAAACTTTATGTAAAACTCCTGGGCACAAACCATTCGATTATCAATAATTGGTAAATTATAATTTTTACCCTTAATTAGTCAAAATCCAAAGCAAAAATAAATTTATTAATTTTTTTTTACTTTTTGGGCTAACCAAAAAAAAAAAAAATCATACATATATTAAATGATAATTAAGTGAATTTAGGCTAACAAAGTACTAATCAGATATCAGAAATGAACTGTTTAAAGCTTTTAAAAATTATTTAAATTTATATGAAACTGGTTGTGCCAGTAGCAAAATATTTTTTTTATTTATACAGCAGAAAACCATCATAAATTATGTTCATATAAGATAGACTCCCCCCCCCCTCCCTTGAAACTGCAGATGTGAGGTCAATATGGTTGGCAAAGAAGTATTAGCTAAAAAATAAAATATTAGAAATTCATATACAGTATTTAAATTCATAAATTTTGCGCTAACATCTGCTTGTATGAATGCCATTATGAATCATTTTTCAGCCAACCATTTTGCTTCCTCTTTTTCTACTCAGTTTGCACTCAAGCAGACATGATTGTGCTCTTTCTCAACTCGTTACTAAACTGTTTTTTTTTTTATAATTATATTATTTTATCTTTTGGTAATTAATTTTGGTTTACATCTTAATGTGATTATTTGTAAAATTAAACATTGTTGTTTATGTTTATGTGCATGCATAATATACTCATTTAAAGAGAGCAGAGTCAGGGAATTAGTATACTAAGGTAAAAAAAAAAAGTATAAATAGGCCGAAAATAGAAAAACCAGAATGATGATAGATTATTCTTATAAAATGTCATTTGTAATGACTATAAAGAGTTATCATCATAAATGATATTACAAATTCTTATACAGTGGAACCATGATATGATATCTACTATATTCTGTGAATAATAGTTCACATTTTGTTAATAAGCTTTGATTACAATAAATTTGATTACTGTAATTCTACGTTTCAATATGCATGCCAAGTCACATGAAAGTTAAAGCTTTCCAAAGAGCTCACTGCATAGCAAAGATCCCTTTAACTGTTCCTTTATGGAAAGAGGAAGTTTTTACTAGATTTGCCATTTGTCTGGTGGTAAGAGTTTGAGTAATTTTATTATTATTCTTTTATCCTCTACCTTAAAAAAACTAAATACCCATTTACCAATAATGGAAGTTTAAGCGTTTTGCCTACAGGCCAGTTATCTGGGTTCAATCCTAGTTTTAAAAATGTTAAAGCTCACTTGATCCAGTTCGAATCTAAATCCTAGGCATGGCAATTAATTGTGCAATTACTGGATTACGAGATTCTACGACTGATATATGTGAAATCACAGTTATATAAAACCTTCCCATGAAAAATTAAATAAATGAATAAAAATAATAAATTATATTAACAAATACACACACATGTGAAAATTTCTCGTTTGATAATTGTTCAAATTCATTACCAAGAAGTGTACTCAAGATTTGAAGTTTTCACTGATTTCAATTATACTTAAGCATTTATTTGTTCCGCTTGATTTTTCCAAACTAACTCTTTGGTAAATCTACACTTGGTTTTTACCATAGAATTTTTATTTTCTTTTAAAAATCAACTGAAGTATAGCAATATTAAATGCATTTGGTCTTATTAAGTGCTTGCTGACAGAAGGTTAAACTTTAAAAAAAAACCATTTCTATTCAGGATTATGTTAAACGAATTTCACAAAAGCATACGTAATTTAACTGATGTAATGAAATAAACTTATCTGCTTATGTGTTTATATACAAATTAAGACTGTCAGTATATATGTGTATTACTACAATTTGTTCTATAAGTTTCAACTTTCTGCTTTTACAACCATTTTGGTTATTATTTATCATTTATTAGGCAGGAAATTATTATTATATTATTCCTAGCCCAGATATAAATTTTAAACTCGGTTAAATATTAATATATCTATTTCCTTATTAAACGTAACTATATGGTAAAATTAATTCAAATTCATCCTTCCTTTTTACAATGTGTATTATTACATAAAAGCACTGTAAATGTTGCTCCTTTGTTCGACATATAATGCTTTTAAATCATAGCCAGGGATAAGATGATTTATTTCTTTTGTTTACACATACATTAAGCTATGATTAATTTAAAATGTGTATTATTATTCCTTAGATGTACTCAAAATTTTAATTCCATATCATCATCTTAAGGCAAATGAATAAATATATATATTGTAATAAATGGAATGAAGATGAAAATAATTTACATTTTACATATTATCTGGCTACATTAATGCATCAGTTTTTTAATGATACAAATTCTAAATATATAAACAGACAACAAATGATAGAACATTTACTATAAAATCATTGAAGTATATATATATTATATTTTTAATTTGAATAAGGAGATAATTTCAATTATGAAAAAAAAATTTAATATTGTTTTTTTTTATGTCCTTTAAGACTGAATGTATTTCTAGAATAGATGATAATAGATGGACAGTTAAGGTCAAAAACTGGATCTAAAGAGATTGAAAAGACCCTGAAAAAGGCCATATGTGGGATGGATGGATGAAATAAAGGAGTTTGTTGGGATTATGTGGAGAAGAGAGGCTAGAGATTGGAGAAACTGATGAATCTTGAAAAGACTATCATTCTGCAATGGATAGATGTTGTAATTGTTTATGTCTCTTCAAAATATCTAAAAAAAATGGTAGTGCATATAATTCTATATTATTTGAATATGGAAAGAATACAGGCTATTTGTTTAAACCTCTTGTTTCTAAAATTATTTGCCTGTAGAAAAATAATAACAAGCATCAATAATTTTGACATTGATTAATTCAAAAAATTATGTTGATGTTGGAACCAATAGCATTTTTTTAAATAGGGACTGTGTTTTAATTTATAATGGGTATATAATTAATTAGAAAAAAAATGTAAGATTCAATAGCATTGCTTTTTGTCAATAACTGGCTTTCAATTTATATTAGTATGTGTAATAGATTTCCTAAAATAAATTGTATATAATCCTTCTTTAATATATATTTATATTGAAAGTCTGACTTAGTTTTTTTTTTTTTTTAAATCTATAACAATATTGTTTATAAATTAATTATCTATACACTCTTGTGAAATTCAATTTTTAAACAGAATTTTGATGATGATCAAACCAAATACTCTTCTACACTTATTTGTCACTACGTTCTTTACAAAGTATGAACGAAAATAATTTACATTTTACACAACTGGCTATGTTGATGCGTCTTTTCAGATGGTATAGATTCTAAACAAGATTCTATATTTTTGATAATGATGGGGATCAAATCAAGTATTTTTCTGCATTAAATCAGTTGTAGCTAAGTTCTTTACCTAATACTCATTATGTACGCTGATAATTATATTGTCTTCAATAAAAATTGATATTGTAAAAGGACCTAGTCTGCTATGGGGATCATCATCACACCATCATTATCTTGATCACCACATCTGTATTTAGAAATCTAGATTCAAATCATTTCCATATTCATCATTATCATTTAATTTAAACATAATGCAGTTCAAACTATGCACTTTTATTAATTATTGTAATAAACATTTTTGAATATGAGAGTTAAATGACAAGATGCTATGAATAAACTTAACAGTTTGTTTATTAAAGTTAGTTTGAATAATAACAAACATACCAACTGGTCAAAATTACATCAAGGTTAGGGTGTGAAGTCAATGCATCAATCATGCACTCTCACGTATCTAATGAAATATACTATCTTTTAATTCTCCCATTTCCAAATGTAAGATTATAATTTTAAAATATTACTTTTAGGACCAAGTTAATTGATGCTTCCAATTTGTGTATTTAAATAACAATAAAAAAAATATTAAACTTTAGAATTTAACTCTTTTCACAAGTTTAAGAGGAAATAAAACTATCCCCCTCCTCACATACAATTTCAGAGCTTGGAGAGAAAAATATTTACAAAATGTATCTTTTATGTTACAAAGTAAAATTTAAAAAAAATGTAATACTTACAGCAGTAGCAAAATATATATTGATTACACTTTTATAAAATTGAATTAAAACATATTTTATTAGCATGAATTATAGTATGCACATATATGGATGTCAAATTCCAAGTATCCGTACACACAAATATTAATGTGAATAGTCTATGCACGTATATGGATGTCAAATTCCAAGTATCCGTACACACAAATATTAATGTGAATAGTCTTTACAGTTTCAGATTGGCAGCTTCTCTCCAGCTTTTGCATATATAGTCTAGGTGGTAGTTTGGGTTGTGATTTCAGATAGACAAATTTTAGTTTCATCCAAATTACTAGAGTGCTGGATAGTTAACTTAAACATCACCAACTGTCTAATTTTTGCAGAAAGTTAGGCATCTAGCAATTAGGCAAATTGTTTCTGAGAGCCAACAACCTTTATAATGAAGACAGACACTACATTATTTTTTCCCATCCATTTGCCACTCTTTCAGCCACTATATATGCCTCACTCTTTTATTATTCCAACAATCTGAAAATTCTGTCTTCTGTGCCATATTATTAAAACATGATAATAGATTTAATTTTGCCTATTTCCCAAATTCATCATCATCTCCACTGCCCACATTTAACTGTCATGCCTTTCCACTTTCCACCTTCTTCCCTGCTTCATTCAAGTCATTTTCTATAAAACTAATATTTCTATTACTATGTACTTTTATGTTTGTTATCACTCTGCCCTTCACATCTAACATCTTTTCTATATCCACTAATATTTATTTAAGATTATCTCTAATTCTTCTCTAGAGGTACATTTTTTCCTCATTACTTAGTAATACTATTTTTCTTTCCTTTATATGTCTTAATTTAACATATTTTCAAAAAAAAATTCTTCCACTTTTATTAATATCCTCCAATAATTCACTATTTAATTTTATTCTTTTTATATAATTATCTATTTTAGCCAATGTCTGTTTTTTTAAAATAGTTTTCCATTTAATATTAACATCTTTTTCACTTTCTTTGATTTTAATAGCACATTTATATTCTCTTCATGCTTTTCCCCTCTCTTTTACACTTTTACTAATTCTATTACTATTATTATTTTGAATATTCTCACCTAAAACCCTATTTGCCACTTTTTCTACTTCACCACGTCTGTCCTTATATTCATCTCTAATGAACTCTTTCATGATTTCTTCTTTTATTTTGTATCCTAACTTATTCTTATCATTTACTCTCCATTCACATCTTTTCCTAGCCTTTCTACTTTTATTATTATTTTCCATCACATTGTAATCTTTTCTATTATAATGAAATTATGATAACTATTAATACTCTCTTTATTATCAAACACTTTAATGTTTCATACTTTATTCATTTCCTCTTTCTCTAGTAATATATAATCTACTGTGTGAAATGTATTGTTTCTAGTTCGTGTATGTGTATTGCCCTTTGTAAATATTTGATAAATTTTTAATGCTCAAAAAACAAAAAAATTTCAAAAACAGTGAGTCCAATCTTGTTATCCACATTATTAATTTCTTCAGTATGTCTATTCATATCCCTTATGACCATTATTTTCTTTCCCTTTTTTTTGAAACTCTTTATATTCTTAACTAGGCATTCATATATGTTACTGTTTCACTTCATTATAGTTTAATTATCTCCAGTGGCCATATACACTATAGCCACAATCCATTCTTGTTTTTCTAGCCTTATTTCAAATTACAAATGTTCTTGACACTTTACAATATTTAAATACTTTTTAGCATAGCTCCTACATCACTACTCCTATTTTCTTTTCTATTTATACTCAACCATACCAAGTTTTGTGGTGTATATTCTTCTTTTCTTAGATGTGCTTCCATTACTGTTAATACCTCAATACCTTCATTTTTAACTATTTTGTTTAATTTCAACCAATACAAACACTGTACAGCATATTTTGCAAAACATTGCCCAGTTTTAATAACTTTTTGTTTATATTTGAATACTTGCGATTTTGAAAACAAAAACTATTTTGCTAATTAATGTTTTTGAAATAAATTATTTTGATTTTTTAATATTATGCATATTTCTTGCATCTAATATGTACATGCTCATGTAATTATGGTAGATTAAAATGTATTCAATTTCAAAAAAATATTGTTAGAGCAAATGATTATTATCTTAACCAGACCAATGCTATTATAAATATTTGTTTGGCATTTATAATTTTAAGACTGACTAAAACTCATTTTTACAAACTAAAATTGGATGTATTTACAATGTCTAACCCCTCTTACCCTCAGTCATAAGAGTTAATTTATTTATTTAAACTGCCTTTGAAAATGAACATTACAATGATTTATTTCAATATGTTTTTAAAATTCTTATTTTATAGAAATAGATGGCTACTTAAATTTCCCGGCATTTATCTTCTATTATTTAATAGATACCTATTTTTTTGTTGTTGTTGCCCTAATTCATTAAGTCACTTTGTGAAAGAATATTGAAGACATTTATTCAGTACCATCTTAATTTCTATCTATTTCGACAAGTTAACCTATATTCGTCATCTCTTGTTGACCTAGTTTATGATTGCCACAATATATTGTCACAGTATCTAATTTTAGTTAGAAGCCAAAATATTTTTTTAAAAAACTATCACTTCTAATATAGTAATGTAGTCAAATCTTTTTGTTTGTTTTTGGAGACACCTTAGTTCAACAACTGTAATAACAGATGTATTATCTGCTAATCCTTTTACATTAATAACACCTAGCTTCAGCACTAATAATAAAGCATTGGTTGTGCTATAATATACAAATGGCCTTGCAGAACAGAGGTAGCAATTTGTGTACTAATGTGATGTTTATAATGAGATTCAAATTCAGAGTGAATAAAATTCTTTTCAAGAAACTCAGAATTTATTTCTCAAGATGACCCATAGTCAACCCAGATGAACATCGAACATTCATTGGTAAATGGGTATCTAACTATACTTAGCTAGAAAGTAAAACAATGATGAAAAAAATCACACACACCCTCATCATCTAACAATTGAAAGATTGAGTTCTGATTTCTGCATTACTTTTTCCTTAGTGGTCATTGGGATGGGATTTTTGCCATGCTGTGATTTATTTAATTATAAGATTGTTTTACCTACTGTGTTAAAACAAATATTACCAAATTCACCACTTCCTTTAAAGTGTCCACAGTAGAGTGATTAAATTGCATTTATATGTTAAAATAGTTTAAAGACTGTAATTTAAGATATTCAACTTCCATTTAAAAAAAAAAACAGCATATGGTTTTACTGCTCGGATTTCATAAGAAGTTTGAGTGCCAGCATTGATTCTGGGACATGCCAATTCCGAATTGGACCTTCAACCAACTGTACTAAACTACTCAGAATACCATCAATGCATATTTGTTGAAAATATGTACTCTTCAGCTTCCTTTATAATAGTGATACTACAACCATCAGTTATTATAAATTTGGGGATGGCATGCAATCCTAGATGAAGATGCTCAAGGAGTGTTGATAAACAGTTTTTTATATCTGTCTCAGAAGTGCCATGCCCACCTGAAAGACACATGCCATGCCAGAAAGAGTGAGATCTTGGTTGAACATTTTGCAGGGTCTCCTTGAAGTAGGTTTCAATGTGTTGAAGCATGTGAGGTCCAGAGAGGTTGAAGCCATTGAAAAGGAGGGTAGATGGAGTGGCTTGCTTTTGTTTGCAACCCAAAGCCCACCGAAGATACCCTCAGGTCCAGCAGTGCTGATTCAGAAGAAATCCTTTGGAGCATTTCATGGCTACGTATTTGGCTATTGCAGATTGTTTTTGTCTATATTGATGTTTCAGGGTGAAGGACTTTGCCACTGGTTCCATATCTATGCTGAAAGAATTGGATTTTATGAGAGATCTGTTCTAGGTCATTAAAAAGGAAGGCCTTTCAATTTTTTCTCTTCATCTAGATTTGACAAAAGCATCAACACTGATAGTCCTAGTTCCCAAGTAAGAAGCTCCTGCTGACACATGCTCTTCATCTGAACATCACCGTTTGTAGCCATATATTTCACTAATAAAGTTTCTTTGAAAATACAACCATCAGTCATAAATCTTTCGATTTTCACAGAATTTTTTTTTTTAATCTTAAAAGACTTATTATACCAAAAGAACAAATTAGTTTCAAATTAAAAATTAAGAAATAAGTGAAATTTTTTAATAAAAATTGTTCTAAAATTTCACAAAAGTCCAAATAAACAGACGACGTTTCGTGTCTTTCTCATTACTATTTTGGTATAGCCGTTAAAATTAATCAAAATCACTGGTAAAACACATAGATATACAGTATGGTATATACATTTTAAAAATAATTTATTTTTAAAAAACCTGTTTTATTTTTTATTTTTAAAGTAGTTTTTTTTTTTTTAAATGGAACACTTTTACTTTACTAATAGTAAGAAATAAATTGACTATTTTTTTAAATAATCATCTTCAACCAAGTATTTCTTTTTTTTTAAAAAAAAAAAAACATATCGCTTTTTTTACCTCGTATTAGATCAATATGATGGTTAAAGATAAGTGCTTAAAGCAGTCAAAATGCTTCTTAATATGAATAAATAAAAAATTCTTAATGTGGCAACTTTTTGAAGTTATATTTTTAAAAACTATTGATAGCTATAGGCCTGCGAAAATAATAAATAAATATATATATATTTTAAAATGTTATAAACATCTGAAGCTTGTCATATACTCTTCTCATAATGCTATGATAGGTTATTTTTGTATGTAAAAGTCTGGATTTAAACCAAGGCATAGAACACCTAAAAAAAATTTCTAAAGACTTGGATTCTACAGCTAAATCAGTTACGCATTCAATATAGGTCAGTAAAAGGATATCTAGCAATTTTTAGCTTGAAAATAAAACAAGAACGAAAAACTGCTTAAATGTTTACTATCTAGTAATTGCAGGGCCTGGTGAGTAATGTTTTTTCTTTCACTGTTCCTCTATACTACACTAGTGAAAAGGTTTTTGCACCAAAGAAGACTAAAATCTTTTAATATATGACATATATAATTAAAGAGCATTTAGAATCACGTAAGAAAATGTTTTTCAAATCATTATATAATCTACTTATCTCAAATTAATTCAGTTCATGAAAATAATTTTGAAACAAATAAATGTATCACTTATTAGAGTTTAATTCTTTACATTATACAATAGTGCCATCTTTCATTCATAGCTTTGTGAGAGCTGTAAACAAAAACTGGACATTAAATGGCAATGAAGTTAATATGTTCAACATTTTTTTCAAATTTATTTTATTCTGCAGAATGAAATACAAAAAAATGGTAACCATCCAATCACAATATTCTTCTTAGTATACTATCCAAATTAATCCCTCAAAAGTTTCAGTTTGTTTGATATAGGAACAGTACTAACTATGTAGCATTAGCATTAATAATAGCTGTAGTAACAGCAGTAGTAGCAACAATATTAGTACTAGTGGTAATAGTAGTAGTAATAGCAGTAATTTAAAATCAAAGATGGGTGACTGTTACAGGTTATGACAAACTGGAACATTCACTTGTCAAAATAAATTACAAATGTATTGCTTTATTTACTTCATGCTTCGTGATGCTTACCCACATTTGACCTTTGTATTTTATTTCACAGCTGTCATTTTTCATTTTAATGCTGAAGTTTTTTATAGATGTAAATGTAGTTTTTTAAATAAAAAGGAATCACTTTATTATTGTTTCTCTTTTATTCTTCAGCTTCCAACTATATGAAGTGTTGTGGTCTTCAGATTTTATTTACAATTATAATATCACTTATTCATTGGTAAAATTAAAAGACAGAAATAAAGAAATAAAGCTGGGCTGGACACACTACACACATTTGAAATCCTAAATTGGATCTCAAGAAAATGTAAAAAAGGCTCTAGAAAAGACAGATGAATGGATAAGAAATCTATCAGTGTGATGTGAAAAAAAAAGGTTATGAATGGGAAGGGATAGAATTAAACTTGGAAAGACCTTCATCCTGTGGTGAATTAATAATAGTTGAAAGTGATGATGATGATAATTTCATTTAGTTATGTTGTATAGAGTAGCATAATTATATTTATTATATATTTAGGTATTGATTTCATTGTGCAAGATTTTTTGTAAATAATGAATTTATATCAGTCTGCCTTTTATATGTATAAATCTTGGTGAAATTGTATTGGTTAAAATAAAATCATTAAATTAAAAATTCAAACTATAACATTGAAGCAAGTTATATTACTGGTATATAAGCAGAAATTAACATGCTATATTTGATGATAGATTGATTCCTTTTTATGTATGGACTCTTGAATAAGGATGACTGACTTCTAAATATGTTTTGTATAAATAGGTTTTAATTTTTCAATGTAGCATCAGTTGATATCGTTTCAATTTTGATAATTCAACTAATTTGTTTACTAAAACTGCCAAACTCTCCATACAGAAATGTCATCAAGTACAAGCCTTTGTTAAGTAATCAATGGATGCACAAACTTTCCTGCATCCATTGATTACTTACAAAGGCTTGCACTTGGTGGCACTACTGTACAGAGATTGACACTCTCATTAACAGTATGTGTAAGCATAAGAAATGGTGATCATGTGATAATTTATTTATTGATATTTTTTATAAATTTTATAGAAGAATTTTATGAAAGCTGTTGCGTTCAACCTGTCAAATGTCATATGACCTACAAATGCATTATGTGATTGTTTTATATCATCATCATCATCATTATCAACCATTATCAATCCACTGCAGGATGAAGGTCTCTCCAAGTTTAATCCATCTTCTCCGATCTTTAGCTTCTCTTCTCCACATCACCCCTGCACACTTTCTTATTTCATCCATCCATCTCACATGTGGTCTCTTTCTGGGTCTTTTACAATCTCTTGGAATCCAGTTTAAAATTTCAATTATCCATCTATTATCATCTCTTCTGGCAATATGTCCAGCCCAACTCCACTTCAATCTTTTAATTTTTTCAATGAGGTCAGTAACACCTATTTGTTCTCTTACCCATACATTGCATTTACAATCTCTTCTTGTTACTCCCAACATACATCTCTCCATACTTTTTTGAGTGGTCTGAAGTCTCTGAATTGCTTTTCTATTAAGTGTCCAAGTCTCAGATCCATAAGTAAGAACTGGTAAAACACATTTGTTAAAAACCTTCCTTTTCAAACATACTGAATAATATATTTTTGGCTTTACTGATATGTAAATATTTTTCAAATATTAACACATTTCATTGTACAATATTAAAAATTTACATTTATAAACATTACTACTGATTCTATTACAAACACTTTTTTGCATCAAAGTTCAAATTTATTATTGACAATATATATTGTCTTTTTTTTTTTTTTACTTAAGATAACAAAACCACTTGATTTTCTTTCAAAAAAAACTATCATCCAAAATAATCCATACTTGAATAAGAATGATTTGTTATAATTCTTCATGTAAAACTGGCTCAGTTTTATGCACACACACAAATTTATGTATATTTAATAAATGAAATTTTACATTGTGAAATATTATGTAATATATTTGAGTAAAGAATTCTTCTAGAGCTACATAGAAAGAGCATGCATAGTCTTGCAACAGAAATGTTTGCCTACCAAGCTGATAAAAGGAATTAACTTTTCTTAATGACTAAGATTTTAAATAGGACGCTAATCAGACAATGCCACCTATGAGAATGAAGTTCTGTTTGATGAAGATACAAACAATGCCTATTCAAATGTGACTCAAATTCACAAGTACTTCTTTTACTTATTTAAGCAGATCATTTTTGTATGCACTCAAAATAAAGGCTAATAGTTAACCAAGGGTCCAGCATTCACAAGAAAATACCTTTCACACCTGTAGTTGATCAATCCCATTCATGTAAGAAATCTAAATTAATCCAGAAGTTAAATGAGAATTATTAAGTAACTGAATAGGTTGACTATGGATTGTCTGTAAATAAAAAATCTTAATTCTAGTAATGAACTGAATATATAATAAAAATTATTTGTTAATTTATAATACTTTTCCTTTTTAAAATATAATAATAATACTATAATTATATAAAAAAAATATATATATAAATTTATTTAATTAAAAAATAAATAAATAAATAAGCATTTCTAAATAAAGTTTTAATGTTCTATAATTGAACTCTCTCTCTTTTTTTTTTAATATGAATCAATTTAAGGCTTTATATAACATAATCCATTATAAATTTAAAAATAAATTCCTCCGTCAGTTGTAATAAATAAAACATATTAGCTTCATTGACATAAAATAAGTGGGTGAATAAAATTATAGAAAACTAGTTGGTAAAACAATAAAATATTTTATTACACACAAATGTATATATAAGAAATTTTAAAAAATTCACATTTAAAATCAAATTGCATTATTTTGCTGTTATTTTTCTTGCATAATTCTTCAATATAAAATAAATACTTAAATATATGTTTATATAGGTAACTGGTCTTCATTGTTGGTTGTGCGGTTATGAATCGGCATTTCACTTACGTCACAATGTATTCCAATGGATTAAATAATCCTGCAATCACATTATAAATTTAAAATTTTTTAAATTATATTTTCATCATCATCATCATCATCATTGTCAATCATTATCAATCCACTGCAGGGTGAAGGTTTCTCCAATTCAATCCATCTTCACCGATCTCTAGCCTCTCTTCTCCAGATCACCCCTGCACACTTTTTTATTTTAATCCATCCATCTCACATATAGTCACTTTCTGGACCTTTTACAATCACTTGGAATTCAGTTTAAGATTTTAGTTGTCCATCTATCATCATCTTTTTTAGGAATATGTCCAGCCCAACTTTAGTTTTTCAATTTTTTTAATGATGTTTGTTCTCTTACCCATATATTGCATTTTCAATCTCTTCTTTTTGCTCCTAACATGCATCTCTACATATTTCTTTGAGTGATCTGAACTCTCTATATTGCTCTTCTATTAAGTGTCCAAGTCTCAGATCCATAAATAAAAACTGATAAAACACATTTATTAAAAACCTTTCTTTTCAACCACAAGCAATTTTTACTTTTAATATTAAGTTATTTTTACCAAAAGTACTCCAACCTTTCATCCATTGATTCCATTTGTAGTAATAATATGATCAAAGTATTTGTAGTTGTTAACTTCATCTAACTCACCATAATCGATCATTATTTTTATCTTCCAAAAAAGTTCATTGAACATTACTTTAGTCTTTTTAACATTTACCTTTAGTCCTACTTTCTTATTTTCATCTGATAACTCTTGCAATATTTCCTGAAGCTCTAAAGCATTATTTGCAAAAACAACTATAAAATATAATGTCTCTTTATAATATTGTTTTAAGTAGTATTCATGAAATTTCTGGAAAAAAAATTACTATCTGTTTTAAAAAAATTTCATTTTAATAGCAGCAGTGGTAATACAGTTCTTATTGTCTTTTTGTCATCTATCAAAAACTTAATGTCTAAATTTTGCTTTAGTAAGTTACTGGAGAGGATTGTATTTGATTTTAGTTATTAAAAAAGTGACAATAATCATATAATACATTGAAAAATTTCTTTATCTGATCCACATAATTTATAAATTGTGTTCTAGGATCATCTATGATATGTATCCTGTTGAGAAATGTAATTGGAACATATCATAAAGAAATTTGATGCCTGTATACATCAATGATTCATCCAATAATATATTTTCTAATATTTGATATTTGTACTAATCTTTTTTTTTTATTAAAAAAATTTATTAATAACAAACTATGTATAAACATTAATATATTAATACAATAGAATTAATTTATGTTATATAGGAAAAAGTTTGATGAAACTACAACATAATGGTATGATAACTTCTTTAATTTCAATGCTGTGTAATCCAAATTTGAAGAGTATCATATACTACTACAATCAGAATGACTAAACTGAGGAAGAGTCCAGATACTTATTTTCAGGAGTGAAAACTGATGGAAAATGTTAATGGGAATAAAGGTTTAAGCTATGAGAGAGAGAACAATGAGGTAGACTGTTACTTGCCAAGTTTTGATCATGATGCTTGTAGGTAAAAATTTGAGAGTATAAGTATTAGTTGAACCATTTTTTCTTATATCTTTTTGAATACATTGTATTTACTATTGTCAAATATTATGAAACAGCATGCAAGTCACATGGTTGTTTATAGTATTCTTATATCAGCTTATTTATAATAATGTTACATCAGCTTTTTTTGATTGGTTATTTTTTCATTTTTTGTCTGGTTTTATAACTAGATTTCATAAAAATTTACTTTACTGTTGTGAATAGTTTTATATATAGAGAGAAGTGAATAACTGCAAAAGCCAATGATTATTAAAACAACTTCTCCTTTGAGTAATATTGTTGAATTGAATGATACTATAGTCATCTCATGTTCAGTTGACAAGACTGAAATTGTTCCAGGTTCTGATTATACTTGAGATTTTTTAAGAATATGACATATAATAAATCTACTTATACAGCCAATGAAGGTCGGTCTAAGAATATTCTAGCTATTCTTGATTAAAAAAGAAAAGTTCCAGATTAATTTGTGTTGCTCAAATGAATTATTATACATATTACAAAAAAAAAGTCAATTGTAATATAAGATGGCCATCACTACTGATAGGTAGGTGTCTCTCCTAATCTGCCACTAGATATGTCAACCATCACATTACTTCTAAGCAACTAAACATTGTTATTATTAGTTCTATTACTACTTCCACTATAATTACTACTATCATTGTTCTTATTCATTATTATTTTAAAACATTGCAAACACTTTTATTATTTAATCACATAATAAAAAGCAAAAAAATATTTCATAAAGGACATAGATCTTTCAATATTTTTATGCAAAATAGCCAAAAACTGTAGACAATGTAGCAATATATAAATTTAAAAAATATTACATTATTGGATCATGAAAAATATATAAAATTGTTCAATGATGCTTTAAATGTAAATATTTGTTGTTGTTAAACTTCATATATATTAAGATATTGTAAAATATTTTCTATGCATGATTATTTTCACAAGTGAGAATTCATAGTGATGAAATTACATAATAACAACAACAACTATTGTTATTATCATCATCATCATCATCATTATTATTATTATTATTATTATTATTATTATTATTATTATTATTATTATTATTATTATTATTATTATTTAAAACAAGTATTATAAAACTTAACTATTCAATAAAATTTAAATCTGAAGTCATGGTTTCTAAATATTGAGGATCAAAAGAAAAACCATACTCTACCTAATATGTTTAGCACTGAACAAAGTATATTTTGTACTGTTACTTAGAAAGAAAAAAAAATTAAGCATAAAATTTTAACTTTTTACATATGAATAATATATATATATATATCAAAGATAAATCATGAATTTAATACAGAATTAAAAAAAAAATAGTTTCTTTAAAATACTTGAGTTTTTTATCCAAAGAAAGGTACATTTGTAATCAACTACTTTACCATATATATTAATAAATAAAATCTATGTAAGATATTTCATAAGTTCCACACCATAAAGTAATTGAATTTTTGCATATGGTACATTACTATATATAAAAATAAATCCCAGAGACAAAATACACATTTAAAGAAAACAATGTATAGAAAATTTGAATTGCAATAATTTTATAATGCAACTTTGATTTGATTTAATAAAAAAATTTATAGCACTTTTAAAAACCTTGGATTTTTTTATTCTATATAATTTAGATCTACTTTTAACCAACAGAAACAATTTGCAATAGGACAATTACAATAAAATCTCAAATAGAGATGAATCATAATTGAATATTGGTCAACTTTATGTATATAATAACAATCTTTCAAGTATAATAAGTTGAAATGGATAGCTAAAAAGAGCTTAAAAGTCTGGGTTCAAATTCCCTCTAAATATATCAAGCTTAAAATATATATACAATACATGTATTTAAATATTATATTTTTAGCCTGTATTCTGCCCATTCTTTTTTTGTGTATTTAAATAGGCTTAAGTTCTTACATATAAGGGGTCAGATTGAGTTATGGTCAACATGGGTGTGACATAAGAAAATTAGAAAACAAGAGCTTTGAATATGTCATCATCAAATTTTCAATGATGTGGATGATTGGAGAGTTGTAGATTGAAAAATATTGAAGCCTGTTTATTAAAGTTTAATTATATGCTATCATATTATAAAATAAACACTGTTTACATAAATGTGTGGCAGATGATGATCTGGACTACTCAGCATGAAATACATATATTGGAGATCACTTATTTTTTCACATCTATATGGTCATGTGTATCAGCAGTATAAGATAGAGTGGATAACTAGAGGAAGCTTGAAAGTCTGGGTTCAAATTCCTTTTAATTACATCAAAAATAACTTAGAAATGTGTTCTTTTTGGATATACTTGAAGCAACAAAAAACATAATTTGTTGTTGATTATTATTTGATCAGAAGTTTAAGTTGCAGTTTCATCCAACTTAACAAGGTAACTCTCACACTTAGCAAAGCCCAAACCCAATTTTGAAGATTTCTGGCTCATTTTTTTTTAACATTTTATGGAAAATGCTCCAATGTTAAATGGCTCTGAATCATACTAAGTGTGGATGCATGTGTGATAATTTTAAAAAAAAAGTTTTTTACAGATATACCTAGCTAATATAATAGTTTATATCTCACACTCCTAAATCCTAAAGCTGCTTTTTAATTCATAATGTATTTTTATTTATAGCATACCCTAAATGGTTTGGCACAGTCGGTAAACCATCTGATAGAATTGGGAGCCCCAGGATCAATTATGGCACAACTTTCATGAACTTCTAAGCAATTAAGCCACATGCTTTTTGTTTTTATAATAAACTGTCTGCAAAATAATAGATAGACCAGCTACTCACTACTGAAATATAATTAATTTAGCATTTTTCCAATATTATATGTAATTGCCAATTTTGTTTTTTTTTTGACTAACAAATGCTACTAATCCATTTTTAGCAATCTTGCATTTTTTATCTGGACTCCTTCTATATATATATATGGGTCTGTCAAAAAAAAAGATCATTTTACAAGGGCATAGAAATATAGTAAGTAGTAAGTTCTTTTTTCTCATCACAGTTATATATCTAGTGTAAGATTTAGTAATCAATAAGTGTCATATGGTAGTGCTTAATAAATCTCTGTCCACTGCTGTTCTATCTAATATCTTCAGATAATTTTTTAACTTGCAGTTTTCGTCAGAGAAGAGCAGTGCATGTGAATATTTGAATTTAATGCAATTTTCACTAGACAACATAAGCTAGAAACTAATCTGGAGATATTAGATAGGACAACCCTGGATAGGGATTTTTTAAGCAATATCATTTGGCATCTATTAATAACTAAAGCTTATATTAGATGGCATAATAATTGGTGAGAAAAGAGAATTTGCTCCTGAATGACATTAAAGCTGATGTCATGAATCCTTTATAGGTAATATAGTAAGTATATGGTGTTCAAAGTATATTGATAGCATTTGTTTAATTATTCAATAAACCAGAAATTACATGAGATATTGGATAAACACTATTTATTATTATATTACAAATATTGATGATTTTCTATTAGATAGAATGAACTTTTCCATGTAGGTTAGGATTAAACTAATTATTAAATTAATGTCATTTTATATCTGAAATACACCAATTTCATACTTATTTAGAAACTTTCTAAATATGCTATGCTACCTAAAGCATATGGCTTTAGCAATACTAATGTTATTTTGCTTTAATATCACAATCTAAAAAATACAAGGTTGCTAAAAATGTATTAATAGTATTTAATCTGTCAATAAATAAAAATTACACTCATTTATTAAACTACAATTTGCCAGCAGCTAATTGGTTTTCAATATAGTTCATATCATTATAGCCAAAGTATAATAAACCAAAAGAATATCTCCAATCTATTATCAAGGAATCTATTTTTTTATTTACAGAATGACAGATTGTAGATATTGGTTACCTTGACAACAGTTTGAAACTGTTGATTGTTATTGATATTGGGGTTGTCTAAGGGTTGATTGGTTTTTAATGAAGGACATTTATTTAAATTTCTTTGTATCAATTATTTCAATCTCTGTGGTCAAGTTGCAACCTCTAGTGTCTATATAAGTATATTAGACCATTAATAAAGGTGGGATTCCACCTTTATTGTTAAAAAAAGATTGCCTTGACAACAATTTGAAATTGTTGATTGTTACTGATATTGGGATTGTCTGGGTGTTGACTGGTTTTTTAATGATTACTTAGAAACCCATTTAGCCTTGAGCATTATTACACTTATTATTTAAATAATATTTTGGATGCAATTTGAAATTTATAATTGTAGTTTATTTCACTATTTAGATTATATTTACCTGTTTAAAGAGGTTTTTTAAAACTTCTTTGTATCAATAATTTCAATCTCTGTGTCAAGTTGCAACCTTTAGTGTTTATATAAGTATATTAAATCATTAATAAAGGTGGAATTCCACCTTTGTCATTAAAAGGACGTTGCCTTGATGACAATTTGAAATTGTTGATTGTTACTGACATTAGTATTGTCTAAGTGTTGACTGGTTTTTAATGATATATATATATATAAGTATTCTAAAAATAATTTTAGTAAAATTATTGATAACCATATATAAAAAAATAACTTTTTTATTCAGTGTTTAACACCTATTGGTAATCTATATTATAAATCAATTGTAAAAAGAAGCTAAAGAAATAATGTAAAATATTGACAATTAAAAGATATTATACAGAATATATGACCTTATAAAAGAGAATATATATATAACAACAAATAGATCACATTAGTGATATTTAAATTTGAAATGAAGTTGCTATATTGATGTAAATTTGGTCTCTTTTTATGGAATATGAATAATAATGGGTGATCCCATACACAAGTTTTGCAAACATTGTTTTTTTTTTTTTTTTAAACATCATGTCAATAAAAAAAATATTTTAAAAAAATTACATAATACTTTGGAATTTCAATACTTTTTTCAATTTATTTCATATATATTTAGTTTAATTAAATTTTGTATGTTTGCTTAAATATTTTTATAAATAAAAAATGTTTGCATACACTTTTTGAATAGAAAAATTATATATATGCTGATAAATTATTATATTGGTTTGCTGCATTTCTCCATTGTATATTTTAAAGCTGAACAAACATTTTCTTATCTAAATAAATAGCATAGAATAAGAAACACTTTATTATATACTCCAACTGGAAAAGGTCATAAATTTTGTAGTTTAATGAAGTAACAAAATGTTGAACTTATAAGCAGAAAGCCCTGAAATCAAAGGTCATCTATTATTCCTGGTATTAAAATATCACATGACCCATTGAAATATCACATGACCATTTTTTTTTTTCATAAATTTACTGTCATGTTTATGATTAAGTAAATTTGAAGTGAGTTTCAAATTGGGTTACGCTATAGATTAAAAAAACACAGGAAGATTTTAATAATATACAATTATTACAGAATGAAGATTTGAATAAAAATGTGGTAATAAATGAAAAGTAATAGTCAAGCGTTGTTAGCCGATAGGTTAGCACAGCGGCCTTGCAAGCAAGCAGTTGGTTGCAGACGATTGTTGCGGGTTCGCCTCCCGGCCGATGCTATGACATATGGAAAAAGAAAAGTAATCATCCAAATTGCTGAATACGATCCATCGACTCCATATATATATATTATAAACAGTCGATTAATAATTAAAAAAGATAAATATGGGTAAAATATCGTTAATCTTAAACACTTATTCAAAAACTTATATCATTTAAACCAAATTTCAAAAGTGGCCCTTAATCGTTTACAGCAAATAAATTAGTATATACACATATTTTTAAGCAAAATTAAAAAAAAAAAATGAAATATTCAGTAAATACTTATAAATTTATGGATTCATTTGCAATAAATTGTTTGTTTGTTTGTTTATTTGTTTTTTTATTTTTCGAGAGTTTAGATTTACCATGAAGAAATAAAACATCTATTCTTTTTTTATTATTATTAAAACATTACTTTTATTATTCTAAGGTTTTACATTTTACAAATGCTTATAATGTAAGATCTGATATCTATATTATTAGTTCTTATATCTATATCTTCAGCCAATCCGAGATGAGATTCCAAAGCAGGTTGTCATCTTGGTAAATCAAATAATTCCCATATGGCCTTAAATATTACCGTTGGCGCTATTGACTATGTGTATGATTTGGAATGAAGATAGGGGGAATTTTTTGTTGATCAAAATAGCTACTCCCCCGGAAGCTGTGAAAGATATTGAACATTTAAAAAAATCTAAATTCTCCATTAGTTCTTCTATTTTTTTATTAGAATTGATGTGTAGTTTAGGCTCTGATATGCATAGTATATGCGAGAGTGCTTTTCTTATCCACATCTATTCTTGACATCTGAAAATTTCACAAATTCAAAAATCTATGGAATCAGAGATCTGTCCTAACACTAAGGTTTATAAAATAGTATAAACTGTCTGCTTTTTGGTTACATATATTTTAAGAGGACGTAAATGTGGATGGTATCCCTAATTAAAATATATTTTTTGATCCTATACATATAAGATTTTTTTTTAAATCTACATTTCTTCTGAAGCACTTTTCATCATGTTTTATTTAGCTCACCTATAATAGTTTTAACTGCTTGGCAGTCTTCTTCAGATCTCTCAATTTTTACAAATTAAATTTGACAATGCTTTATTTAACTTCCCCCTACAACAGTTTTGACTTTTTAGCATTGTGATGTGTGATGATGTGATGTGATGTATTTGGCTTCTCCTTAAACGAAGTCAAGAATATCTTAGCAACTATGCCCAGATAAACCTGTTAGCCACTTTATTTTCCATTCCTCACTCTAAGTCTTCCCATATTCTGCCCCATCCCATTTCCACAACATAATCTTTGTCAACTCTATGGCCTTTAAATCTAAATCCCCCTTATCTTTTCGCAAACCCAGCATAAAAACTAATAACTCACTTTCTGTATAGTCACTTTGTTCATATCTATTCTCCCATAACTTCATTATCTGTACCCTTTCTGCTTTCAAGAATTTACATTCAATCAACAGCTGCCTAATATTTTCTATACCTTCCTTACACAATTTGCACGCTAAATCACCCATAGTTTTCTATTTACATGTATATTCTCTTGTTGCTAAAGATCCCATTTGAGCCTTAAACAATATTTTTAAACTACTTTCCTTACTATTATCATAAATTAACTCACTTCTAATATTCCATTTACTTCTATATGTATTTAAACTTTTCTTACCCTCCATACTACTTCTCCATCTCTCCAACTCCTTATTTTTTATTAATGCTTCTATTCTTTTATCCCATTCCTTACCACTATAACACTCAACAATCCTCCTAACACAATCATCCCACCTTTTATACAAGTATACCAATATTAATTCTTTATCCAAATCTTTTGCATACCACATTACCTTTCTCACCCATCTTGTTACCTGCCCTTTACTCATAACCCAATTAAACACTATTTTGGCTATTCTTTTACTATCCATAAACTGCAACTATTCATCTTCCTTACAAGTTAATTGTAGTTTACAAAAAGTGAGAAATCTAAAGAAGATTGTTAGGCAGTCAAAATTTTTATAGAGTAGTTAAAGAAAGCATTGTTAAATGTAAATTTGAAAAAAGTTTTGAAAGATCACTAAACATCACATGATCACCATCTCTTATACTACCACATAATTGTTATTAAACAAGGCAAAACTCTCCATACAGTAGTGGCACAGGGTGGCGCTACTGTATGGAGAGTTTTGCATTGTTTAACATCTTTAAAACAAAGTTTCTCATTCAAAAAGAAAGATATATATGCATAAATATATGCCCAGATATCTAATGTTTTTTTTTTCAAGTGTCATAGCATCGGCCGGGACACGAATCCGCAAACCGGGCAACTGCTTGTAAGGTAGTCGCGCTGACCTCTCAACCACCAATGAAAGACCATATCTAATGTTTTTATAACATTTACACACAAAAAGATTATTGAAATTCTCACTATACACAAATTTTGATTTCTTCTAATTGGCCAAACAAATTGACCTTCGGCCAATCACAGGGTTGCAAAAACCAAAATGGAAAGATCAAACATTTAACTACTCCTGGTTATTTATATAAAAACAATATAGCCAATAGAATATTTAAACCAATTGTGGTGAATTTAAATCTTGTTTTACATAAAAATCTATGATTATCAAATAAACAATCACATCTCCAAAACAATTTACACCATTTTTTCACAAGATAATGAAATGCATTTATTTTGGACATAAGAAAAAACAAAGCAGGAAATGTATATAGAAAGATTTTAAATGTTATTCTAATGTTTAAAAATATCATTGTATAATAGCATGGTGATAGAAATGGACTACTAAGTTGCACTTTGGTGCTCAAACACCAGACATACCAATGAGTTTCGTTTTTGATATTGATTTCCATCACAGCTAAATTTATTGGTGATAACCTATACAAATTAATATAAAAACTAAAAAAAGTTTAATATTAGAAGTAAATGGATCTAAAGTATTGTATACATATTTTTTATTACTCATTAGTAAATCAGAACTTATTTCAGATATACAACATATTTTACTTATTACAGAACTATGGAGAAGGTTTTTGTACACTAAATGATGGTTATTTAACAACATCTATAAATAAAATATATCTAGTCAGAATGTATCTTGGGTGTCATTATGGTCTGCTTTTTTTCAAATTTTGCATTTGCAAATTAATAGGATAGGATTACGCATGTGTATTAAATAGTATTATATAAAATATATTTAAATTTAAATAAATTTAATATTTACATATAAGTTAATAATACTTCTATGATTTATAAATTTATTAGTAAGTCATAATTATGAATCAAGTGCTCATTAAAATGTAAAACTTATAAAGTACATTTGTGTAATGTACACAATAGCATTCAGTACATTTGAAGAGCAATGTGGAGTTTAAAGTTCCTTATTGGTCTGAGATCATAGCCTCTGGTATATATATAAGTTCCAATATAACTCTTTGTGAACAAATATAAAGTCTTAACTTCAAACAGCCAATTCAAAAATATATTCTCTTGAATCATATGCTGCAATTATGTTAAATATTGAAATTTTGTTCACAGAGAGCATTTCTGAAATTCCCTAATGATTGGGTGATATGAATATTCTAGCAATATGTATTAGAATAATTTCATATATATTGTGCCAACTAAAATTTGATGTGAATTCAGTAATGTGGTGCTCAAGTATAAATTATCATTTTTAAAATTTTTAAATGATTTTAATAGATAATGTATTAATCTAAAAGCATGGAATTAGGTTGCTATAACAACAAAATATTAAAGCAAGAAATGAGTTGTTATTACTATTGCAACATAAAATTGTAAATAACTTTTATTTATTTAAAATGCATATATTGGTAAAGCTCCATCTAGTGATCATAAAATGCAAGCTAGAAGTTACGAAATTTATAACTTGTTTTGTTTATCATAAATGTACCCTTGAAGGTTTTTGCAATGATATATATTGCAGAGGCTTTTACTATATGGTGAAACTGAACTGATTTCAGACCCATATAGCTATCTATTTGTTAAGCTGGATTTGAAGACATTACGTGTTTGAGAAATTTCATGCTTTCAAACTAATAGAAACATGTTTGATATATGCTGATTTTAGAGTTAGTATTTAGATCTAGTTTCTAGTCTTCCAGCCCTTTACTGATGTGAGCCAAGTAGCTTGAAACCATGGTCTAAAGGTGGAGACAACAAAAGAGATATTGAATTCTAATTCTCTCTCAGCATTTATGTAAACAAAGCTTGTTAGGAGCTATTGGTAAAGCTCCATCTAGTGATCATAAATAATAAAGTTTGTAGTTTTAGTAGAAATATTGTTATTTTTTGTTATATGTATTTTGATTATTATATTCATAAATAATAGATTATAAACAATGCCCATGATTATTTAATGTCTTAAATGTATTTATTGTTATGCTTATATGATATATGTAATATTATATTGGGAAGATATATACAGGGTGTCCAAAAAGTCCATGTGCAATTTAAAAACTTTATTTGTAACTATATTAGTATTTGTAATAGAAAAAAAACTGTAAAAGTATAAGAAAGCTTAATGTACCTAGTTTTAAGTATTTAGTAACTCTTCAACACAAAAATTTAATAATTTTTCAAAACATTAAAAATACTTCTTTTTCAGAATTATGTGACTCATGGATTAAACTGAAGAAAAAGTAAACTGTGTCATTTGGTTGGCTGTACTGAAATCTATTATCACTGTACAAAAAAAAGTTTAGAACTGAATACAGTAAACAATCACCTCATAGGACCTAATTGCCAAATGGATGAAAAAATTCCAAGAGACAGACTCAATCCATGATAAACCATGGTCTACTAGGTCATGTTGCATTACCCTTTGTATTACTAATGATGGTGGGCATGTGGAAGCTAAATAAAATACAATAAAACAACAAAAAATATATTTTCTTATTTCCAATACATTCTACATAATTTCTCTATCACAAATACTAATAAAGTTATATGTTAATATGTATTGCTTTATGTATGTACTTGTATAATATTTATTAATACAACTGATTATTTTATATATTAAGCTACATAATTGTTTTATATAGATGTGAAATAAAAGAGAGTTAAGTTTAGTTTGAATTTGGATTTATATATTTAAATTTTAGCAATTAAAAGTTTAATTTAAAGTATTATTTTTTTATTTGTTAATTGAAAATTATTTTTGAATCGGCATCTTATAAGTATTGAAAATCTAAAAGAACTATATTGTCGTAATTATTCATTGGTATTTCATTTGAAAAATAAGGTGAACAAATAAACAAACTTATGATTATTATATTTCAATTAATTTTTTATGAAGATTATTGGTGTCCTTAACTTACTTATATTTCAAAGAATGTATATGTGCAGCAACATTTTTATTTCACATAAATATATTATATATTAGACATTATATAGGTGAATTTAATGTATAAACACTTCTCTTCATAATATTAATTTCAATGGATAATATATTTCATGATATTTAATTAGAGTATATGTTTCAAACACTTATTGTCTACTATATATTTATTGTTAATAAATTTTAAATTCATTTAAAACAAATAAACTTGCTTTAGTTATGATTCAATTAATAATACTGACCTATTGGCTAATAATATTTTGACAGATAATAGCCAGGTATTGACTTACACCATATAGTTTATAATAAATAATCATAAAATACTCCAAATATTAAACAGTTGGATTGATATGGGTTTGTACAATTACATATTATTTTCTTTATAATAAATTCAATATATTAACTTTTGAACCAGATATACATTTTTATATGGTAACAAATTAATTAATTTGAAATTGCTAAATATTTAATAAGTAGTTAGAAGATTGCCATAGTTATTTTATTAGTTGTATGTAACAGTTATTTTAGGATAGAAATTTATATTTAAGCTAGTTCTATAGTTTATAAAGTAAAAATATATTAATTATTTAGGATAAACAAAGGTTGTTGTAATTGGATGCCAGCATTTTTTTAATTATTATTTATTGTATGTATGCCTATAGTAATTTAGTTATAAAGATGGTAGTTCTATTATATTATAAAATTGGTAATAGAATGATTTACTTTGATTAAATTTAAAGCTCATCCATGTAGATTGTAAATTTCATTTAAATACTAAGCTTTGATGTTGACATGTGATGATTATAGTAGAGTATTGATAGTATTATAGATATTAGGATAATTATAATTTAGGGTTTATAATTATAAATTTATTTAAACGCACATTTATTATGTAAGTAATATTTATTAAGGCTGTAACCTCAAGAATATGTGTGTAAAAATGCGATAGTAGGAACCTCTACAGGTCTTAATCACATGCTTTGGAAGAAAAGAGGTTGAAGTAGAGAAGGAATGGGTTCCCCTCTTTTCTTTCAAAGTGTAAGCTTGTGGTTAAGACCTGCAGAGGTCCCTACTATCACATTTTTACATGCATATTCTTGAATTTAGAGTTTAGTAACTTGGCTTTATTGATTTAAAACATAATTGATTGTGATTTGTTAATAGTATTCACATAAGTGTCAAATAGGAATCTTTCATTTATTTTATGTTAACATGATTGGATATTATAAATTGTAAGGTTATTTGAAGTGTTGATTTTCATTTTATATTATTATAAGTTTGTGTAGCTAGTGAGATATGATAGGTTAATCGATCTTGTGTATTGCAGTTTAACATAGTTTTGTATTGCAGACCTTTTATTCTATTATAATTTGATGATGTAAATTTATAAGGTATTATATATATATATTATTATTATTATTATTATTATTATTATTATTATTATTATTATTATTATTATTATTATTATTAAGAATAGATTAGTATACATAAAAGCCTTTTATCATCATTAAATATGTCATTACATTACAATTGATTTAGCCAATAAAGATATATTACTGTTTTTGTGACATTATAGCTTCATTAGTATTGTCTTTATTTTCATTATCATTAGCATAATTTTTATTTTAAGTATTTATAATTATGGTGAAACTTGAGCTACTGTCACTACCAGAATATCAAAACACCAGTAGATATATAACAGATCGTGCCCTAAAAATGAAGGCCGTTTGATATTCCTAGAACATCAAAAAACAGCTAATCATAATTTTGAATCCACTAATGCTGAAATCATGTGCTTGGAAAGAAATGATGCCAAGCACAAAATAAAAGGGGCCTATTTTATTGTGAACGACCTGAAGGCCATCAACAGATGAAATTCCTGCTTCTCAATTTCCAAGAACTGGGTTGGTTGATTAATTTGCATATATTTGCATACACCAATAATAACACAAAATTGAGAATGACCCAGGCTATAAATATGGGAGCAAATAGGCCCTGAAAGTGTTATGCCAGAATAAAACAGTAGGTCTTGCATTGGTGGTCGAGAGGTCAGTGCGACTGCTTTGCAGGCAGTTGCCCGGGTTGCGGGTTCGCGTCCTGGCCGATGCTATGATACTTTAAAATATATATATAGTTTCACTGATGTGTGCTTGAAGCACAGTATAATAATTATAATTAATAATCAATTATTGGATTGTGCTTTACTTTGTTACAATTACTGTTTTAAATTTGCAATTTGTATTAAAGTTTTCACTTCTTATTCTTATTCTTATCATTTGTTATAAATAGCTTCTAAATTCTAAAATATATTAAAGTCATTGTTTTTACCCACTTATGAATCTTTTTCATTTAGTCATAAATAGCACTCAACATTTATGCTAGATTTGTATTATTATAAATGGTGTCTCAACTTGTGAGGAATACTAAAGTTTATCTTTCTCATATTTTGTCATCATTGTCATTCTGTTACAAATAAATATCTAGCAGGGATATATTATTATTTATGAGACAGTATTGTTCAGTGGTCATTCATTGTCTTCATTTTCAATCCATTACAAATGCACCCAAATCTGTTGGGCATTAAAAAAGAGACTCACATTTTTCAATCCGTTACAAATGGCGACCAACGATTGGATTATATTTCCAATCCATTACTATTTATATATTTACACATACCTGAACCTATATATTTAAAGTACAAACATGAAAAGTTAGTTATAAATGTGTGAATATTTAAAGATAAGCGTTGTTAGCCGAGAGGTCATCGCAGCTACTTTGCAAGCAAGTAGTTGGTTGCAGACGGTTGTGGGTTCGCGTCCCGGCCGATGCTATGAAATATGGGGAAAAAAATATTTCTCAATACTATTTTTGGAGGATTAAATAAAAAAATAAAGGAAATAAAAACACTAGTCAAAAGAATTATATTATTAAAAACCATTAAATAAAAAAATTTCATAAAGAATAAAAAAAAGTATTAAAAAAATTTGAAATAAAATTAAACTGTACACATCAAAAATGATATATTCATGCAATATGTATGTAAGATTACGTTATTTATTTATTTATTTTTTGTTAAGATTATGTTTGTTTACTATTTTAAGATAAATCTGTTACGTATAGTTAATATATTTATGATTTCGGCTAACTTGCTCTTACTTATAAACAAACTGACCAGAACATCAGAAAAGTATAAACAGTCTCCATTTCACTAAACCAGTCTCTTACAGAGGGCTCATGTTTTATTGCAATTCTCAAATGTTCAAATACTATAGTTTTTAAATACTTTACGAAATGATAATTATATTACAAGATTTACTTCTAAAGCACAAAATCTTTATATATTTATAAAATATTTTATGTTTAGTGAATATTATTATATTAATACACAAATATTTAATTGCTTTAAAAGTAAGATTATTAATTAAATTGCCATAGAAAATCTATATTTGAGATTGTGTAACTATTCCTATCTTTCTTTCAATATTGAAATATTAATTAATCAGGTATTTTGCCTTTTATCTTTATATTTTTTAACTGGTTATTAATGTAGACAATCTCAACTGCATAACATACAAAAACTTATTGTTATTGCAAAGCGGTAAGTCTTAACTTTTAACAATCTTTGAACATTAAGTGAAATATTAATTTTAACAATTGTAATAATAAATACATAATCATAAGTTCTAAATATCTGCAATTGCAAACTAAAAGGACATACCTCCCACTGACATCTTTGATCTAAACAATTATTAATATTAATATTATGGTGATGATGATGATGTCTTTAGTATAGTCAAAAATTTCACATTAATAATAAATAAAATCTTAAGTATAAAAGAAGAGAAGGAAAAGAGGTGTATAAAAAAATTATTGCAGTTAATTGTTCAAGATGTGAGGTGTTTGAACACTAAATGTAACAGTGTGAGCTTTAAGCCAGGAAATCTTTCTCTCTACTATTATGCTAAATGACAGAAGATAAAAGAAGAGGAAAGATTATTTAAAAAGTTAATTAAAAAGAATGTATTTGAAACAATGAAAGAAGCATATAGAAGTCTAAAATCTATGTGTGTGAGTGTTTGTATTAAACTTATTTTAGGAACAGTACAGGAAAATCATCTATGTTAATGACATGCTTTGGCTTCACAAAAGGGGTTCCTCCCAGAAATAATAAAAAAAAAAACCCTAATAAGGCTATGAAAAGTTTGGAAACCTTTTTCAATGGGTGTAGTCTTATTCCTAATCTTACAAATATAACATGCCTTAATGTTTTATGTAAATAACAGTGAAAAACTAATAATCTGAATATAATTTTATGTATCAATGAACTAAAAGACACCCTAATTTTATGGCCTGGCTTTATTTTCTTCAATTAATAAAGATTAGCTTTAAAATAATTTCTAAAACTAACCTCCTTACAAAATTGGTTGGCACTATTTCTTGGGTTTATGTTGCAAATTTACTGTTGTATTCTTAGTACTAACATATTCTATGAAATACTTTGCCCTTTATTGAAAAGTGGTCATGTGAAATCTCTGGATATACACTTAAACATTATAATAATAAAAATATTACTGATAAGCTCATTTATCCTTGTACATTGGCTTCCTGTTCATATATTTTTCTAACAGAAACAAATTAACTCAAAAAAATATATTTAAAAGGCATTAAATAAATAAAGCTCACTGCCTAGGTTCCACTTCAAACCAAAATATTCCAAATGCTCATTAACTAAAAAATTATGGGTTAAAAAATGTTTTTGCAAAGCTCCAAATATATTTATTTTTCCAGATCCAACAGGAAAGTCACCTGGATTTGAATTTTCTAGAAATTGATGAAATCTCACCAACGGATTTAGGACCATGCAAGGATGCGGATTGATCGGTTCCAGAAATGGGCTATAAAAGCCTTTTATTTATTTAATCGAAATCAAACCTGAACCTCTATCCACTGTTAAATCTGAATCCATCACCTGATTGGAACTTCTATAAAAATTTTATATTTGTTAATAGTGTTAGCTGTCAAAAAAAAAAAAAAAGAAAAGAAAAATCCATACTATAAATAATGTAAAATTGAATTATTATTTTTTTAAAGAATAATATATATATATTCACTTTGTATTTGTTATTATCGTTCACACCGAACTGCCTTTTTTTTTTTTGCCTCCTTTCTGTAAAATATTTTTTCTTAATATGTGTATTCAGACAAATGATAAAAACGATGAACAATTATTATTTCATTTTTTTTATAATACAATTCTGAATTAAAATTGAATTTCTTTCTTTTTTAAAAAAAAAAAAAAAAATCTTCACTCTTTCAAAGACGTATGCGGCATATTGATAACTTACCATCAGGTGGTTGGACATTTATAAAAAAAAGGAACTGAGATGAGGGAGAGGGAAAAGGGGTGACTCTTATCTATATTTCTTTCACAAATATTTCAGACATGAGTATACCTAATAAATCTTTCAAACATTTTAAAGATTTGCGTCACACAACATTAATATCCAGCAACTATTTGAGTAAGGAAAAAAAAATATTCAAAATTATTTTATAAAAGGAAATTTTCTTCAACTTATTCATTTAAAAGATTTATGAATGATATCGTATATTCTTTGTGCAGTAGAAACTGCAACTATTCAATTTAACAAAATTAAGGCATATATATTTTTTGCGTAAAAATTCTGAATTTTATAATTTTTTTGTTATATAAATTCAGACCGTTGTGCAATATAAGTATTTATTCTTCTAAAAAAGTGTTTTAAAAAGTAATCGAATGATTTATTATTGCTGGAGAATTCATAAGAAATTCGAATATCGGAAGGGACAACTGGAGACGCGATCAACGAACTGACAGTTCCAGATTCGGCTTATATACTATTAACTAATCTAAGCAGATTTAAAAATAAGCAATAATTTATTGCTTGAGAGTTGAACTGGAAGTGATAATTCAAGTCACAGTCCATGGATCTTGAGATCAGAAGTCTGACATACTATTATTGCATTAAATCGTGCGAAGCTGTAAATAATTGAATGATTTTTTTGCCAGGAGTACATATGAAGTTTGAACACTAGAAATAACAAAGATGAGTCACAGTCTATATGAACTTTGAGATCCAGAGACTACCATTTACACCAAATCATGCAAAGCATAAAAACTATTCAAAGTACTATAAAAACAGTCATATTGATAGCATCGGCCGGGAGGCGAACCCAACAGCCGTCTGCAATGTTCAGTCACAATGTATCCGGTTGGTCACAACAGTTTTATTTAAAACAAACTAATATATATATATGAGCAAATAGCATTCCTTTTAATAAGAACAGTTCACTTAATGTATTGTCATAACCAATCGTTAAGTTAATTTACATACAAATATACACATGTAGGTATGCTAATATCTATTATAATACACATGCTAATGTTCATTGTAGTGTTACTTTGATAACAATACTCTGGATTGAAAGCTTGGCTCAGCAAATAACTAAAATTGTTAAGATTTATTAGCATAATTTTTGATGAGTCAATATACTCTTGTTGGGATATATATAGAGAGAAATCATCTTTGGCTGTCAATATACCTTGTACTAAACCATATACGACTGTAAAACACAAAAAACAGATGCCTATTATAAACAATAATAATAACAATCTTTATCATCATCATCAAATGGTTTATTACTATGAAATTTATGAGAACATTGAGGATGAAAATGACAAATTTTGGCTGAAATCCATAGACCTTGAGTTTCAGAAGTCTAACTACTCTACCACTGTCTCAAACCATATAGAACAAAGTACCACTTTGAATTACTTTTAAACCACTTTTAAATGCTTCTCCAGTTGAGATTTTCATTTTTAAGACAAATCACTAAGAACAGTCTGTCTATTTTCATGCATATTTTAATTTTTTACTAATTTAATGATGATAAAATGCTTAGAATAAATAACTGCTCTAATACTCAAATAATGTTTATGCATCAAAAATGTTTACACATCAAAATGAAAGGTTTGACAGACAGAATTTCTCACTTTTCCTTGTTACATTTCTGAGTTAAGTTTTAATTGAAAACCTTTTAACATTTGGGCCTAACAATACTATTATAAGCAAAAGCAAATCAGACACTCATCAATGAATATTTACATATTGTAGTATTTATTATTACTGTGTAGACTTGATTTTCAATACACATATCATCAAATCAGCTATATCTTTTTGATTTTTGGATATTTCTGCAATATAATATAGTGGATAAAATAATGATGTAAAGGTTAATTATGCCTACAGTGAATGTTGATAGTGATGTCAATATATTCATTCTATTTTGGTGAACATGTTCCATTTAAATAACTGATAGTTTATAGCACCCTATACTGCATTTACTTGTGAGAAATTAAATTTGTAACCAGTTTCCTACTCCAGTTCTGCCATCTAGTGTAAGCTGAAATAATCGGTAGATGCAAGATGGTAGTATTTTATTAATCTCTATTCTATGCTATCCTATTCATATCCTCAGACTAGTTTTAGGTTATAGTTTTCATCAGTGAAAAGCTTTTGATCAGGATTTAGTGCATCGGGATTGGGAGGGGTGTAATTGTATTGTTTCTGAGAAGTTATAAAAAGTTTACTGCCAAATGCAAATATGATCAGCAGTAAGTGCTCTATGTGGCTTGCTGTAATAATAGAATGCTGGACTCTTGTGCTAAGGATTCCAGGGTGATTCCTCAATTATTTATCATAAATAAATCCCATTCAATCAACTGGATGGGGACATTGTTCATCATATTTTAGGCCATTAAACATACAAAATACAGATGATGTCATTGTATTATTTTTCAAGTAATTAATAGATTCATGTAAAATAAATACAAGCTTCTCACAGAAGAAAAAAGATTTCTTTAAATATTATCGTAAGAAACTATAGGCTCAACATCTGTAGATATGTAATAACTTTTTACTGATTCTCTTTAGTTTTGCCTATTCTTCAAGAAGGCTGAATTCAAAAACATCATTCTTTGGCAGTATTGTTCATATTTTCTGATTTATGTTTGTGCCCATATAATAAGCAATCACCAGATATTATAATAATATACAAAGTTGTTTGTAATTTAGAAATATGAGGACTGTATGTGGACTTATTTTGATAAAACTTATGATAGTCATGATATTATAAAATAAACATCCAATTATTGCAATTTCATTTACAATCAGCTAAAATATTTTCAAACATATATTTAAAAAAATTGAAATACATATATTGCTAAACTGAGAACTACCTACCAACTTAATGTTTAAAAATCTAACAAAATCTTCTCACCAGGTGATATCAAAATTTAATACAAATGCTTAAAAAAACACTTATTATCTGACATCTATAAATTATAAAATAAACAAATCTATAAATGGGGATAGCAAGAGTAATAATTTAAATCAATCTAAATGTTATTAAAACAGGCAAGACTCTCCATACAGTACTGGCACTCAGTGCAAGCCAGATTAATCAATGGATGCCAGAAGGCTTATGCATAAAATTCCTATCTAGTGCCAACTCATCCAATATCCCCAGACTAGCTTCTAGCTTGTGGCTTTCATCAGTGAAGAGCTTTGGATCTGAGAGAACTACTATTGTTTACTCTGGCTTGCACTGAGTGGCACTACTGTATGGATAGTTTTGCCAGTTTTAATAATAGTTATGAGCAAGCATAAAAAATGGTGATCATGTGATGTTTAGTGGTTTAATCTAAATGTTATTGCAGTTCCATTAAAATTAGCTCATATTTAAACTACCAGGGCAGAGTAAAGATCTTATTTTAACTATCTTGAAAATACATCACCATAATCTTCAATATATATAATATCCAAACATATATATATATATATATCAAACTGAAGAATATATAATGATATTGCGTAATTCCACATTTAAACACCGCCTATGAACTTTTCCTATGCTTACGCAAGCTGTTAAAACAGCAGCATTTTTTTTTCACACAATAGTGCAATCTAACGCAAACTGTAATAATCAATAGATGATAAAAGATTGTTCATAATAATCCCTATCTAGAGTTTATTCATCAAATATTTCCATATTAGTTTCAGGCTAGTTTTTAGATTAGATATAGGTTTATTGCTACCAGATCCAAGGATCCTCAATGATAAAAGTAATAAACTTGAAACTAGTCTGTGAATATTGGATATAGAGATTAATATGTACAACTTCTATAAATTTATTGAATACTATATTTTGCACTAGGTGGCTTTATTGTGTGGGAAAAGGTGCCACTTATTTAACATTTACCAAAATGTTCAAACTTAATGCTACCTCATACCAAATTTTGCTGTTATCAGCCAAAAAGTATGATCACTTCCTTTTCTGCCATCTAAACTATTAAATAGACATGTATAAAATAAGTATAACAATGATTAATTAATTTCTTATTGCATTGCCAAATGTATACCATATAATAGTAAATCATCCATGCACTTTACTATTGTTACACAATGCTTTATTTACCACCCCCTTTTACAGTTTACAGTTTCGATTGCCCCAGCAATCTTCGTCAGAACTCTTACATCACCTAACTTCAACTTCTAAATAGTTAAAGTTAGGAGATATAAGAGTTCTGAAGAACATTGCTGGAGCAATCAAAACTGTAACTGTAAAAGAGGATGGCAAATAAACTTCAACTTATAAATTAGAAGTTGAAGTTAGGAGATATACAAGTTCTGAAGAAGAATGCTGGGGCAATCAAAACTGTAAACTGTAAAAGAGGTGGTAAATAAAGCATTGTGTAACAGTAGTAAAGTGCATGGATGATTTAATATTATATGGTATACATTTGGCAATGCAATAAGAAAGAGTAATTAGGAATTTTGAAGTTGAAGTTAGGAGATATGAGTTCTGAAGAAGATTGCTGGAGCAATTGAAACTGTAAACTGTAAATGAGGGTGGAAAATAAAGCATTGTGTAACAGTAGTAAAGTGTGGGGATGATTTAGTATTATAAGGTATAACAATGATTGTGAAATTTAAATCAATTGAGTTATTATTGTAGCTCTGCTCAAATTGGTCTAAATTTAAACTTTCAGATAAGACTAAATAACTTTTCACTAAATGATCATACAAATAAATATACTATTATAACCTGTATATTTAGCAAATCCAAATACTGATATATAGAATTGTATTTAACATCTATGCTGATTTAAACTTTATACTTGCTGTTATCATCATTTATGTTTGTGTTTATTTAATAACTTATATGGCAGGGAGAAAACGAGTTCATTTTTCTTCTGATCATAGTAAATTTTGTTACAGGTGGTATGAAGATGTGGGATTTATAAACATTTGATTAGTTAACAATTTTTGTGCAGACTTCAATATAGTGACAAGTATGTTTTTCTATATAATGAATTATGATAATATATCTACAAGGTAATTAAAATGAATAGCTATTTATTTTAAAAGTTTAATTTTTAGGCTGACCTAAATAAAACTGAAATAATATCTTAGTTAATCGCTTGCTATTATCTTTGTTTAGACATGTTATTAATTAATAATTTGAATGGTAGAACAAATATAGACTTTTTTTCTTCTATTTACAGTAAACTTTAATATCAGCTAATAATCATTACATACATATGCACTGACTACAAATAGAGAGATAACTAGACTGGCTATAGCAGGGGTCCCCAACCCTATGCCCGCGGGCACCATGGCACCTGCAGACCATCTTTACGTGTGCCCACCGCTATCCGAATACGATAAAAAAATTATTTATTTAATACAAATTAATTTAATTTTTAAAATTTCTTATAAATTATTAGATTATATTGTAATCAAACGTTAATTTTTTTATTTTTGAAATAAATATTTTTTTGTACATTATGTGTATTATTAACAATATCCAACTATAAATTTACATTGAAAAAATAAATGGTGCCCACCACCTTGACAGTATTATAGAATGTGCTCTTAAGTGCAAAAAGGTTGGGGACCGCTGGGCTATGGATTATCTACCTATAAAAAATATACTGTCTTCTTATGACCAATTGAAGTTCTACTGTGCCCAAACCATGGAGACAAATAGCATACCGTCACATATTTTTCTCTACTTACATTGAACAGATGATTTTAGAAGTAGTATTTTTTTTCTATTTATGCTAATATGAATGAAATGTCATCTATAATAAACTTGAATAATCAATGCTCGAAACTTCAAACCAGATGATGCTCAATGTCAAGAAATAACTGCCACCTAGTGTTGGTTGATTTCTCAAATTTATAATAGAATAACAGAGTATAAAATGAATTTCAGCTTCAAAAAACGTAGTTACAATACTAATGCTAAACAAATACCTTTTTTATTAAGCTAATATACATCTCGGTCCAATAAAACAATTTATTATAACTACCAGACATGAGTATATTAAGTCCTGTGCCAAATAACAAGTGAAATAACTGAGTATTGTCATTCCATAATCAAATGATAATGTTCCATCACTGTTGGTAATAATTTCTTTTAACGTAATGCTTTTTATGTCAAGCAAGTTTCCATATAGATTTTTATTTAATCACATGGTAGTGTAGTTTCTTCCTTTGCTAATAAAATATATTTTAGAAATGATTGATTTGTTGTTTTGGTAATATTTTGTATCCATATAATTGAAGTATGAGAAGAATGTATGCTGCTGGTAAAAGTGTCATTAAGATGTTGATTGAAGTATTTAAAAAAAATAAAAAGGTAAAAGTCACAATGAGAACAGTATCATAAGATCATGATAACTCACTCAAAAATAAGAGTATGAAATGTGATGTGATGTATTTTGGCTTCTTCTTAAATGAAGTCAATAATATCTCAGCAATTATGCCCAGATAAACCTGTTAGCCACTTTATTTTCCATTCCCCACTCTAAGTCTTCCCATATTCTGCCCCATCCCATTTCCACAACATAATCTTTGTCAACTCTATGGCCTCTATATCTAAATCCCCCTTATCTTTTCACAAACCATAACTCACTTTCTGTACAATCACTTTTAGTCATATCTCTCCCATAACTTCATTATCTGTACCCTTTCTGCTTTCAAGTATTTACATTCAATCAACAGAAGCCTAATATTTTTTATACCTTTCTTACAAAATTTGCACCCTAAATCACCCATAGTTTTCCATTTACATGTATATTCTCTTGTTGTTAAAGATCCCATTCAAGCTTAAACAATAAACTACTTTCCTTACTATTATCATAAATTAACTTCATCCAATGTTCCGTTTACTTCTATATATATTTAAACTCTTCTTACCCTCCATACTAGTCCTCCATCTCTCCAACTCCCTATTCTTTATTAATGCTTCTATTCTTCTATCTCATTCCTTACCACTATAACACTCAACAATCCTCCTAACACAATCATCCCACCTTTTATACAAAGTACACTGATATAAATTCTTTATCCAAATCTTTTGCATACCACATTACCTTTCTCACCCATCTTATTACCTGCCCTTTACTCATAACCCAATTAAACACTATTTTGGCTATTCTTTTACTATCCATAAACTGCAACCTGCCAAAAATTTTCATTTTACTTTTTGCATCTCTCATATAAAAACTTGACCATCCCATTTCTCCTTGAATTGCCTCCTTTGCTGTCCACATCTCTGCATCTAATGTATGTCTTCCTACTTCCCTTTGTACTTTCTCTAAATAATCTAAAACCCTTTTACTAACACATAATGCATTATTACCATATGTTGACCCTGCTACTGCAACTCCCTTCCATACAATTCTAGCTACATCATATTTATTATATGAAAATACTGTTAGTTTCTTTACCAAATTCTTTCTTTTCTTTGCTTCATTTACCAATTTTTTCTCCCATTCATCCAAGCAATTTTACAAACTCCCCACATAGTAGTGCCACCAAGTGCAAGCCTTTGTATTCAATGGATGCAGGAAAGTTTGTGCATAAAATCCCTATGTAGTGCCTACTCATCCAACATCCCTAGACTAGTTTCTAGCTTGTGGCTTTTTTTAGTGAAAAGCCTTGGATCTGAAAGCATTCGATATAGACCTAAGGATCTAAAAATTTAAAAAGTTGGCTGTTGAAGGATTCTCACTAATAAAAGCCACAAGTTACAAACTAGTCTGGGATATTGGATGAGTAGACACTAGATAGTTTTCACAAACGTTCCTACATCTATTGATTATAATGGCTTTTATTTGGTGGCACTACTGAATGGAGAATTTGATACTCTTATTAACAGCACATGTAAGCATATGAAATGATCATGTGATGTTTTGATGGTTTTATGAAAAAATAGTGAGAATTGTATGATACCACACTACTACTCATCAGGCCAATCTAGTTGAATCTGGGATTTTTATTCTAAATACCTCTAGCTAGATACTTCTTTATCAACTATTGTGAATGACTATGAAATTATTGATAGCATACCTAAGTAAATTATCACTGGGGTATTTGTGCTTTAATGAATTAATAAAATAATTTATTAAAATATAGTTATTGAAAATGAGTATAACAAGTAAATACATATAGAATGTTTGAATTTGTTTTATACATTTCAGGTGACTGTGTGGGGCTGAATTCCAGTCATTCTAAGAGCCATAGCATAGCTTGTCCAGTATCTACTTTCATATGTGAGGAGTATTAGACAAAGTATGGTGAGTGCAAAAAAAAAAAAAGTTTAAAAAGGTCAAACCTATCAGCATTTTCATAAAAATATCACAAATAAAGTGTATATCAAGAATTATATGAAATGAATTAATTAATATAATCAAAAATTATTAGTAAATATTTAGATACTTTTTACAAAGTGAATGTTATAATTACATATATGCTGACATAATAAAATTCATGCTATATGTTTTTATATAAATACAAATTATTTATTTTTAAGTTGTGAAATGAACGTTTATGATCATATGCAATTGCTTAAGAATAAAGTTAGAACTTAGCATAACTGATGATAATAAAAATAAGAGAATGGGGGGGGGTCAAAATTATCGCCCTGAACACCTACATTTAGTTTTGAGTTTTAATAGCCAAATAAAATATAAGCTTAGAAAAAAATTGTAACAGCGTACTCAGTTAATACATGAGTATAACTTCCACACACACACACATGAATATAAAGAATGCCATATGATAGTATAATCCATTTCTTTTTAATAATTAAAAATAGTCAATGCATTGATGCTCATCTGACCACCCAGATTAAATTGTGTTTTTTAACCTCTAACTAATAATAAGTAAACACTCATGTATCAACTGACAGCCAATTATATTGCCATCCGGTCAATTTGCCTGTCAAAACGACTTCATGACCCAGAATTAAATCTCATGATAAAAGCTACGTCTACACCATAAGGTCTTAATGTTGGTGTACAATCTGTCAAACATATTCACATTCAATTGTAATGAAGTAATATTTTGTCATTGAATGCTATTATGACTCTGGATGCTTGCATTATTTTAAAATTAAAATTCTATTCAAATCATAAATGGACTAGACATTTTACTAACGTGGCAAAAATATTATTCAACAGATCCACCTTAATTGGCCAAACCAAGTGTTTTAACCCATTTTTTTCATACAAAAAGCATTCAAGAAATCCTTCAATTAAAACTTTGTTTCAAAATACTCGAATTGGTGTGCATGTTTGTGGTTTTTAAATGTTTTTCGAATGCCCCATGATCTTTTTTGTTTGATTGTTTTTTTTACAATCGCATACTATCTATTAATAAGACGAAGATTTTTTTTTCTAATAAAGCAATTTCTTAAATGATTTGCTTAACACACTTTTATGATTAAAAAAAGTATTAGCTTTTTTTTTTACCAAAAAAAAAAAGGAATTTCCTCAATGAATATTTTAATAGCATTATTAGCTTAAAAGAAATATAGATTCCATATGAAATCTTATTTAGCTATGTTCATTAATAATTTAAAAAAATGTTCTCCCTTTTCTCCTAAGCATTTTTTGAAGTTTTAGTAAAAAAAAAAATATGGTTACATAAATGTTTATTATTTAACATTCTTAGTTTCCAAAATATTTTACAGATATTAATCGTGTTAGCAGAGACTTGAAATCAAACTTTCAAGCTTTCTACAGCTATCCAATCTATCTTATACAACTGATACACATATTCGCATACCTCAGAAAAAGATAACTAACCTCCAATAAATATATATTTGTGCTGAACCAGCACCATCTCCCACACCTAAATACAATCAGTACTCTGTTTATAGTGAGATAACAAATCATCAAACTTTAATGGACAAGCTTCAATCTTCTCCATCCTCCAACTCTTCAGACATCCATATCATTGAAAATCTGATAATGAAATGCTCAAAATCCTTGTTAAGGTCAACACTATTATCATACCCATGTTAATCTCAAGTTACTCTTATCCATCATATACAACCAATTAAATACACAGAGTAGGGATAAGTAGAATACAGGCTGAATTGAATATTTAAATACATGTATATTATCAATACTAAACTTATTGTAATTAGAAGAGATTTGAACTCAGACTTTCAAGCTGCCTACATTTATCCACTCCATCTTATACAACTGAGGTGCCAGAGTGACTTGATCAACATGAATATGACAGTAATTTGGGGATCAACAAGGGCTATGAGCATTCCATCCTCAGATTTTCAATGATATGGATGGCTGAAGAGTTGGAGGATGGAGAAGCTTCTCTGTTAATGTTTGATGATTTGTTATCTTAATATAAACTGAGCACTGATTGTATATATGTGTGGAAAGGGTAATCTAGACCACTTGGTGAGTGCTGGCTTAGCATGAAATACACATATTGGAGATTATTTATCTTTTTCTCAGGCATGTTGTCATGTGCATTGGTTGTACAAGATAAAGTGGATAGCTATAGGGAGCTTTAAAGTCTGAGTTCAATCCCTTCTAATAACATAACTTCCTGCTTTGCATTATTATATTTCTTTCAATGTGTGTTCTTTACAAGAACAAATTTGTTCAAATAAAATTTGAGTCTATTCATGAGATTTTTTTTAGGTGTCATAGCACCGGCCGTAACGCGAACCCGCAACCTGGGCAACTGCCTGCAAGTGCAAGGCAGTCGTGCTGACCTCTTGACCACCAATGCAAGACCTATTCATGAGATTTCTTGTTAAAAAATAAATATTTTACATATATTTTGCACAGTTACTACTTTGAGAATAAAGAAACTATGATTCATCAACATTTCTGGTTGCTTTGTATTAAGTTCTCTGTATTAGACAAACATCTTGAGATCTTTATTAAAATAATATATTCAATTGTTATTAACTTTCTTTTTTTCTAAGCCAATGTAATATCTGGTAAAATGAAAATGCACAGAGAAAAGATAGTTTTTAAAATAATATTTTGTTTTCTTACTGCCTAACATGCTTTCAATATATATATAGGCCATGAATATGATATAGTATATATATTTATATAGTTATGTGTCTCATGGTATACAATAAAATAGTAGTGTGTGTGCATATATATAAAGTTAACCTTTAAACCGCTAATTATATTATTGGTCGTGCGAGGTAAAAATCAACGCTTTTAATTGGCCAACTCACAAACTGAAAACAAAGTCAATTGTCAAAATATATCCACCTTTAATATCATATTCACTTTAGATTCGTTTATAAAAAGTATATTAATAATTTGTCAGGTTATGAAAGTGAACAAAAGTTCTTTCAAAAATAATTTTCTATTTATTTATTATAAAATATTCAATTGCAGCAAATTTAAAAATGAACCTAGTAATGAATTAAAAAGAGTTGCTGACATAAATTTTTTTTTTTCAGTTTTATGTTACGGAAAAGTAAATATTTTTTTTGCTAAAATCTTAAATATTTTTACTAAAATCTTCAATATTTTTCTAAAATAATTTTGTTTTTTAGCATATTTTATGAAAATGATTTGTAATTTCTCAAAAAATACTTCTATAATAGTTTAAAACATTTGTTTATCATATTCGAAATAGCGTTTTTCTTTATTTTCTTTGATTAGGCGGTTTCTTTGTTCTTTCCAGCCAATCAGAATGTCTTTGATGGCCGAGAGCCAATCACCAACAAGCTTTCTTCTTTGTTTAGCTTCATAGGCAGTTTTATTGATTTTTTACTTGTAAAATAATTCAAGAGAGGGCAGCATCTTACAGAACTTTTAAAAATCTAACTAATGACTATAAAACGGCTATCCTAGCATTAAGAATAACGGAATTAGAGTGACGTCAATCATCAATGAAAGGTCTCATAAGCATCAGCAGAAAGGTTAAAAGGAAAAGTATAAATAAACACAAACAATAAATTTTGTAGATAGTTTCTATATTGAAATAACAGTTAAGGATTAAATAATTTTAAATTTAAAAAAAAATTATGAAAAATTAAATATTTAAAAAGGTTTAATTAATATTTTATTAATTCTGATTTTGAAATGAAAACAAGCATGTTTTTATGTTGCAATTGATGTGCTGGTAATTATAAAATTCCACTATCTATTTTTATTAGCAAATTTTTTAATTAATGCTTGTATAACATATTTTGATAAAATTTCACAAAGTTGTTTTTCAAAGGATTAAGCTAAATTGAAAAGTGTCATTAACTTTTTTTAATCAAAATAACAAAAAGTTATTTTTAATTACTGTATTTTTAATTCCACCTACAAAAGATTGGAAAAAAAGATTAGGGGAAGTTTTTTAGAGTTGGACAGATTCTGACAACATGATGACTAGGAAGATATAACTGAAAGCAAGTCATCTGCTGCTACTAGTTTGGATTCACATGAAAGCAAGGCCCAGCTTTTAGTGTTTTATTAGCTTGCACATACTGTGTACTAGCCACTATGTCTAAAGTTTATAAAATTCTACACTAAATGGAGATGATTGAATACTAACAGTTACCTGGATTATATTTTTTTCAAAGATGGCAATAAGCCAGACTGTTTTAAAAGAGACCAGCTTACTAGACATAACATCAGTTTGCAGAACAATTTGTTTATATGTATACTGTTTTATCTATATGCAGAGAAGCATAGATAAAGGTACTACATTATATATATATATATTGTACCCTTTTGTTTAGGTAAGAATGGATTATTTCTATGAATTTACTGGAAAATTTTAAATTTTAAAGTTAAGTAAGGGAATGATGTATGTTATGTGCTGATGATCTTTTAATAATTTAGTTAGGGCAAGTAAAATAATTGCTGTATAATATTATGTTAGTATTTGGAAGAAAACAATTAACTAAAAATCATTATAAGATTGTATGGTTGGGAGAACTGGCCATAATAAGTACTGATTTAATAAATCTTATAAGTGAATGATTAAAGTAAATTTTAAAAGTAGTACTTTAAAGTTAAATGAATAGATTATTTAATAATAATAATTGTATTTAATGGCTATATTTTAAAATCATTTAATTAAAAGCAGTAATGTGGGAGAAAAGTGCATAGTTGATTTTATAATATTGGAATAATTATTTAGAATTTTGCTATAATATTATTTTATGTAATATTTTATAAATTAAATTATTTATTTTAGTTTCATTTAAATTATTAGCATCTCATTTATTTTTGTAAATCATGTGATGTGTAATATTCACACCTGTGCTTGAGAATAAAATAATATTATCTGTTATAAATATTAGGTTAGGTTTTTAAAATAAATATAATAGATAAAATCAGATTTGTGTTTTATGTTGAAAATAAATACGTTTTGTTTAAAATAAGGATAAAAATAGTAATAAATAGTGTAATGTGATTTTTAAAAGTTATTTTAAAGTATTTATTAAGTGTAAATAAAATATGAAAATTAATTAAGAATTGAATAATATAATAAAAATAAATATTTAATAAATTATTATTAGTTTTAACTTCAATCTGGTGTTCCTCACCCATGGTTGGAAGTAAGCATTGTTGAAACTGACCAATGAAAGCATGTAGTTTGGGCAGGTATAAAACAGCTGTGCAGAAAATTCCAGGTCACTGTTATCTCATTATACCGATATACTGTCATACCATTGTTATTATTACTACAACTTCAGTAAATTAATTGGTAGAATAATAGTCAATTTTATTTAAATTTAAATTTCTAAAAGTACAGTAATTTATTGTTATAAGGTCATGATATAGAAATGCAAGGCTAAAAAATAAGTAATTCCTTACTTGCTAATCTACTTTATCTAATTTATCATTAACTTAAACATGGAAAAGTCATCACTGAATGTAAAAATATTGATGGAAATATTCAATTATTATTATCATACTAGGCACATAATTTTGCCTGTGTTAATCAGTCATGTTAGTTTACAATTGAATTTCATAAAAGGAACTTCACGGAGAAGATATAGGAAAATTTGTCAGAAATGGAAAGTAAAATGATATGAAATGCTTTTTATTAAGAAGACTTATTTAAAAATATGATAGTAAAGTGCTTTTAAAAGGACAAACCTTTAAATTTGATCAAACAGTTGTTTTAAAATGCTAAGATATTTCTTTCTGAAGAGATATTAAAAATAATTTTAAAACTGGGATTTTTGAAGAAGGATATAAAAATTAAGATTATTAGTAAAATGATTTATATCATATTTAAAAATCTTTAAAATGAATAATTAGTGTATGCTGGACATACAAAAAGTTTTCCGAAAATTATTTATGGAAAATATTTTAAACCCCATAAAGAATTTTATTTGTTGTATCAGAGAACATAGAATATCGGGAAATGTGGATAAAAGTTACAAGAACTTGGAAACTATCTTAGTGCAAAATATAAAAAGTATTTTAATACTATATTTACATAACAATGGAATGCGTGAATTATTTAAAATTTTGGAGACAAAGTAATAATTAAGTAAATAAATCCGGATAGTGTGAAGTAAAAAGTAAACTTACCATATTTAGCTTAGAACAGTCATCTTGAATTTTGGTGTTGCAACATGGAATATCAGAGCATGCATAGTTTTTGGCATCAAAAGTGTGATTAACAATGTTGTACCAGGAGAAAAAGACACTTCCTTTAGTGAATTTTTATTGAGGAAAAAGAACTTTTCAGCTCAAGAAGTTTTAATAAAACTGTTGTAAATATAACTTCAAATTATTTTTTTTACTAAAAAAAATTAATATTAATGCTTATTCACAGTATAGGAATAGAGTAGGAACATAGAACATTAAATTATTTACTAACCTATTGATTAAATTGTTATTGTAAAAAAAAAAAAAACTCTTTAATATTTTTTTTTTTTAAAACTTAATATATTTAAAAAGTGTGATAATGTGGAATAAATGATAATTTAAATGTTTTATTTAGTTTGTGATCCAGAAGACATCAACTAAGTAATTGCCAGCAGAGATTACTTATGGTAATAATGTAAAAATATTGATGATTTTATAAAGAATTTTATTATTTTGTGTGGATGTATGGGACATATATAAAACACGATACCTACACATAGTTTATGGTTTGTTTAGTCATTTTAAAGAATATGCATACTTTTATTGATATCATAAAGATTTTTAAACATAAGGGAAATATAAGTATATGATTCTATTATAACTGAACTTAATGTTTATTTTAAGTGATTAAGGTATTAAAATATGACATTGATGCTGATTGTTTATACTTAAGTTTGAGAGTTACCAAAGGATGAAATAATCTTGTCTTATTAGTCAGTTAGATTGTTATTTTAAAACATGAATTTATTTGTTGTTATAGAAATGTGGGAATGAATTTAGCGATGTAAAGTGATAGATCTCTAATGATAATATCTTAGTATTAGGTTAAATGAGACCAAGATAATATTGTATGTAGGGTTTATTTATATGGGAATAAGAGTAGACTATAGTGATGATTATGCAAGTATAGATAACATAGCCCTATAGCTTGTATATATTCATGGCAGTGTTTATTTTCTGTGTGTTAAAGTTAATGTGCCATAGTGCTGAATAAATAGCCTGGACATTATATTTAGTAGTAGAGGTTATTAGACAAATAAGTCATACCTCATTTCTTATACACTGTGACCATGATGATTAGTTGATAAAGGTGTTATTAAGTTAAAGTTATAGTTTATTCCATATACCTACTTGTTTACTTATTAGTAAAATTTTCTTGGATTACTTCGTAAAGGATGGTATTTTAAAATCCAAAATAATGAATAAGTTTAGAAATAGAGAATTGTTATTGAAGTGGATAAGTTATGTTACTTGGAGTAAAAATAAATGTAAAGATTATAAGAACATGATTTTATCAGTGAAAGAATCATAAAATTTTTCATATTTAAAAATGATATTTATTTCTTTTTATAAAAATAAATAATTGATAATTAAAAAGGGGTTTATAATGATACTATTTAATTATTAAGTATTTTTCAAAAACATACTTATAATGCATATTTTTCTTTATAAGTGAAGGTAATAAACTAAATCGTGCTTAATGGATATAAGTAGTCATAAGTTTTATAAAAGTAATTTTATGATAACACACTAATACATATATTATATTTGAAGTTTAAAGTAATAATTAGTAAGCAGCTTAGTTTAATTGTATGCTATTAATCAAGGTCATTCACATCATTATTTATTGAGGAATGACTATATGGAATAATAAAATTATTTTTTTAAAGGAATAAATAACAAGAATAAGTCCATATTGAAATAATTATTTTATATTTTAGAACATATTGAATTAATAAAATTTAATAAATGTAATAAGGATTATATAATAATATTTTTGAAAATAAGAGATATTTTAAAAGAAGAATGTTCTGTAGCCTATATTTTAGTTCATTTAATTTGTGTTAGAAAAGTACATAAATGTGAATAAACGGAATTCCTTAAGATTTTAAATAATGTAAATAATTTTATTGTTAAATTTGTTAATAAAATTGTTAAACTTGTTTTATAAGTCTTGGTGTTGAATTTCATCACATCACAATTACATAATCACAGATAATTATAATTAAGACGTAGTATTTGCACAGCATAAATAAAGTTATTATTTAAGAGTTATGTTTTATTGATATGATTTTTATTAAAGAAATTTCATTTGTTGTAGCATTATGATGGTCATAGAATAATCACAGAATATTTACATAGAATTGTATTAGTAATGATTGCCACATATTCTCAGATTATAATATCATACCATAAATGTTTGTTTAAGATGCAATATGGATGTTAGAAGATTGCATTACTATGTGATATACATGAATAACATTACAAGTAGAGAAGATATGAGATTAAATTATAGATTGAAGATTAATATTATTATTTTATTAATATTAGTATTAGTTAGATGTAGTTAAGAATGATATTAAATCCCTTATCATACTTGATTACAAAAGTTATAATTATTTTGGAATTATTTTAAAAAAACCTGAGATAACTTGAGCTAAATTATTTTCATAGAGATATTCAGATTAATTTATTAAAAGTCATTTACTTAATTAATCTTGATTAAAGACATAGGAGTACTATAGATGTAGTATTTAAGTAATAAGAGTAAGGATAGTATTCTTATGCCATTAAGGTGATATCCTATGGGATATTGGCTTGATGTATTCATTTTGCCACTTGTAAACTCACTTCATAGTCTCATAATTTTAGTAGATATTTATTTATTTAATTTATAAAATAGAACTATATTATTATTTATTAGTTAAGCTAGATTAATAATGAATAGAATTAAAGAATATAGTTATGATTGATTTAGATACATTTTAGATGAACATAATTATTTATCTGAGCTAGAATAATTTATTGTTATTATATATTTCCTGGAAGTGAGGGTAGAATATATATATATATATATAGTTGGTGAGTTATTTTAAATAATTTCTTTAAAACAATACTTTGTAATTTTGTAAATTATACATTTTTTTAATAAATAACTTTATTAAACAAAAAATAAGTTGCATTCCCTGTATATTTTATTAAGAAAATAAAAGTCCAAAAATCTTTCAAGATTAGGGAATAAAAAACTTGCTGGAGATATGTTTAAAGATGCTTATAATTAATGAAGAGGAACTTGTTAAAAAAGAAAACTTTTAAGAAGGACTGTCAAAGTATTAATATTATTTTTCTTTAAAAGTAAAGGAATTTATTTTACCATTAAAAATAATAAATTAATAATTTTTGATTATTCTATTTTTTTATACACACACATCATATGTGTGCATTTATGTATTATTAAAAATGAATTGTTTTTTTTATAAGTTTATGGCAATTTACATATGGTCATCAATTATTATACTGCACATCTGTGTGCTTATATATGTATTTTATGTAAATCTATTGGGATATATATGTAAATTACAATATAATAATGGATTTCTTATTGATATTAATCAAAGTCAGAAGGCTTGATTTATATGTATAGCCATATTTAGTAGACCTTAACTTTATTTTAATAGTTATTAATGTATAGTCAATGTTAAAATTATTCCAATGAATTTATTTAATTCTAAAATATTATAAATTATTATGTTTTATTATATCTCTTGTTTACAGTAACAGTTATAGAGCTTTTGTTTCTGAATTAGATTTATGCATAATGGTCTGCTATATAAAAGGGGTTTATATTTAGTGTTTATGTGCATCCAGTGATGATGATCCTTCAGTGCAAAGGGAATATCTTTTAAAGTCCATGCACTACATTTCATTTTAATTATTTAGAAATTAAGTTTATAGTTGGTCAGCACATTAATGATACTAAGTGGTCAGGGCATTGATGATGATTAGCTGATTAGCATGTTTTTGCATCCCAGCATTAATTTTTTAACTGTTATATTCTTATGGATTACCACTTAAGTTTGTGCTTTCAAATTATTGGTTAAATAATCTGCCCCTAGCTGGGAAAAGCTAAATAATTAGCCTGGTTTTCCATAGATCAATTTTAAATCACAAAATTGGCTGTTGATTTATTTTTATTTTTGATCATTTATGATGATGAATGATTGTTGCTTTTGTGTAATGCTGATGAACTTATAGTTAATGTATTTATACTTAAGGTCTGTATTGATTTCTCATGCTCATTCCTTATATGTATTTTTATTCCTTTTATAGTTTGCTTTTTTATGAATGATGATGGTTTTCCATCTCCCTGTTGTTAACCTATTCTCCATACCATTACTATATATATATATATATATATATATATATATATATATATATATATATATATATATATAGTGAAAGCATGCTAGGCAGTAATAAATCTAAATATTATTTTACAAACTATTATTTTAAAAACTATCTTTCCTGTGCATATTTTCATTTTACCAGATATTAAATTTATATATATTTAATTCAACTTTTTTATCATCAAATAAATGCAAACTAAAAACCAGTTCTACAGACAACTGTGAGAAAGTAGATTTAAGCTGAAGCAACTCCAATGCCATTACACCATGCTCAAAAATGTTGTATAAAGGAAAATGCTTAAGGAGATCATCAATAATACACATCTTTAAACTTTTCCTTTTTGTCTTTTCTTTTATTCTTTTTTTTTTGTGAAATTAGATGGTTCATAATCACTTATTAACTGCTAATAACAAATTTTAAAAATGCATTGACATATTGGCATTTTTTCCTTACTTCATTATATGTAGATTTAATAAAAGTATTGCTCTTATTACAATAATATTGAAAAATTATAAATGTATATCCAATATATATAGGACTTAATATCTTTTAAGTATTTCATATATTAAACACCTCTACAGAAAACAAAAAGTAAATATTTGACGTTTAACTTTTTCTTCTCTACTTTCTTTGCTAACTATTTAATATAATAACTGAAACACAGGCTTATTATATACCTGTGTCTATAGGGTATATAATATAAAAGGGTATATAATATAATATAATGTTCTATAGTGTTTCGTAATTAAAGTTTATATTTTTTACAAAAAAAAAAAAAATGTTTGATTAAATAGTTTTTATTCAGCTGCATTTTCGTTCTTTTTTTTTCTGAAAAAATTAAAAACAAATTATGGATAGAAGCCGGCAATTAATATATATAAAATAAAAACATGACACTTACTTCAAATTAGCTAATAAGTAGTTAATTTCTGAATATTTTTAAATTTTATTTCAATAATATATTTCTATTATCACCAATATTTTCTATAAATATTAATCGAATTTGCCTTATTTAGAGGCTCATTTTTTCACATTAGTCCTATATTTCTTTAAATTATTCATCGATTTTATATGTGGTCTTTTATTTTTTATTTGATAATCCAGTTTATGACTTCCATTATCCGTCTAATGTCATTATTTTAACATGTGCAACCCAGATCCACTTAGACTTTTAATTTGTCTTAGGGTTCCAATGTTACTTGTTCTCTAATCTATATATTTTGCTTTCAACCCCTTCTTCTTACTCCCAATTTACATCAATCTGTCCATACTTTTCCATGTGGTCTACTGACTGAATGTGTATATAATTATTATTTTCAAATTTTAAATATGCTTTGTTTAAATTATACACATGCTTAAAATAATAGAATGGTTAATGAAAATTTGAAAAGTCACAATTTTTCAAGATTGATATATTTTTGGTAGCCAGGTTACTCAAATTGTATCAGTAATGGAAAGATAGATTTTATTATAATTTTATTTGAATACTATTATTGCAGAAGGAGTAATGTATAATACTTTTTTTTTTCAAGTGTCATAGCATCGGCCGGGACGCGAACCCGCAACCCGGGCAACCCCTTGTAAGGCAGTCGCGCTGACCTCTCGACCACCAATGCAAGACTAATGTATAATACTTGAGAAAGAATTATCAGAAGAGAAGCAAAAGTTGCCAACATCTTCTTGAATACAAATTTTGGTCTTTATCAAGATACTAACAACAAATTAGAATATACAAAACATTTGGAATACATATACCCAATGTCATAATGAATCAAGTTAGTTCAGATACATTTATTTAAAAAATGAGATTATCAAAGGTAATCATAGTAATTAATTAATAGACACACTCTATTAATTAATTGACACACTCTAAATCTATTCTGATTGGTTCAATATAATTGAGCTTCCTGCTTATAGCAGATCCAGGACAATTCTTTAAAAAAAAAAATGTAATTTTTCAGCAGATAGCCAATGCAATTTAAACATCCAATATTTATCAGTAAATAAGTATTCAATTATTCATACTTAGATGAGTAAAAAGTCACTCATGTTGATGATAGTTTAATTGTAAATCATAATCTAACTTATCACCAGAAATAACTTACCTTATACCTCTTCACTTGTAAATTATACATGCAAGCTTTGTAGTATTAAGCAGACATCCAACTAGCTTTTGCTTATTAGCCATCCTCAATAGAAAACAATTTTCCAGAACTTTTCTTCTGTTTAAGCTTGTTATGTTAGTAAAAAAAATAATAATAATAATCTGAGATAAAGTTAGGCACCATATCTTACAGTCATTAATCACTTTACAGTAACATAGAGTGGATTTTTGCAATCAAATGCAAATTAAAATATAAGTTAGAGAATTTTATTTTGTCCTAGTACTATATTTTAATTTATTTTATCAGTAATGGTATTTGCAGTCAATTGCTAATGTAACAATGCTTCTTGCCTCATTTATTGCTGAAAACGTTTACTGTATAAAATTTATTAAGAACCAAAGTAATTCAGTGCAGATAAGTTCACACCAAAGAATCTATTTATTTATTTTACTAAACAGTTTCTCACTGATAACTGAACTAGATGGTGAGCATAAGTATATAGATTGATTTCCTCCTGAGACATGTGTCAAAATAAAAAAAGGCAAATATTAAAACAGTTATTACTACATCACTTAATATAAGATTGATAAACAATCTTTGATAGTCTATTGGAAAGCAAACACAAACACCTATTCAATCATTTTAAAAGAAGCAATAAAAATGGTTTTCCAACTACTAAATGGTGAGTGTATGAGTGAATTTTTATCTTTTCTTTACTCTGTAATTATCTATAAACCAGCTATCTAATAAATTTAAAGCTTGTTTAGAATTTGCAATTTTTAATTTTTACCCATGCTAAATTTGAACCAGGTTGAAGTTATAGCATAAATTTATATATCATATAATTTTTTACCCAGCAAAGAAATCTGATAATTTAGCAAATAAAAAGTATAAACTCTATTCTTATTCAATACTAAATTATTAAAATATTTTGATAATTTAATCATCAGTAGATTTTTGAAGTAGGCTTTTAAATGCTTATTTGACTAAGAAAATCTGTTTGTTTGTTCATTTGGGTTAAATCTTGTAAATGATTTTTAGTGTATGTTTATCAAAGATTTTTTTTTTCAAACTTTGTCCATGAGTTAGATATCAAAGACAGTGAAATGCTTCAGAGTTTTCCAATCAGCTTTCTAGATTAACAATATTATATTGGTGGGTTGCATTTCAAAATACACTGAAATCAATTCAATAGATTTTCGATTGTGCATAATAGATGGCAGTATATATTTTTAAAATATACTTTCATTGAATTTTATGACTCTAATTCACTAAAATGGATTTACAGATAATTAAAAGAAAAAGACATGAAGGATAAAATCTTAATTTATCTTAATAGATTAACTAAAACTTGTAAACAATTTTTAACACATATGAATTTCATTTCGAATATTGAAAATATAGCAATATTTTTAGATTCTCAGTTTTAAATTTAAATATGAATAATTACAAAAAGTCAGTTGCAAAATATTTGAATATATTTAACAAATAATATATATAAAAAATATTTTATTAAAAAAATAAGTGCACTAAAAACCAAAAAAATATTTTTTTCTTCAACTACAGTTTTAGTTATTAAATATAACCTGAAATAAAAGTGTGGGACAATTATAAATTAATTAATTTAATTACTATTTTTAATTTTCAAAATTATAATCCAGTTAAGTAATATATAAATTTAAAATTCATAGTGAATTCATTATTTTTAGGTAAAAAATTAAGATTGGGAAATAAACCAATGATCTGATAAATCTATTATTTTTAAAACTAAAATTACATGTAACACATTCTCAATACAGTAGCACCACTCAGTGCAAGCCATAGTAATTAATGGGTGCATGAAAATTGATTACTATGTTTTGCACTGGGTAACACTACTGTATGGAAAGTTTTCTATTGTTTAACAGGTTGTGTGAAGCATAGGAAATGTTACTCATGTGATGTTTAGAGGTTCAAATATGATATACATTTTTTAGTACATTTGTTTAAAAAATAATCATTTTCTAATTGTTCAGGAAATGATATAGTAATTTAAACACTCAAGTAGCAGGTTGATCACTTAAAGAAATCAGTACATAGACACAAATTAGAATTCTTACATATTTTACAAATAATATTCTCATATGTTAATAGCAAAAAAATAATCATAACTAATAGCAATAAATTCTAATAAGAATTTGTCCATACATTTCTACAACTTATAAAGACAAATAATGACCATTAAAGTATTAATAAAAGATAATGACAAAGCATGGGATCTGCATCTATGGGGACACAACTCACTCACACCAGAGTTGTGGCTGCTTCGGAATTTCTTTTGAGTATTATATTTTTTTGAAGAAATAGGTAATTTTTTTAAAAAAGAGATACACATTGTTTTTGTCTTTTATCTTGTTATTAAATTTTAAAATTGAAGGTTTTGCAAAGCAGCATAATAAAATTTTGAAAGAAAGTTTCTTTTTAAAATGCTAAATAATATTATAAAAGTGGAAAATGCATACCAATAATAAAGGTAGCAGACCATTATCTGGAGATAATTTTAATACAGATTAAATATTAATTTAGCTCCTAAATTAATAGTGCAGAATAGGAGTAAAACATATCATCTAAATTACAGAGATAACATATAAGATATCTTGAATAAAAGTAATAATAGATAATGCAGTGTATATAAAAATTGGTCAAGCAAAATTTTTCATTCATTTTTTGCATTTCTCTATGAGTTGATCATCAGAAAGTTATTGAGTGTATACCAGAAGGGTAATTTGGCAGATAGTGGGGTGAAAAGCAGTATTAAGAGTATGCTTTCAATTGCTAAAACAATAAAAACTCAGGAGCTCTGTTTGACAGCATCAAACATGCATTGCTAAACACTTAACACTATATCTGACATCACTGGTTTTTCTGTGTGTTATATATTGTATGCTTATGAAATATTACTCTGACCTGTATAATCATATCTTTGTCAACTCTGTTGCCAAGTAATAAACTTAGAATAAAGAAAATGCTACTCCCATCCACTTAAATGTCACCAGATGATCATTAAAAGACTGTATCTAAGAAGATCCAAAAAGAATAAAGATATCAAAAGAATGACCACTCAAAAACTATTAAAATATATTCCTGAAAACCAGGACTATAAAAAACTGAAAAGTATCTTGAACATAAATGCACATAATACTTAAAATACCAATAAGCTACCCCATTATACTATAATACGTATTATTTTATGAAAGCCTTTTTCACTTGTTTGAAATGTTATTTATATCTTATTCTATGTTTGCAATTGTATACTATTTTATTTTTATAAGATAGATATTATTGGCAACTACCTTTAAATATGGAGAGTTAGAAGTTACTGATACAATAATATTAATTATGTAAACATATTTGAGTTTAAAATGTTGTATTTAATAACATGTAATTAGAATTTATTTATCTGATCAATTTTTAAAGTTATTATATGTTGATAATCTCATTTGTTAATAGATATGTTATTTTAAAAATCTTTCAAATTTCATTTTCCCATTTATTTGTTGTAATTATTCTTGCATGTTGAACTGTTTAAACAGAATGATTGTAAATTATTCCTTTGTAATTAAATAAACACTTGAAGATTGATTTGCTATTTGGTAAAATAGTGTGAGAATTAATCATTTTGGGATGTATTAAATTCAGTAACAAGAATTGTGATTTCTTGAACTTGAAATGGCATCCAGAACAAAATAAAATCAAAATCTGTTCTTAAAAGGGGACAAGGTTTTTCAAATTTTACAATGGTTGATTCTAATTTATAAAGTTAAGAGAATCAGGAAATATAACTGCAATTTCTATACTGAGTAATACAAATTGTCAATTGTTAATTTAATTATAAAAAAGCTTAAATTTAATCATCTCAAAAGTGACAAATTAAAATTGCTTTTTTTTTTTTTTTTGCATCACCCACAAACTAATGTAAAAAAAAAATAGTGATTGCAATACATATATACATTTTTATGTCATATATATATTAATTCTAATATTTTCATGGCTAAATGATGACTTTATATTATAATTATTTTCAAGATATTCCGGATAGTAAAATGGCTAAATAGCTGGCGTTTCAGTACGATATGTGATGTGATGTGATGTATTTGGCTTCTCCTTAAACGAAGTCAAGAATATCTCAGCAACTATGCCCAGATAAACCTGTTAGCCACATTATTTTCCATTCCCCACTCTAAGTCTTCCCATATTCTGCCCCATCCCATTTCCACAACATAATCTTTGTCAACTCTATGGTCTTTAAATCAAAATCCCCCTTATCTTTTCACAAACCCAGCATAAAAACTACTAACTCACTTTCTGTATTGTCACTTTGTTCATACCTATTCTCCCATAACTTCATTATCTGTACCCTTTCTGCTTTCAAGCATTTACATTCAATCAACAGATGCCTAATATTTTCTATACCTTCCTTACACAATTTGCACGCTAAATCACCCATAGTTTTCCATTTACATGTATATTCTCTTGTTGCTAAAGATCCTGTTCGAGCCTTAAACAATAAACTACTTTCCTTACTATTATCATAAATGAACTCGCTTTCAATATTCCGTTTACTTCTATATATATTTAAACTCTTCTTACCCTCCATACTACTTCTCCATCTCTCCAACTCCCTATTTTTTATTAATACTTCTTTTCTTTTATCCCATTTCTTACCACTATAACACTCAACAATCCTCCTAACACAATCATCCCACCTTTTATACAAGTATACCGATAAAAATTCTTTATCCAAATATTTTGCATACCGCATTACCTTTCTCACCCATCTTGTTACCTGCCCTTTTCTCATAACCCAATTAAACACTATTTTGGCTATTCTTTTACTATCCATAAACTGCAACCTACCAAACATTTTCATTTTACTTTTTGCATCTCTCATATAGAAACTTGACCATCCCATTTCTCCTTGAATTGCCTCCTTTGCTGTCCACATCTCTGCATCTAATGCATGTCTTCCTACTTCCCTTTGTACTTTCTCTAAATAATCTAAAATCCTTTTACTAACACATAATGCATCATTACCATATGTTAACCCTGCTACTGCAACTCCCTTCCATACAATTCTAGCTACATCATATTTATTATATGAAAATACTGTTAGTTTCTTTACCAAACCTTTTCTTTTCTTTGCTTCATTTACCAATTTTTTCTCCCATTCAACCAAGCAATTTTCCTGATTACATAAGATGATTCCCAAATACCTATATCTATCCACCACACTTAACTTTATATCCCCCAATAAAAAAACTACATCCTCTCTTTCCCCAGTATTAACCATCATTATATTTGATTTTTCTTCACTAAATTTAATCCCCATCTCTTTACCCACCCTTGCACATGTCCTCAACATAATATCCATATCTTCTCTTCTTTCTGCACATAAAAAGATATCATCTGCAAAAAAAAAGATGCGACAAAGTATATACTCCTTTGCCACCTATTAATGGTATCTCTACCTCTCTTCTTAGTCTTTCTATTGCTTTTTCCATTTCACTCAAAAACAACAAAAACCAAAATCGGTGACATAGGGCATCCTTGCCTTAATCCCACTCCATTTTTAACTTTAACTGATTCTATATCTCCTAATTGGTAAGTATAATAATTATTTTCATATAATTTCTTAATAATATTTACTAAAGCTTCATCCATTCCCAAATTGGCTAATCTTACCCATAATCTATTTCTATTTACTCTATCATATGCTTTCTCTATATCTATAAAACTCATATATAATGATCTACCTGAATTCCTACTCATCTCCATAAGTTGTGTAACTACAAACAAACTATCTCCTTTATGCCTATCTAACCTAAAACCTTCTTGCATTTCCCCCACTACATTATTCTCTTCCATCCATTTTACAACTCTTCCAGCTACCATATATGTCAAAACTTTATATAAAACTGATGTTACTGCTATCGGTCTATAATTATTTAACTTTCTATGATCCTTACCCTTTCCTTTAAATAATAATCTTATTCTTGTATTACTCCAACTACCCGGAAAAAACTGTCTTCTGCACCATCTTATTAAAACATGATAATAACTTTGCTTTTGCTCTATGCCCTAAATTCATTACCATCTCTGCTGCCCATCCATCTAAACCTCTCGCCTTTCCACTTTTCAATCTCTTTCCTGCCTCATTCAATTCATTTTTGTGAACCTAATATTCCCACTACTAACTGCTTTCATGTTTTCTATCACTAATTCCTTCACATCTAACATCTTTTCTATATCCATTACATATCTATTTACTCTAGAGCTACATTCTATTCCCTCATCATCTATTAATACTATCTCTCTTTCCCCTACATTTCTCCTTTTAATGTAATTCCAAAATTTTTTACTCCCATCTCTTCCACTTTTATTAATATCCTCCAACAATTTATTATTTAACTTCATCCTCTCTCTATAATTATCCATTTTAGCTAGCTTCTTCTTTTCCAAGTACTTTCCCCATTTAGCATTAATATCATTTTCACTTTCTTTGTTCTTAATAGCACACTTATATTCTCTGCATGCTTTTTTTCTCTCTTTTACACTTTTACTAACTCTCATTTTTTTATTTTTTTTATTCTTCTTCATATTCTTGACTAAAACCCTATTTGCCACTTTTTCTACTTCACCACACCAGTCCTTATACTCATCCCCAACCAACTGCTCCATGATTTTTTCAACTTTTATTTTATACTCTTCCAACTTATTCTTATCATTCACTCTCCATCCACATCTTTCACTATTATTTCTACCTTTATTTCTATCCTCCATCACATTACTAACCATTTCTATTACAATAAAGTTATGATCACTATTACACACTCTCTCTTCATTATCAAACACCTTAATTTTTCGTATTTTATTCATTCCCTCTTTCTCTACCAATACATAATCTATTGTGTGAAATACATTATTCCTAGACCATGTGTATTGTCCATCATATATATTTGATAAATTCCCAATGCTCAAATTTACTCTTTGACAAAATTCCTTCAAAAACTGACCATTCTTATTATCTACATCATCAATTTCTTCAATATGCCCATTCATATCCCCTATAACCATTATTCTCTTTCCCTTTTCTTTAAAACTCTGTATATCCTTAACTAGGCATTCATATATACTATTGTTCCACTCCATTACAGTTTGACTATCTCCATTGGTGATATACACTACAGCTACCATCCGTTCTTGTCTACCCAACCTTATTTCAAACCACAAATGTTCTTGACATTTAACAGTATTTAATTTTTTTTTTGATATAATACCTATACCACCACCCCTTTTTTCTTTTTCTTTTCTGTTTATACCCTGCCATACTACCTCTTCCAAAATAGGTTCTTATTCTTCTCTTAGATGAGCTTCCACTACTGCTAATACCTCAAGCCCTTCATTTTCAATTGCTTTATTTAATTCCAGCCATTTTTCTGGTCTCCTACCACCTTGCATATTCAAACACCCAATTTTAACAATTTCTTCTTTCCTAACTACTCTTTTATAAATTCTTTTGCTTCCTTCTTCTCCATTACATTTATAACAAACTTTCTTACCACTAATCTTACAAAACCATTTCCTCTCCACATCTACATTTATATCTAAATCAACCATATTTTGCTTATTTCTTATATCCCCTCCATTCTTCTTCTTTTGGATAATATTACAATTTAAAAGCCCACCCCCCTTTAAAGGTTTCCCGAATTATATTCTTTAAATATCAGACTCCCTAAAACTTCACTTCCTTGTTTTCCTAAGTGCAAACCATCTTTACTATACAACTCCCTCTTTCCAATAAACCAATCCTATACATCCACAAACACAACATTATTTCTCTCACACAATTTTTTCACTCTCTCATTTATAGAACATGCCCTATCTAATAAATGCCTCTTATCAAATCTTGGTAATAATCCCACTACTCCTACTCTTCTTTTAATCTCTCTCAAATTCCTAATCAATTCTACATACTCATCCATTACTTTCTCTGATGGCTCTAACAAATTATTAGACCCTACCATTACATATACATCTCTACTACCTTGCTTTCTTACTTTATCTGTCACATCCCTAATTTTTGCTCCAGGCAAACATACTCTAACATACCTGCTTCTATTTTCTCTTGCAATTATATCCCCACATTCTCTTATTAGTGAATCTCCTATCAATACTGCCTCATAATCTACTTTCTCTACTCCATCTTTAACCTTTTCTACCACCTTCTGAATTTTCTTATCCATTTCTTCCTTATCATTTCTACTCAATAATTCCTTTATCTCCCCACACTTCATCTCTAACAATTTTAACTTTACTTCTACATCCTTCATTTCTTCCTCTATCTTACTTATTCTCTGTCTAACCATCTCCATTGCATTACTACTTCCTTCACCCATATTTTCTGACACTCCACTAAAACCATACTCTGTCCTATCTTTCTTAACTACATTTTGCTCCCTCTCCTCTGACTTTCTCTCTAGACTACCTCCACTTAAAAACCACTTTCTCACCTCATTAATCACATTTACACACTGACTACATATCCAGAAACCTGTTACATCCTTCCTATTCTTATTCAAACATTTCAATTGATACACCTCAGCACACACTGTACACTCTACTACTGCTCGTCTAACTCCTTTCTGTCGATCGTATATACATTGTGCCACACAAATGGAATCCATATTTTTATTTTTCAAATCACCTATTCTATATTTGATTCTTCAAACACCCTTATACTGAAAAATAAAAAAAACTTTTTTACTTTTTCCAAAGCTTGATCAAACTACAACCACGTGTTTACTAACGTTAGGCCTTTTATCTCAAAATAAATGCCAATTTTAAAATTTAAAAAACTCTCAGTAACAAATTTAACTAAAACAAATTAAACTTACATACAATTTTTTATAAATACCTCTTTATAATATCTCACCTAGTCTTCAAACACACTTATACAGAAAAATAAAACTTTTTTACTTTTCCCAAATCTGATCAAAACTATACCCACGTGTCTTCTAATGTTAGGCCTCCCAAACAAATGTTACCTTTTTTCTCAAACCAAATACCTATTTTAAATTCAAAAAACCTTCAGTAACAAACTTAACTAAAACAAATTAAACTTAGATACAACTTTTTTATAAATATCCTTATGCTATCACACATTCAACAGGAACAACTTTTTTAAAAAAAAAAAAACTTCTAACCTAAAATGGCGAACAAAAATCTTTCAGGCAGTTAAACACAAAAATTTTCAATCTTTCAAATAACTCACTTTCTCGATCACAATTTTACTCTCATTCACAATAATTGTTTTTTATCTGACTGCTCTCAAAAGATCAATCTCGCACATAAAGAAAAACAGAACTAAAATAAATTTTAAAAATATCCAAATTCAACTTAGCTCCATTTGCCACAAGTAGCTTCCTCAGAGTGTCCTCTTTCTCAAATTACAGGAATGTGTGTGAGATTTAAAATCATTATTTTTACTTTTTCTTTCTCCTCATATTTAAATTCTATTGGTTGAGAAGATTTAAAAATTAGTTCGTTTCTTCCTAAACATAAGCTTGTGGTTAAGACCTGTAGAGGTCCCTTCTATCACATTTTTACACACATTCTTGAGGTTACAGCCTTAGTAAATATTGTTTGTGAATAAAAGAAAATTAACATTTAAAAGAAGCTATTGGAAAACAAACTAATTTTTAAAACTTCTCAACCAATAGAATTTAAATATGAGAAAGAAAAAGATAAAAATAATGATTTCAAATTTCACACACATTCCTATGGTTTGAGAAACAGGACACTCTGAGGAAGGTACTTGTTATTGTATTGAAATGTCAGCTATTTAGCTATTTTACTACAGAAAATATCCTGAAAATAAGTATAATATATATATAACAAAATGAATAAATAATATATATGTTAAAATGTCTATACAAAAATAGTTCAATAAGGTTACTGTGTGTTTATACACATAAACAAAAAATAATATAATACATTTGTGCTCTATTGTTCTGAAAACGGTTGCTACATGACTGAAACTGTCAAATTTTTTTTTATAAAAAAAAAAAACATTGTAAAATATGCAAAGACGAAATTGAATTTCCTTAAAGGGATTTCATTAAAGATTTACTTTACAAATTTTCTATATGATTTAAACAATCATAAACTATCTGAAATTATTATCTCAACATTTGTTAGTGTTTAATGCCTAAATGATAATCATAGTAAATAACTATACAAATTCCTGCACCATATGGTTCTTAACAATAAATGTACCAATAACTAGTAAATTGAGGAAATTGGCTTATGTTTATTAAGTGGACAAATAAATAATCAAACGAGAAGATAGACAGTCATTAAATATTTGATTCCTGGATTGTGTTGACCTTATTTAAATAAATCACAGACTGTTAAATTTCATTATATAGCAAATAAGTACAATGCCCATAAGTATAACTAAATCTATTGATAGCATTCCATTAATATCTAGGAACATCAAATCAAGCTATGTTTAGTATTAGATCTGAAAACAAAAATTTGCTTAGAACCTTTTACAAACTCCATACTTTACATCTTATTTTAGTTGTTTGAAGGAATTTTTAGATTTGATTTAAGTCTTAGATAACAAAACTATATTTGGAGCTAAAGTAAATCTAATCAAATTATTTTTTATATAAATTTTTCTGGGGCAAACTTTCTTTTGATACCTACTGGAGAATATGTTAAAAAACAGGAAACCATTTGAATATGACAGTAATCGAATATCTACAACCTATAAGTTACTGACAGTGACAGTCTATCTTTCTTTGATGAACAAGTATTATGGCATAGTTACGGTATTGCAAAGCTATCATGCTTAATTTTAGGAAAAGAACTTAAATATAATAGTAAAAGCATTTTTTAAAACAAATTAAAAATTGATTAGAATAATTCTTTCAAAAAAGCAATAGAAAATCTATATTTCTGCTTTATTTAGAAGCAAAGTATACCTTAACATTACTTTAAATCTTTCACCAACATATATATAAACACATTTTTATGTTTAATTAAATAACTGCGTGATTGAATTAGTTTTGTTATACCTATAAAATATACATGTGTGCGCGAGTATGTCATTTATATATCAGTCAAATAATATTTTTGCCTATTAGAAAATATTTTTTTAAAAAGTTTCTAGTGATTCAACCTGGAAAAATAGCTGCGATTATTTCCTGATATTTTATATGACATGAAGACCCTATCCCTCCTCCAGGCATCACCTGAACTCAATAATTTACGTTCCAGATGCATGATATCATAATCACAGAACAGAAAATTATAACATTTATAACAGCTAACAATAAAAGGGTGTATTTATCTAGAAAATCATTTTAATTATCAATTCAGATGAAAAAACAAAAATTTACATTTAGCAGAACAATAATATATTCGATTGTGACTGCTTTAGTAGTTTTCTACTATAATATATTTTTTTAAGTTAGTTCAGAAACAATCATGAAAGGATCAATAATATTGTATTTGCCTGTGTGGCTTGAAACAGAAAAATCTATACCTTGCAGTTCAGGGTTTGCACCCTGTTCTCTCACTTCTAGCGCTCAACAACATTCAATCTTCTTGTAAATTCTATAGCAATAATGCCACTGGTTGTATTTTATTTATTATTTTATGTTAATCCAGATAAGATTTATATACATATAAATAAAGTATCCCCCCCCCTAGTAGCATACCATATATGTCACCTTCAATTCAGAATAAAACTGGAAATTTTTCATGTAGCTAAAAATGTTCAAATAAATTCAAAACTTAATGAGAATAACAGTTTCAAGAACTTAAGTGAAGAATAATGTGAAAAAAACACAGAAAAGGAGTCAGCAAATTGGTAAGTAAGTAATTGAATAGTTTTTTGCTTTGAAGTTCATAAAAACTTCCAGGCATCAGTCAGACAGAATTGGGCACCTATCTATACAACTGAAGCTTCCATTTCTGCCATTGCACTAAACCACCTAGGATATTATTTTGGTGAAAGATTCCTAGTCCTTTAACATTTTTTAATTTATTGTCGAGAGCCTTTGCTCAGCAATCTTTATAAAATGTATTTTTACTATATATATATGATCAATAGATGGCGTTTCACCAACAACACCGACCAAGTGTATGTTTGTTACATAAATGACAAAAGAGTCAGAATTCCCTATCTCTTTCATTTTGCCCACCCTCAGATCAGCTTATTTCAAGCTAATTTGCTATCATCAGTGAAGGATAGAGCTAAAAACTTAGCTTGAAATCAGCTAATCTGAGGGTGGGCAAAATGAAAGAGATAGTGAATTCTGACTCTTTTGTCGTTTATGTAAACAAACGTACGCTTGGTCGCTGTTTTTGGTAAAACACCATCTATTGATCATAAATACAACCGACAAGTTAACGTGATTAAAACTTGTTTTTGTTTTTCATATATATATACTTTTCAATTAAACATAGATAAATATATATGTAAACAAAGGGAGTAGTTCAATCTTCCTTTATGAATTAAAAGCATTTTACATGTTGAACAAAAGGATAAAAAATAGAATCAATCCATTTATTCTTTGGAGCTCTTAATGTTTATAAGCCAACTGCTGTCTTCAGCTTTGCATACTTGATTCTGAGTTTGATAACCCTTAAGTGTCATATTCCATCTGGCTGTTAAATTAATTTCACTCTGAATTATCAAAGGTATGCTTATAAACATCAGAGCTCCAAAGAATATATGGGTTCATTCCATTTTTGATCCATTATTCAACATGTAGAGTGCTTTTAATTCATATCCTGGAGGGAAGATGATTTACTCCTTTTGTTTACATATATATATATATGTGTGTGTGTATGCTAAGTTACATTAAATATTGGTAAGTTAATAATTACCAAATAGTCAGTACCTTTTATTGATATGGCAGCATATAAATTTATTTATATTTTTGATACGCAAAACATTTATTTTTAATACAAATATTTAGAAATGTAATGATTTTATTTTACACACATAAATGGATTAATAGAATAATGGTTAATTTATCTACTTGCTAGGCATGTGACATTAATATTTGAATTTCAATAAAACTAGAATATATGTTTAAGCTTCAAGCAAGCTTTTTTTTTCTTTCAAGTAAGTAATATATATTGCATGGAGCTAATTAACAGTTAATCCTTCATTGCGCAAAGATAAGCAAAGATTTTTAAAAAGCCCATAAATCTGGTAATATATTGGAGATCATTTATCTTTTTCACACGTATGTGGTCATTTGTATCAGTTATAATAGCTAGACTATAAGAAGCTTGAATGTCTGGGTTCAAATACCATTTAATTACATTTAGGTTAAGTATATACACTATAATTGTACTTCAGTATTACATATTCAGCCTTTATTCTGCTCATCCTCTTCTATATATTTAAATGGGCATACTAAGGCCCTACATATGAGGGGTCAGACTGACTTAAAGTCAACATGCATATGACTATAATATTGGCATCATCAAGGGCTTTGAGAATTCCATCATCATCATCAGATTTTCAGTGATATGGATAGATGAAGAGTTGGAGAGTGGAGAGAATTGAAGACTATCCATTAGAGTATATAGAATTGCTATCTTAATATAAAACTGAGCATTGATTATACATAAGTGTGGAAGATGATCATCCGGGTGAATAAATGAGCGCTGGTTCAGCATGAAATATGTATATTAGAGATTATCTATCTTTTTTACATGTATGCTTTCATGTGTATTGGTTATACTGGCTAGAGTAGATGACTGTAGGAAGCTTGTAAGTTTGAGTTCAAATCCCCTTTAATTAAATCTAATAATTGTGAACATTTTCTAAATACACATATATATCTCTCACCACATTCAAATTAATAGCTTAAAATTCTTAAAGTGATCCACATTATAACCAACTTTCTGGTTTAACTATTTGATCAAATATTATACCAATATATAATCTGCATAAAAGTGCACTCATAAAAAAAAATCCACAAAGTTGTTATCGCCATATAGTATATCTTGACATATCAATCCTATTGTAAAAGTTGCGGTAAAGAAAAGAAAAAGAAATCTCTTCTAATTAAAATTTAAATATATATATATATGTACTTTGGGTACATAATTATTAGGGATGGCAAAAGAGGATAGACAAATTGATTAGAGACAAATAGTAGGGTTGTGAAAATAATTATGAATAATAAAAAATTAATTTGGAGTTATGTAAAAATAAAAAGGATATAAAATATCAAAGGATATATATAGTGATAGTATTTGATAATAAAATATATGTTTTAGATATCAGGGAAAGAAGCAGTCAAAAATGAAATAAATATTTGATTTATAAATATAGTTTATGTCAAATGAGAGAAAGAGTACTGAATACTTATTTTTGGTGTGTAGGACTTTTAAAAGATGGTCAGATCTTTAAAAATGCTATGGTTATTAAAGAACCAAAGATACCAAAATGTATAATACTGAACTGAATGAACTTGGATTAAAAATGTTTGTTTTCATTTTGGACACATAGCTTTATAATTAACTAAAACGGTAAAAGGTGGTTTCTGGAGAGTTACATTAGATCCCAAGATGTAGGTGCAATATTCTCAGACCTGAGGTTCCTCACTAATAAAACTACAAGTTAGAAACTAATTTGGGGATATTGGATGAATAGGCATTAGATAAGAATTTTAAGCACAAACCTTCTTGCATTGATTAATTACTATGGCTTGCACTAGGTGGCACTACTGTAGAATTTGTCATTGTTTTATGTCTTCAAAACAAAATTGAAGAATATGAGGACAAGATAATATAACTAACAAACAGCTATTATTAAAGTGAGATGGATGACAAAAAAAAAAATGATTTAGATCTAAAAACAAAAAAACAATTGTGAGGAATGAGAAGATGATTGTATTGTGCTACATAAGCATTTTAGAAAGAGATTAATTTGGATAATAAGGTTTCTGAGCTTAAAGCCTATGCACAAAAACTAAATCTTTATTTAAAAAAAGCCACTTTATATTACTATCAAAAGGACCTAAAATAATGATATTGCATCATAATTAATTACCTACCAAAAATATAGGGTCTACATATATCAACCACAGCTTACTTGAAGACTTTCTATCTTTGCTTTATTTTCAATTGCTCTTAGTTGCAATTATTTTTATTTAAAGCATCAATAAACTTCTATTTTATTTTCCTTTCTTTCTTTTGTATTCTGTGGAATTTTTCAAGCACAGCTTTCAAACTAGTCTATCACTGAGAAAATTCTATATTCATCTCTGGTGTATCTGCTTGAATGCAAATAAAGTAGGCAATTGGACCAAAGAGCATTAAATCAAGGATTCCTAAAACATCAAAATTTCTTATCTTATTTTTCCAATTTATTTATTTATGCATTCTTATTGAAATCTGTATTTTAAAATTCTAATTTTTTCTCTTCCAGGCTTCAAGCCCATTTTTCCAAGTAAAACATGTGACAAGATTTTTCTCATTCCAAAATTTAATGGAATACAGTATAACTGTATTAAAAGTCTGTTTAGAACAGTGTTTTCAATTATTTTGGGAGTAGTGTTGTGTCTGTGTGGCAGTTTTAATGTTTTTATGTACTTAGGACTTGTATAATTCATTTTTCTTTCAGCAAGTAATTAAACAGACATTAAATAATTTATACTTTTAATAACAAATGTATATTCAGTAACAAAATTGGCAAATAATAATTACAAAATTATATACAAATAACATATTTAATATAAAAAGCTAATGTGACCAATTTCTCATTTGATTTTAATCTCTTTTGTTATTTTTAGTAGTTGCTATAATCATAAAACATATAATTCATATAAATGAATATAAATTTATAAATACTCTAGTATTTGTTTGTCTGAAGGTTTGTAATGATGGTATATTATAAGCTGTGATATGTTGGACTATTTCCATCATTTATGAGTGAATGTTGAAAGTATAGAAAATTTTAAACTTTATTTAAACTTTTCAAATACAAACAACTTGTTAATAAAAGCACACAAATAGACAATACAGGTTAGTAATTACACAACGTTTCGAGTAGGTGTTGCTGGCCTATACGCACAGTGACAATATTCGCTTAGAAGTTGAACTCGCACCTTTAGATTCTTATATATTAAATTTAAGGCAAACGCTCTACCAACTGAGCTATTGCTATTCTGTCAAAGGCAACATATAGTAGAAATTTGATATATTTATATATGAGGGTTGGTTCAAATCCTCCTGAGTCCTTCAAAGTGTTAGTGCAGAGTTGAAGGAGAAGAGAGTTCTGATAAATAAAAAAGAAAGAAAGAAATGACCAATCGTTTTCTACATTGAGGACCAGCTAAAGTAAAAGACCTCCAGATGAATCAATAAAACGGCCAACAGCATACCGGTCTCCCCAGGACGTCAGGACAATTAACACTGGAACCCAAATGGCAACGGTTTAAAGACGAACTTTTCTAAATGTAAGAAATATATAATTAATGAACATTTCTAAACAAAAAAAACTCTAAATGCTAAACTTTTCAATATTCTAAATAAAAGAATTTCCTATCTGACTAAATTATTTATTATTTTATTGAATGTTTTTTTATTTTTAAAATCATTTCCATTTTTATTTTTTTTATTTTTATTAATTTTGTATAAATTATTTAAATGCATTAAATTTAAGTTGGGCATAGACTCAGGAGGATTTGAACTAACCCTCATATATAAATATATCAAATTTCTACTATGTGTTGCCTTTGACAGAATAGCTCAGTTGGTAGAGCGTTTGCCTTAAATTCAATATACAAGAATCTAAAGGTGCGAGTTCAACTTCTAAGTGAATATTGTCACTATGCATATAGGCCAGCAACACCTGAAGAAGAGTGGAGAATAATACTACTCGAAACGTTGTGTAATTACTAACCTGTATTGTCTATTTGTGTGTTATTAGCAACAAGTTGTTTGTATTTGAAAAGTTTAAATAAAGTTTAAAATTTTCTATACATTTCAACATTCACTCATAAATGATGGAAATAGTCCAACATATCACATCTTATAAATACTCTAAATTTTATTAGTTTACTTAATATTTGCCATGGTATCTTCAATGCCTTTTGCATCAATAACAAACCTAATACATATCTCCAACATTAACTTCAGTTTCATTCAAATAACATTTGTTAAGCAATTTCTTCTAAATAACTATTAAGTAAAAATAATATATAGACAATGTTCTTGCCTTTCTATGAAGATCTATAAAATTCAAATTTACAATGTTTGTTCAGGTGCATGTTGAAGAGGTTTCTTTCTTTTTAATAACATAATGTTAAGGTTACTTTTGTTGATGTTCCTTATAATAAAAACTTCTCTTTTGATTTTTATACATTTCTAATTAATCTTTACTTTTTTTTGAAAATTTATATTTAAAGATGTCCAAAATGTCAAGCATTGATGGCCTAGTGGTTAGCATTGCTGCTTTCCAAACAGCCGGCCCAGGTTCACTTCCCAGTCAATGCTTTGACATTTAAAAAAAAAAAGATGTCCGAAACATCTCTCATTGCTTTACTATTATTAAAATCTTCCCCCAAAAAAATCCTTGTCCATAATGCACTTATCAAGGGTTTTATTTCATTAATGAGTTTTTTAAAAAAAAAATCGCTAGTTTGTAATTTAAAAAAAGATTTAAGAAAATCAGTTAGCTAGTCAAAAGAGACATAAATTAAATAAAGTATAATGTGATGTCTGCGTGTTATATAAAACTCTAATTTATTATATCAAATACATATTTTAAAATTGATAAAGCAAATAAATACAAGAGGGGACTCAAAAATAACTGCAATTTTGGAATAAAAATCGTAAATTTATTTCTAGGTGTTGCAAGTTCAATGCTTTAAAAAGTATAGTATATTTAAACCTGTTGTCACTTTTCAAAGTAGTCTAGAAGCAATTGCAAAATGATGCAATCTGCAAAAAAAAATTGAGACATTTTTTTTTATTCAGGAGATTAAGAAAAAATAGTATGAAATAAGATCAAGTGAATATGACTTATAATCTAGGTTAGGATGAATTTAATTGAAAAGTGTTTCACACTCAAGGCTTTGAGAGATGACATGTTGTTGGGGTTGAGCTTGCTCTCTTTTTTTTGCCACAAAATGGGATGTTTACATTGTACTGCATCATGTAATTGTTTCAGACCTTGCATATAAAATGCATGGTCATTATGAATTAAATTTGAGAAAAAAATGTCATTTGAATTTTAAAAAATCAGTTGTTTTGATTTTGAATTTCACTTGCAATACTTTAGAGATATGGTAAATTTAATGTTCCAATTAAACCAATCATAAATTTGTTTTTTACACTGTCAGTTTGCTTATAATCTGTTTCAATCATTACAACTTTTTTCCTTGCCATTTTCTGTAAAAAAAAAAAAAAGGCAAAATTTCATATTGTTCAAACATTTCAGCCATTATAAAAATGTTGACAAACACATGAAACCCACTTTACAAAAAAATGTGCCATGTGGGCCCACAATTTCATAGGTGATGTCATTTGACAAATTAATGCAGAAGGGTTCCTGCAAGAAGTATGTAACAGTAAAAGTATATACTACAACAGACATACAAACCAGAGAAATGATTCCTGTTATTTTCAGGTCCCCCTTCATGTGTATATATATATATATATATATATATATATATATATATATATATATATATATATATATATATATATATATATATATATATATATTCAACCCTAATTATATAAAGTATTATAGAAAGTGTGTTATATGAAGTTTGTCTGTTTAGTAAAAACACAATTTATTATATCAAATGCATTTTTAGAATCAATAATATTTATATTATAATTATAATCATTCTAATTGTATCTCTAATACTTCTTTCTATTTTTGCTTCCCAAACATAATCAATGTATTTAAATTCTTATAAATTAAGTTTATTCAATATTTTCAATAATACTTCACCTTATTTAACTCTTATTTAAAATATTCACATACTAATATATTACTAGATGATGGTAGCCATAATCACATATCATTGCCTTCTCTCTTCCTTACCAAAACTGAAAAACACATAATATTATAACTGCAACTTTTTTTGCTTATAGTTACTGCATTGATTCTCAGTTGATTGCCTAGAATTATCTGAACTCTCTAACTAATAAATATTCATTTATTATCCCCTAATAGATAGAAAAGTAGATTGTTTCTAAGCCATGTATCTAAAAATAAATCTCAAACCTGTATGTGATTAGAAATTAATTTCCAAGATTCACCCCTTCCAAATTAAAATCTTAGATAGTTTGTCAGTACTAACCATTACATCAAGAGATTGGTTTTTTTTTTTTTTTTTTTAAAAATCACATATTCTGGAGAAAAAAATCCTCTATATCTTTTACCTAATTGAACTGAAATTACAAGCCTCTCTGCATTATCAATCTTCTAACTCAGCTATAGCCTTTATTATCTTATTCTTATTATAGTACAATCTATTTCATTTGTTCAGCCATAGACACTCTAGTACTTTTGTCAGCTGATTCATTATTAACATTTCAGAATTCCATCTTGAAAACATGTGCTGAAATGTTGTTTTAATACCTCAATGTTGTTTTGTTGAATATGAATGTTACTCTCAAACCAAAGCTCAAGATAGAGACTTTGAAAAGAAAAAAACACCCATCTTATTTTTATACCTAAATCCAGTATATAAGCCAATATATTTATTCAAAATATATGACAACAAAATTTTAGATTATGACATTAATTGGTCTAAAACTCTTCATATATTACTGGATTATATAAGCATGAGCATAGCAATATAAGTTACCTACTATCCACATGGTCACACACACTAGAAGTGGACGTTTTATCTATTACATGCTTTCCTACATTGGTGAGCTTTCATTGCGTTATTCTTTATTTATTTATTTTAAATCTTGCTTTCTTTTTTTCCATACTTTCATTTATTAACTCATTGTTGATCTAAGGGATTTTTATTAACTCATTGTTGATCTAAGGGATTTTTTTACTTCCATTGCAAATTTCCTCAAGGTTTTTTATGTGTATTTTATGATAATTATAAATATAAATATTTCAAACAAAAACAACATATTTACTTTTTATTAAGAATATCATGGGTCAATTGATTATCACAAAATATTTCCATTAATCTAGTTTCAATACCTAATGTATAACTCTCGTTTATAACTTGTCAAATGAGATTACTTACCACTAGACTCGTTTTTTATAAGTACGTCATCATGAATTCCATAAATGAATACATAATTGAATGACATTATTGCTTAAACTTCATAAGAAGTTCAAGGACCAAATGAGCCACACTGGAACTGACCTGAGGACCTCATAATCCAGAGACTGTTACTACCACTGAACTAAGTTAACAGATTTACTATTACAAGTTATCATTCCCAATATAAGCTCATAAAACACACAAACCCTTTTCTATTCTAGTAGAATTGATACTACAGTGATAACTACATTTTTAAAATGTGTTTATACAACCAATGTCAATTTCCCTTGGAGAATAAAAAAAAGTTTCCTATTTTTATTTATTTAAATTTAACTTTTAAGAATTGAAGTATATGCATTACAAAAATAAATATCTCATTTTAAAAACAAGTATATTAATCATTATATAGTAGCTAATGATTTTGATGAAGAATACATTTAGCCAAGCCAAGCATTCATCTCAAATTTCATTAAATGTATATCATGCCCTGTATTGTTTGGCACGGTGACAGAGCATCTGACAATGGTTTGGGAAAATCCAGGTCTCTCAAGAATAAAAGTTATAAACCATTTGTTTTCATTATATATGTATTTTGCAAACAGTTTTTTTTTTTATATCAGATGATATAAGTGCCCATCACCCTTCAATTTCTACATATTGATAGTCCAATATTTCATCATAGTAACAATCTCTCACAACAAGCAAGTATAGTCAGAAAAGAATAACAGAAAACGATGAAAAAAATAATAATGAGAAACTAGGATTAGTTTGGCAATGCTATATGCATCAATCTGTAAACAACAAATGTGCCTACATATAGAATATAATGGACCATTATTACCTATAATTTGAAATGATATCTTTAAACTTCTTTTGCAGCAAATTTTTCTTTCAAAAATATTTCAGCACTATGAATATCTATCCAATATATTTTACTTTTTGTCATATCTTTCCATTGAGAACAGTTAGCATTACATTTCTTTAAAATGTCTTTTCAATAATGTAAATGGAGTTTGCATCTACAATGAAATCTATGCTCACACTTACCATAAAAGAAGACCACATCTTAACCCAATGAAGATGTGATTTTACAATAGTTGGACTGAACAGAATCACATCCAGCAAATAAAAAAAATATATTGATTGGTGTTATAATCTTATCAATGTATTTTCAATATTTTAAAAAGTATACCTGAACAAAAATTTTCTAATGCCTTTATATATATAATATTCAAATATATATATTAAATAAAGTAATATTCATATAATTTAACTTATTCTACTGGAAGTACTTTGGACTTCATTCCTTTTAGTCTTTGTCAACTGTGTAACGTTGAATAATCAAAACAAGACATCATTTCATAACTTCCATAATTCCATTCAGTTCTCCACAATTTTGTTATTTTAATGTTTGATGATGGTCGATTCATTAACATTTGACGTTTCTTGAAATTAATATAGTCTCTTTATCGCTTAAATTAATGAATCGTCCATCAGTAACATTAAAATAACAGAATTGTTGGAGAATTGAATGGAATTGTGTGAATTATGAAATGATGTCTCGTTTTGATTATTCAACTTTATACAATTGACAAAGATTAAAAGGAATATAGTCAAAACTACTTCTAATAAAATAAGTTAAATTATATGAATATTACTGCATTTAATATATACATAAATTTAAATATTACATATATTTTGAAAAAAAAACCCACAGATATCAAACTTAATTTATTTTATATATATATACAAACTTTTTTTTCTCAATGATGAAAGCTTTTATTCATCAAAAAGACAAAATACACAACAGTTAAAAAAGGTTTACAAAGAGATGATTACATGGCAAAATGAAATGCAAGTACAATATGGTGGGGAAAGAGAAACGTGTGAAATGGGAAGGGGCAAGGTGGTGTAGTTCAGGCAAAGAAAAGTCTTTGGTAAGGAACACAGCCTGAAAGGGAGGAAAATCCTCTGAGATGGAAACTTTGAAATAAGTTCTTTGGTGATGATGTTTTAGTTAGTTTGAAATATGATTAAGATAAAATTTGGGTAATTTTGAAGATTTTAGTTCATGTAGTTTAGGACTCTGCACATTTTTCTCGCTAGGGTCAGTGGCCATCTTTAAACCATTTGAAAGAATGAAACGTAATATGAAGAAAACAATTTTGAAATGGAAAAATTAAATATATTGATATAAAAGCAAAAAAAATACACTGGAAAATTTGTTATTAATAATTTTTGTTGAGTAATGTGAAAATTGAGTGGAATTTTAGGCAGTAATTACCCTGAGAGGGGGGGGGGTCTGAAAAAATTGTTAAAAATGGCCTAAATAACTGGAACAATGCACAAAAAACTTTGTAAACAAGTTCCGAATGACAGAAAAATTGGAATAGGAGAGATATTTAAGAGTCTAAGAGGGAATAAGACCCTTTATGATCCATGAAACACCCACCAAATGGGGGGAGTGAGGTAGTTGAATGCTGATAAGCACAAGATAGACATAGGAAAATTGTGTTTAAAATCCACTAAAACTGAGATTTAGTGAATGAAAAAGTCTCTACATTAGCAGCAAAATAAAGCCTTTAAAGGGCCAAATAAATATAAAAGGTACCTTTCATTACTGCAAAACCAACTTTTAAGAGCTATTTTGTGAGGAGGATGACTTTCCAGTAAGAGCTCCACCTATAGATTATATATATACAAACTTTAAATTAAATGTAGCTCAATGTGCATGTAAACAAAGGGAGTAAATCACTTTCTGAGGCCCAGGTTATAAATTAAAAGCATTCTAAATATTGAACAAAGGATCAAGAACATAATGAATCAGTTATTCTTGGAGGTCTAATGTTTATAAGTCAACATTGTTGGCAATTCAGAATAAAATTAATTTTATCAACCTGATAAATATCCCTTTATATATATATATACCTAAACATCATATTAGCAAACATTTTTAATATTCTTCAACAAAAACAAAAAAGAATGCTACATTAAAAAAAAAACTTTGGATGACAAAGAAAATTAATTCTCAAAACATAATAATGAGTATATTTTGTCTTTATTCTGCTTATTTTACATATCCAATACATCTTCTGCAATACTTTGAATAAACATTGCCCTTTATTCTATTACCAATATTATCTTTCTGGTGAAAGTATTTAATATTTACTTGTTTAAAGTGATCCTACTATAATCTCAGTCTGCCTAATGTATAAAAATGATACATTTGCTAAAAATACTTTTTACATACTGTATTACATGTCCAATTCAATAATGATGTTCCTTTATTATTCTAGACTAATTATCATCATTTTCAACAAACTGAAGAACATAGTGATTGGTCTTATAATCTTGCCATTGTATATTCACAAATTTTATGGAAGACTATTAAAAAAAATTTATCCAATATCTGTATATTATATTGAAAGTTGGTCCACGGATCACTTCCATATGATAAATTTGACAGATTAATATCTATATCAAGTAATATAGCTTGAGTAGTTATATAAACCTGTTAAATGCAATCACAATACATTGCAATCAATGATGCACCTCAAAAGATTTGCCTCTCTTTTATAAAACTAAAGATCTAAATTAATATAAACTTTCAAGCTATTAATTATACAAACCAAAGAAAGATTGCTGAAGATTTTTCCCATCGTTTTTCTAAGTTGAGGTTGTTTTTTTAACCTCGACTATAAAAAACAACTATTCTCTACTTTAGATTTACTTTAAGATGATATAGTATTATAAAAGGGTATTTTATAGCAGTATATTATTTGGTAACCAAGATAACTGCTCTTGAAAACCACTAAACATCATGTGATCACCATTTTTTATGCTTACACAAGCTGTTTATACAGAGGCTAAACTCCCATACAGTAGTGCCACTTAGTGCAAGCCAGAGTAATCAATGGTTGCATCCATTGATTACTCTGACTTGTATTGAGTGGCACTACTACATGGAGTGTTTAGCCTCTGTGTTCTTGAAAACATATAAAAAGTGATGTGATTTTGGGATTAAATTAAATTTTTTATAGTTGTATTAAATTGGTAAAAAATTTCAGTAATCATCCTTGAATTGGAAAACTACCATAATAATTTAGCTGTAAATCCAAAAGTCATGAAGATGAAATTCATTCTTACTTTTAATCCATTTAAATTACCCCCCCCAATCCAATTTATAGTGCACTTTGATCTTTGCTTTATAGCATTATCTATAAACTGTTTCAAAGACAACTATAATTAAAATAAAAATAAAGTTTGAACTAATGCATATCATATCCATTAATTTCCATTTTTCACCTATGAAAATTAAATGACCTCTCGCAACATCAAGTAGCAGATGTATAACATAAATAATATCTATGGTCATCCAATTATTATCAGATGTTGTAACATAGTTAGGTGAGTTAAGTGGTTGAATAAATTGATGATGATAATCATCATCATCAACAAATGATATACTCTTGGGATTTGATAAGAAATTCAAGCACTGAAAATGATGGACTGGGAAGTGATTTATGGGTTTTGAATTCCAGAGTCTATCCTATTACTTAACCAAAATGCACAAGGAAGCATAACCAAATAGTTTATTTTTATTATTTAAGACTTCATGAGAAATTTGAGCACTGAAAATGAGAGGGTTGAAATTATAATCCAGAATCTTTAACTCCTGAATCTGTATCCATACATTAAATGGTGAAAAGACCAAATTAGTGAAGGCAATAAATATATCTTATTTATTCATATTGCTTTTTCTTTTATTGACATGATGACAAAAATAGGTAGACTGTTTTTTGACAATTTTAGACCTTATTGAAAGTATGGCATTACTCATCTTTAACTAAAATTAACCTATCCTTACAGTAACTTCACTGCAGTGAATAACAATATTTCAGACAGCTGTTGTAGTCCTCCCCCATCTTTATTTGTTTAAAATTAGATCAATGGAAGCATTATTATTATCATCAAACTAACACAATTCTAGAGATTCATAAGTTGGTAAAATATTTCTGATAGTTTTGAAACTAACACACCACAAAACATATTTCAATCAAAACTTCTTATGATCTGCAGTCTTTTCATTTTTAAAAATGTAATGATCTTTTTAAATCTCATCAAGATTTCCATTTCCATTAACAGTTAAATAAATCAACAGGATGGAAGTAAAAAATGCAAATCGTTGTATTCTCCTATCGAGATTCAAAAGATGATTCAAAAGTTGACGATAATATTCTCTCCATCTAATGAAAATATTTTTAAATTTTCTAATGTTTTTTTCAGCTCTACTTAAACCATATTCTTTATCACATTCACTATAAATATTTAATGAAGATATCTGAAAAGATAATAAGATGTATTTGTCATTAAGCCAGTACTTTGGATTCATATCACAACCTCCCACATGTCATAATCTTTAGTAGTATTTATCATTTTATCTAATTACAAAAATTTAATTAAGAATTGTCAAATTTTTAGCAGTCACACATTTGACACCATTCTTTTTAGATAAATGCATTAATAATTATTAATTAGGCTAGAAATTATATCATTTTAGCCCAGATATAAACTTTAAACATAACTTAAGATTAATGTATCTATTATAAATGATTATTAATATGTCTTAATGTGTTTATCTAAAAAAGAAGTTCAAACATGTGAAGACGAGAAATTTGACATTTGTAAATTAAATTGGGCTAAATTTAATAGTGACTATATATTGCTTTTACCTCTTAAAGAAAACAAGAATAAATAACGTCTTTGCAATTTTTATTCAACAATCATATTTAAGTCTTAAAATAGGCAAAACTTTCTCCATATAGTAGTGCCACTCAAAGCAAGACAGAGTAAATCAATGAATGCTACAGTTATGAGCAAGCATGGGAGATAGTGGTCATGTGATATTTAAGTCTTCTTATCTGTTGTCACATTTTTATCTTTAAAACTTTATATAGCTTGCAGATGTTTGTCACCACTTTATAAATCAGCCAAAATAAAGTATCACATTTCTTTTTTGTTGGTTTAAAAAAAAAAAACAATTAACTCCGCTTTTGGCAGCAATCTTTGCAACTGGTCTTATTAAAAGCGTCCCTTTGCGATTCAGTTTCAAGAAGACAGGGACGATTGTCCCCTTACCTTTACGTCTTTTATTCAAGGTAAGTCGGTTTTAAACATTATTTATTATGGAAAGTGATAATATAATCGATAACTCTCAAATTAATGTTAACCCCGATCTCAGCATTCAACCTAGCAATGCAGCCATCGGTCGTAAATATTATAGCCTTAGATCTAATCTAAATGCAGCTAAACTAACTTCTACTACAAATAAAAACCCACAAACCAATAAATCAAATGAAAACATCATCGCAAATATCAACAAAAGTTTAGAAAATATTCAACTTACCCCTAATATAAACAATAGCATAAATATCTCATTAAGCGAAACTATTGAAATCCTTAACAATACAAGCAAAAACCAATCATCTCCTCTCCGAAGATTTTACGCTCCCGCAGAAGACTCTAATGAGCAATTTTCTTTGCCCTATAATACCCCGAAAACCATATCTGAAAATAATAGACAAAATTTCCAACAAGATGATATCGGCGAATTTTTTAAAGTTAAAACTTTTCCACCAGAGGTCGACAAAACCAGCGCAGTCACATTACAGTTTGTCAACAGTAAATTTAAAAATCAAAAAGAAGAAATAAATTTTAAAACTAATAAACCTCATTCCAAAACAAACAAAGATTATAGCACAGAACAATCCATTGGTACATCAGCCAACTTGCAATCTAAACCAATTTCCTCATTTCCAGTATTGAAAAATTCCACTACGTACGCAAATATCGTAAGGTCTAAAAATTCTGAGAGAATCTCCGAAAATATTAAGGCCGATAATTTCAATGAACTATATTTGAATATCTCAGAATTAGACACAGAACAAGAATCAAACACTCTGGAAAATGTCTCATTTAATATAAATGATCTTAATGATGACATGTTCCTAAAAATAAATAACGAGTTTAACAAAACGATTCCCAACACTCTGTATAAATCGTTTACAAACTACTACAGCGATAAGTCGTTATTCTTAGCCATAACAAATCAACAATGTGCATTATATAAGTTCCCTCTAGAACAATTATACAGTCTAATCAATCAAAATCAATTAGGCAGAGGCATTCACATGATCCTTAATCATCCCAATGACCGCTATGTTATCGTTGAGTTTAAAACGTGGGCGGACCGTATGAACTTTAAAAATAACTACCGATCTTTGGGAAATTATATACTTTGCTCCATAGATATGAACCGTCCAGTTACACTATCTGGCAGAATTCAAAACTGCCTTGCACATTTGAAAGAACAAGAACTACAAGACATCCTTATTAATTATGGTTCAATTAGTAAATTTAAACACCTACTAAATCCTCACTTCAAAGATCAAATTCTGTCCAATACAGTTGTCTTCACACTTACTTTAAAGAAAAACATTATACCCACTGACATACCCACCATTATTACTGCAAGAGGCTCTCCTATGGTTTTGACCTTCAGGGCAGTACAGCCACAATGTTTCTTCTGCCTTCAAAGAACACACCTTATTAAAGATTGTGCAGCAAGAATATGCATACACTGTGGTATTAAAAAGAATAAAGTTCACAGATGCCCTGGTAGACCTATTAATACGGCTATCACATCCTTAAATAGACAATCACCACATGGGACTAATTCAAACAGCAACCTCACAAACCCAGACAATCTGACTCAAATAAATCCTCCAACAAACCCTCTCACATCCAAACCTATCTTTCAAAATGAAAATCTTCAAGAAAGAACAAACACCAACCTCTACACTAATAGTAGTGAATCAGAGAACCAAGCAATAACATATACTGCTACTACACCAATCTCTCAAACCAATAATACTCAAGATCATTCATTAGATACATATTGTACTAATCCCCGAGAAACAATGCTAGGCCAAACTCTTTCTACAAAAGAAGACAATATGACCAAACCATCTAACGAGAGCAAGGAAAACCCAGGCGATGAAGAAAATACACTTAAAAAATTTCAAAACAATTCATCTATAACAACTCCCACCCAGCTTAAAACAAATGATGCTTCATCATTCGTGCCAGCTAAGTCTAATAAACCTAAACAAAGTGATCCACAAACTGTCCTTAATTCTTCAACGCCTGCAGTAATCAACCATCCAGATGAAAAGACTTATCAAACACTCAACCCAAAAGTCAGCATAATTAATGTTTCACAACAGTTACAGCAAACCGAAAATGACTTAGATCTAAAATTTAAACCAAATTCTTATAACAATAAAAAAACACTTTCATCAAAAGTACAGGAAAAAGAAAACAACACTACTAAACTTAAAAAAAACCCAAAAACCAACACAACAAATACCTAAAATACAAATAAGAAAATTAAAAGAAAATCAATTCGCTCAGATAAATCAAGCTCTGATGATGACAGCTCCCATCTAATACATTATTCACCACCACCCGCTAGCAAACAAATCTCAGATATATCCAGTACAAAGCTTCACAAATCCATAGAAAAAAAGAGGAAAACCATGGATCCTATAACCATCGATACCATTGATCCATCTGACGAATCTCAGACAGATTACACTACTTCATCAGACACCGAAGACTTCATGGATGCATTTCCTCAACCAACAAATATATCACCAATCCATCCACAAGTTCAATCACAAGATTCTGATTTCCAAACAACGTCAGAACTAATTAACATGGAGATGCCCCACATTGACTTGGTACACTTTGCTGAGGATGGTTTGGATTAATCTATCATGTTCTGCAAAATTGCTGGCATTAATATTCACGGCATCAACTCAATTGATAGAGTTCTAGCTATTAAAAACTGGCTCTCACTCTGCTCCCCTCATATACTTCTTATGGGTGAAACTAAATATCACCATAAGACTGATCATAAAATATTAATCTCTTCTCTCAGCTCTCGGATTTACTAGATTTTCCATAGGCCATTCTGCTTCAGGTGGAGTCGGTATTCTTCTCAGCAAGTCAACACCACCAAACAGTTTTAGTATTCTATTCCTAGATGCCAATATTATTGTCATAGAAATAGACTATTGAGGTTATCCGATCATCATAGCTTATATATATACAGCCAAAAACACCTCTCAATATCTAAAAATAATCCATATCCTAAATGCCATCAACGCTAACAGAGCCTCTCCTACTATTCTTCTGGGAGACTTTAACACTACATACAATGATTTCAACAAGAGATTTCTGCATCTAATAAATCACAGATTAATGTGTGGAGAGGGTTTCTTCCCTCCTGAAGCCTACTCTTTCTATACTAAAACTAAAAAGTCCCTGATTGATTTGGTTTTCTACACCCCAGACCTCCATTTCAACCTTGATGCAGCCTTGGCCCCTGTTGCTTTCTCTGATCATATGGCTCTAATCTTACAACTTACACCTATTGCAATCCCTACACCCATTGATGGACCTGGTAAAACCATGTGCATGATCACCCAATCAAATATGACCGAAGCGATAGTGTCTGAAGCATACATCCTTTTCCAGAAAATAAACACCCTTTCCCTGCCTGCTGAGGAGGGCTGGTTTTCCTTCATTGGAATACTTCAGTCCATATTAAATCACCACACCAGGAAAATCAAAGGACCTAATGGCCTTCTAAATGACCTAACAGACATTAATATACAACTTCAAGCATCACAGCAAAATTTCACAAATACAGAAAAAATTATCTTCCTTAAAAATCTCTACAAAATCAAGCAAAAGTCCCTTGCAGAATATATAACCATCAGAAGAGCCAAATGTTTCTTAGTACAACAACACTGCTGGACGAGAGACTATCTCAGATGGGCACTGGGATACAATAATAAACAAATCACTCCCTTATCCATTAATACTAATGGAACCAATCTTATTGGCTTTCCAATGATGCAGCACATCAGCAAACAATTCTGCCAATTAATGCAAAAAGATGGAGCTCCTCCTGTAAACAGCTGGTTAGATGCTGGTGACCCCGGCGAACATGGCATCATGGAAATCCAAATCAAAAAGAAGATAACATCTCTCCCTGACGGCGTTCATCCTGGCCTTCATGGCATCCCAAATTTCCTTCTCAAACACCTCAGTCAATTCACTGTGCCAATTATTAAAAAAATGATTGATCACCTAGCCTCCAGCAACAGAAACATAACAGATCTTTACCCAGTGGCACTCGTGCCTTTTATTAAAAAAGCAAAACCACTAAACGACATTAACAGTATCCGGCCAATTTCCATGACCCCATTGCTTATCAAGATAATTGAGTCAGTCATTAAAGATCAAATCCAAACTCAAATTCTTAGCCATATCTCATCAAACCAATACGGAAAAAAGGGATCATCAACCTCACATGCTATGTCCAATGTAACTGCACTGTTCAATTACATCAGAGGACATCGTAAATCAAAACCTATTGCTGTCTAGCTGGATGTTGCGGCAGCATTTGATTCAGTCCAGATAAACATCCTTCTGGATTTTCTGTTGGAATGCGACATTCCAGCTGGGATTGTACAGATGATCAGCAATCTGCTCAACAACAGAGAGATTTTTCTCTCTCTTGATGGCAAGATCACACCAGGTTTCAAGCCATACAAGTCGATCCCTCAAGGATCCCCACTCAGTGCCCTTTTCTTCACAGCATACATCAACCCTCTTCTGATGGATATAGAAAAAAACCTCCCTGGAATTTTCCTTCCGATCTCCCTCTCTCAATAAAAGCTTCAATGTATTTGCATATATTGATGACATCATGGTTGTGCTTCCCACCATTAAATACCTTCCTAATCTCATGAACATATTAAACAGAAATACAGCGAAACTTGGCCTACAAATAAATTTTAACAAATCTTCCATCTGGAAGATAATGTCTGGTAAACAAATTAACTCTCCCTTTTCTGCAAAACCCCAAAGATACCTAGGTTTTCCAATCTACAAAACTCCAACTGCAATGGCAAGAGAGATTCAAGATGCAATCCTCCATTCAACTGAAGCCATCACCATTTCACTCTCTAGAGTATACATTTCATTATATGGAAAGGTTGGCCTCCTCAACATGATCATAATGCCAAAAATCTCATATTATCTTCCATTCGTTAAAATGTCTAAACAGTTCCAAAATAAAATTAACCGATTATGCACCAAACTTCTCTGGAGAGGAAGGACAGTTGCTATTAGCTTGCGAGGTATCCAACGACCACGCAGGTTCAATGGACTGTCATTCCACTCAATACAAGCAATCATTTTACAGAAAACCCACAACACTCTACATAATCTGATCCTCTCCTGTGGATACTCCAATATTATTAAAAAAGTTACACCGACAGATCATCCTCCACCCTCTTCCAGTTCATGGATAGTATCCCTAATACAACAACTACAACTCTATAACCCGATAACATCCTTTAACCTTAACCAAAAAATCACCTTATGGGAAGCATACAATATAATCAACTATAATCAACAACCCATTAAAACCAGCCTAAAAATAACCAACCAAAGACTCTTTACACACTTCAAAAGATGGAGTCTGGAACCCAAATTCCTTGACTTCATCATTAAAATAAATCTTAATGTGCTACCCATGAATTGGTTTCTTTATCACCGAAGAGGTTTTACCAGCATTGACCCTATATGTGGTCTGTGTGCTCGTGAAGATGAAACCATAGACCATATTATACACCGGTGCCCAAGACTTAAAACTCTAAAAGATATAATTATAATCAATTCCAACATAAGACCTGATATGATTTTCTCACTCGAAAATGCCATTCATAATGGTTTTTTTTCAATAATAAGGCTTTCTACCTTTGTCCTTTATTCCATATGGATAGTGAGATGCAAAAGTCTCATGGAATTACCCCTGCCACAAATCATACCATTGTTCTATCAAACGCTCAAAAAAATCAAGAAACGTGACCAGCTCCTTGCCTCCAGTAAAGTTTTTGCTGACACCTGCTCTTTAATTGCTCTTTCCTTTTCCTGATTATCAATTCCCACCTACCCAGCATTATAGAATAGTCATTTATAAAAGAAAATATTCATGTTTATATTAAAAATGCTAATACCATTAAACAAGTTCTTTGAATCCCTTCACTATACCTAACCACATAAGAGTATAACATTGTGCTCTCATAACATAATCTAGCCAGATGACATATAGAACCTTATATAATCATATTATTGTACAATTTATTCATTGTACAATTTATTCATTTATTTATCCTTTATTAGTATGTAATCACTATTTATTGTTAATAAAATTTTTATTGAAATGAAAAAAAACAATTAAGAATTTTCTTTGTGGTCAACCTGAGAACATATATATATATACAGTACTTATAATGCTCATATTCACAACACTTAAATACATAGGTTAAAAAATTCACATTGACAATTTTAGTATTTAAATTTTTAAAAAAAAAAAAAAAAGCTGTTTTTTAAGGGAAAGGTTTCATTTCCTTTTTTAGATTTTTAGTAAAAATTTTTTTTTTAAAATTGGGTTTTTATTTTTTTTTTGAAAAAATTAATAAATAATTAATTAAAAATTTTTTTTTTATCCAACGTTCTTAAAATATACTAAATAGAGGGTGACAAAAATGTGTATAGAGAAAATGCTTGTTGCTCAAACTGTACCAATCTATAATCTATTTAACAACTCCTTTAAAGTTCTCTGTAGTATAACATCAGATAAATGCTAAGGTGCTTGAGCATAAAATAAACTGATGCAAAGTAGAAAGATGGTTGCCTAAAAAAAGAAGCTTCTCAATTAAATTTATCTTTAATTACATTTTAAATATTACAGATAGAATAATCTCCATCTACTTATAAAGAAAATTAGAAACTAATACACTACCTACCTATAACTATTTGGTCAGTAGTAAGAATAAAACCATTCTTATCCTAATCATTGCTAAGCAGCTACCCCATTTTTATTATGGATTGCTGATAAATAATTCAGATTCATAATATATTTGAGCTTCTGGACCTCTTTATGGGTAGGTGCAGATTATTGTTTTTTTTGTTTTTTTAGATAAATCTAATATTAAGATTTTTAAGCATGTATATATTAAATCTCTCCTTGTGTGTGTGGGCGCGCGCGTACATTTAAGTCAAATTATTATTTTGAATTTTAATTTTGATAGAATTGATTAATTACTTCACCACCAACTTCTAATCAATTTAATTTAATAGTTGGCCTTGTTTCTGTTTCCAGGAATTAATCCAGCTAATTACCCTGTAATGAATAATAACAAGTGCTGACTGGCAGTTGGAAAGATTAAAAGAGGTAATCATTTCTCAAGCCCTCAGGGAAAACCAGAATACAAAGAAATAAGACATAAGCATAAAGACAATGCTGATAATAAATTATAAATGTTGATAAATGAATATAACTATTTTTATACTAAACTTTTACAAACAGAAATGAGTTTTAGTTATTTATAATTAATAATAATGAACAACCACCACTCATAAACGTGTATGGTCTATTCTAACTCCAAAAAAGGAGAGAAACAGCAAAGCTGCCTTATATTTAATTAAATTCACATTTTACATTGAGGCAAAATTCTCCTTACAGTAGTGCCACTCAGTATTTAGTGGCATGATATTTTACTACTTTGACTTTTAATTTCATCAGAAAACATTTCTGAAGCATTTAAACACCATAACTAATTGTACTCTTCAATATATTCTATCCTCTTACTATATCTTTCCAATGGAAATGATTGATATTGCACTTCTTTAGAATGTCTTTGAAATATTTCATTTTTGTAATTTAGCTGGTATCCATCTCTTCCATGAAACCATGCTCACGTTCATCATAAAATACTCCTTTAGGAATATCTTGCCCTGTTCATTCATTTTAAATATCCAGTTCAATGAAGGTGTAAATTTATAATAGTGGACATCCAATAAGTTCAAGAACATATTGATTGGTTTTATGATTTCATCACTGTATTTTTAAAATTTTACAGAGCATCAGTTAAAATTTTCTCTAGTTTCTGGCTTGTGGCCTTCATCAGTGAGGAGCCTTGGATCTGAGAGCACTGCACCTAGATCTTAGGACCCCTCCAGCAGCCACCTTTTATCTCTATTTAACTACAAAACTATGAGTCTTAAATTGAAAACACCTTAATATTTTCAATCCAAGCCCATCAGCTTATATAGTATATAGGTCCAAACTCAGTTCAGTACCCATACATTTTGATGGCTTTGGTTCTTTAATAACCATAGTCACCAATATCCTATTAGGCAGGATTGGTTTTAAGCCAATAAACATCACATGATCACCATTTCTTATGCAAGCCAGAAACTAGTCTGGGGATAGTGAATGGGTAGGCAGTAGATGAGGGTTTTATGCACAAGCCTTCTGGCATCCATTGATTACTCTAGCTCACTGTGTGGCAATACATATAGTGTTTTGCCTGTTCAATAACAGTTATAAGCAGGCATAAGAAAGGCTGACTATTTATTACCAGATCCCTGATCTTACTGGCAGCCATCAGATTCTGAGAGCATCACTGCCTATTGGTCAGTACTAACCATTGGCTGTGTTTTATGTATATTTACTAATTGATTAGCAGTAGTGAATGCTCAATCTGAACAGATAAGAAGAAATCTGAGCTATTCTACTTTGATGGCATATATGACATTCATCCTCCTGGCTAAAATTAGCCCAGGAGAATATTAATATAGATACATTGGACACTGCATTTACCACATTGTTGGTTTATTAGGTTTATTGCTGTTCTTGTCTTGTTCATCATCATCCTTGCTTGATGTGCTTGTCCCTGGATATTTGTTTGCTTTGCTGTTGGTTTAGAAGGTGATGATATTGATAACCATGTGCTTTTGAACTACTACAGTATGGAGTCCTCTCACTTGTGTAACCATCACTGGGATCTATTTTGTAACATGCCTATTCACACTTTTATTTTGCTATTTTCTCTTTATTTATATTTGTAATCAGGTTTCAAGATGACAGCTTGGCTCACACTTGTTAATTGAATAGCAGTTCTTCTGGAGTTTTTACTGTTGCTGTACTTAGTATGGAGTGCTGTGCTGCCAGTGTTCTGTCAATCCTGGTGTTTCAGCATTTTGCATCCATCTTTGTTATCAGCTTTTTTTGTTTCTTGAACTAATTCTCTCTGCCTGGCTATTGCTCTCTGGATAAAATGGTGGGCTGCACACTAGCTCAATGCCATTATTAGTGCAAAAGTTTTTGAATGCACTTTCCATAAAGCTGTGCCATTATTTGACACTATTGTTTTAGGTAGGCCAGGTGTTGCAAATAGTATCCTAAGAGCTTCTATTATTTTTGTGACTTCCACCACCTCCAGCCACTTGGAGTATGAGTCAGCAACTAACAACAGCAGTTTGCCTTTCCATTGGCCTGCATGTTCCACATGGAGTCTAGAACAGGGATCTTCAGGTTTAGGCAACTGAGCTGTTTTCTTTTTCTGGCATGTTTTGATTCATTTTGTACTTCCAGCAGTAATTGTCTTTGGCCTCAATAATCAGCATTTAAGGAGAGCTACTACACATAGGATCTTGCCAGCATCTTCATTTGGACAAATCCCAGATGCCCGTTATGTTAACAGACTGAGCACAATGTTATATCAAAATTGATCTTAAAATGCCAAAGCTCATAAACAAAACTGCAGTTATTTTGTGGATATTATACAATAAAGGTCATGTTGCATTCAATTTTAAAGACATTGAAATTAAGTATTTTCATATTTATTAAAATTAAAATTAAACTGAGAGACTGCAAATCTCTTACACTCACAACCAATCAGATCGTAAATACGAGACAGAGAATTTAACAAGAAAAGGGCAGTCCACCCTATTCTTTACTTGTCTTTGTATATATACAAACCAGTCTAAAATACTTAGATCTGAAAGCGTGAATCTTAAATATCTTCACACTTAACTCATTGAGTCTAAATTACAAACATACAGTGTGAAATCCAACGATTTACTACACAGTAGTTTTTAGATGTTATAACTTGCAGCAATGTATGTAAATAACATTTATGCAGCAATGTATGTAAATAACATTTATTTTATAAAGCGCAAACAGTATTGAAATTAAACTGAGAGACTGCAAATCTCTCGTGCTCACAACCAATCAGATCATAAATACGAGACAGAGAATTTAACAAGAAAAGGGTGGTCCACTATATTCTTTATTTGTCTTTGTATATATCCAAGCCAGTCTAAAGTACTTAGATCTGAAAGCATGAATCTTAAATATTAAAGAGTTCATGAAGAATAAGAAAGTGACTCTATAACACAAAGCAATGTTTATAAATAAATCACAGGGTTACAAAACAATTATTGTTTTTCTGCAGGTTTGTGATAGTGGTATTTTAGTTGTATTCACATATTGGACTATTTCCATCATCTACTATTAAGTATTGTATGTCTTTAGAACAATTTAATTTAAATATTCCTAATACATTCAACTGTTAGTAATAGCACACAGATTAATATATACATTTTGAGAGATATTATTTTCCCCACTTCTTCAGGTATTCCTGGACTGACCAGTGACAGTGTCTGGGTTTGATTCCCATGCTATTACTGTCAATGTTTAGGCCAGCAACACCTGAAGAATAGGAAAGAATTATATGTCTTGAAACATTTTGCTTATATTAACCTGTGTGCTATTACTAATAGTTGAATGTAATTGGAATATTTAAATAAAATTAAATTTTTCTGAAGTCATTCAATGCTTAATATTAGATGATGGGGAATAGTCCAATATATTGTAACCTAGTGTTATTGACACTTGGTTTATTTGGCATTGTTTCCACAGAAAAACAATGCTATTTTTTTTAGAAAATAAAAAGATAAAATAATAATAATATTAAGTGATTAATAAAGTATGCTATTTACTCCCTTTAACGTGTTTTAAGCAAATAACTAATAAATTTAGTAATCCAATGTCATTTTGAAGAAGAGCATGAATAATTTAATTAAAATATTAACAATAAGAGCAATTTAATATAGTATAAAAGCACATATCATAAACAGTAATTGATTTGGATGGGTAGAGGGGGAGAGTAGATGAGTATCTTATCATAAAGCACAATAACTTCTGGTAATTTTTAAATTAATTTAGATAATAATGTATACAGAAATATACAACACTAATAAGCATTGTTAGTTAAAGATATTTATTATTTTTCATTTTTTGTCAAATTACTTTGTAATTTGTTTAAATCATATGGAAAAATATATGACTGTAATAAGTTTTTTTTTTTCCTTTCTTTTGTTTATGTTATAATTAAATGATTATTTTTCTGTAAGAGGTCGCTAAAAGAAGACCGCCAAAATTTTGAAGAAAGTTTAGTCTGACTTTAGTTTTACAAGGAGGAAGCAGTACTGAAATTCGGTAACAAATTTTTTTATTATTTTTTATTGCAGAAATAAATATAAGTCAAGTAAATTTTTAATAATATCATGCGTGGCTAATCCTATTTGATAAGATATTCTGTTTTCTATTGCCATCTACCTATTTTAAAGCTTTTTATACACAAAAATGTACTATCTTATGCTAAAGTTCAAAATGACCGTATTGACTACAGCAATCACGGAAAATGTCATTATATTTAAAATAAGTAATATGAGTAATTTCCAGGAAATAATCAATGATTTGTTAACTTTACCTTGTTTAATTATCTTTTCGTGGTATAAAAGAAAAATTATAATTAAAAAGACATATTAGAAAAGCCAAGGAAAGTTAACTAGAAAATTTCGCGCTCTTTCTAAAAGAAATTGTCTGCTTTTGAAAATAATGTAAGTTCCCCACGTTAAAATATGTTTTATTCACTGAAAATTATCTAGAAATAATATTGATGATAAAGGATATTTACTTATGCACCTGTATATTTTTAAAAAAGAAAATATAAATTTTCTCAAGGCAAATATCGGAAAATTTGTATGTGTGCATTTTACGGAGAATTCCTTATTAAAGACAAATTACAATTCCTAGAGTAGGAATAAAAACTACAAACATTAGTGACTTAATTATAACCATAATATAATATGTTATATTATACATCAACTGGAGTCGTTAAAACTTTATATCCACGTAAGTCAGCTGCAGTCGTTATAATAATAGTATTTGGAAAATTCGCGCATTAGTTTTATTCATAAGCCAGCTAGCTAAAAATGATACGTATCGCCAATAGTAAAAAGAAAAGAATTGTATATGTGATCGTCTATCGTCAAATATTCGTCATGTTAAAATATGTATTGTTTTCTTGGATCCCAAAATTATAGCAGTTTAATTCAAGAAAGAATTAACATCCAACGCTATGTTTTCTTTGCCTAATTTATTAATTACACCAGAATGGAGGCAACTTTTATATAAATAAAATAATAAAATGTGTTTCTTATTTTAAATTTGCTTCATGAAAATGGATCAAGTTCTTCATCCAGATAAATTGCCCAACGGAAAAACATTTTTCCAGTGAGATTATAAGCACTTGTTAAGTAATGATTTTTTTTTTACTAATTTGTAAAATTATGTGTATTTTTTTTTATATCTACAGGTTAAAGGCTGTATAGTCAAGTAATATTTAAATGACCTTGTAATCATAAAGGTATGTTTTCCCGTAATTATTCTAGGTTAAATTTATATTTAACATAAAAAAAAATTTTTTTTTATAAAATGTGTTTACTTATGATATGCAATTATGGGGATAAATTTATATGTTAGATGTATAAAAGAAAAAAAATTTAGATACTTAACCCTTAAACCGCTAATTTTATCATTGGTTGTATCAGATAAAAATCAAATCTTTTAATTGGCCAACTCACAAACTGAATTCAAAGCCTATTGTTAAAACATATTCGCCTATAATATTAAATTCAACTCAGATACGTTTATAAAAAGTATATAATTAATTTTTAAGGTTGTGAAGACAACGAAAGTTCTTTCAAAAATAAATTGCTATTTATTTATTCTAAGATATTCAATATCGGCAACATAAAAGTTATAATGTAAACAAAAAGATCGACTTTTACGTTATAGAAAAGTAAATATTTCTTTTTATTACAACTTCAATATTTGTACTAAAATCTTCAATATTTTTCGAAAATAATTTTGTTTTTTTATTATTCTCTCTGAAAATTATGTTTAATTTCCATAAATATTATTTAATAATAATTTAAATCGTATTCAAAATGAAAATCTCAGCGTTTTTCTTTATTTTCTTTGATCAGGCAGTTTCTTTGTTCTTTCCAGCCAATCAGAATGTCTTTTTTGGCTGAGAGCATGCTAAGAACCAATCACAAATAATGTTCCTTCTTTGTTTAGGTTTAAATGCGGTTTTTTTCTATTTTTTACTTCTAAAATAAATCGGAAGATGTCACCATCGTACAGAACTTTTAAAAACGAATTCAATACGTATTTAACGAATTTTTTCGTATGAAAACGGGCTGAGTTAGAGTGATTTCAGATGTCGACGAGGAGCCTCGTCGGACGCGGGACAAGGGTTAATAGGTAAAATATCTAGTTAAAATTATCAGAAGTAATTAAAGAGAAGTGCTATACAGGATATTACTTATTTAAAGTTTGAAACAAATTTATACTATGTTAATTGAGGAACTTATTCCCAATTATTCTTTATTAACGCATTCACTTAATTTAGTTCAAGATACTATACTACCAATTACTTGTTGAATGTTTCTTTGGCAAAGGTGAAAATTATTATGTTTTATTCTGTGTTATCCATTGATTTCAGACGTTGATCTAAGTATACCCCGGAACATAAATTTAGTGTAATTAGTGTATTTGCTTGTCTTGCCCCGATATAGCATCAGTATATGATTAATATTCGCATTAGTAATAATTTTAATGTATCTATTTTGTGGGATGGAAAATGATCTCCCCAAAAGCTTTATTTTCCATGAGGGGAATAGATAAATCTAGTATTCGGGTATGTTTATAACCCAAGTGATCGCTTCTCAGAGTTAGGACGATCAGTAATTTATATCGTATTTAGTGTATTTCATTCATTAAAATCCCAGGAGAGGATTATAATTGGTGTGTGTTCTTATTATGCCCAAGTAAGAGGCAAGGACCCACCAAACTATTTTAATGTAGTAGTTAACTCTACAGACCTTCGGTGTTATTCCATATTCCTCATGAGAAAATAGAGATAATTCTACCACGGAAGGTGTTGAATATTGTGTTTTGTTTAGAAAGTTATGGCAAGATAATGGGTATATTGGAGGTTAATTACTTACAATCCATTTAGTATAAATAGCGTGCTAGTATATATGATCAATGTCTGGATTGTGCGGCGGAATAGTGCTGGTAATCCACACGTAAGTCAATGGAGAGAGTAAGTTTAAAATTGCGTGATTTAGAAATTTTTATTTGCCAATGGAGGATTCAAATACTAGGTTTAATTCGGGTTAATGATTAAGTAGCACTCACAATATAACTTATACTGAGGAGTACAATGTATATAACAACTTCAGTTGTTATTAAGGTAAATATTAAAATAATAAGTGTAACTTCTGATAAATAACCCATAAATTATAATAAGTTATCTAAATAAAAACTATCATTTAATTAAAGATGATAATAAAAATCGTTTGTACGCATTGCCTAGAATCAGATTATTTTTATTTTAAAACAAATAGTTAGTTAATAAAGTTAAGCAGCCGTTCATATAAGATACACTAAATGGATGAGTTGATGTATCGATAATAATATTTATTTTGTTATATTCAATTTGCATAAATGTAAAAAGAAGATGAAGAAGTAGTTCGAATCCAAGTCTAAGAGTATAGACGAATTACTGTTAGTTATATTTTGTTTTATCCATATGGGATCGAATAAATTGTATATGTTTGTTTATTATGTTAATCATAAAGGATAGTTTTGTTAAATTGTAATAATAAATCATAATCTTGTTAAAATTTAATAATAAATTATAGTCTTGTTACAAGTTGTCTTGAGTCATTTTTCTTGTGTGCTAAATAAAAGTGTATTGGCATAATACTTGCAATACTTTCTTGAGTCCAAAATCATTTATGAAATCTTAAATTCAATACACCAGATAGACAATTGTAAGCAGATCAGAATATTTCAGTATAGTTTAATTTAATAAGAATTATTTATGGAATTGAAAACTTCAGACCAAGATATTTTATTTTATGTGTGTGTAAAATCACTTTATTCCCAAACTAGTAGGTTTTGGTTGCACATTATTCCATACACATTTAAGTGAAGTGTCTAAGTAATAAATCTTAGTTAAATTATTGTGTTGTCATGGATGATGGAAGGACACAAAAGCACCCTTGTCTTTTCATCATTCCGACTGAGATTCTGGATAAAATGGCTGTATTATTCAAAATTATGCGTTGTTATTGAATATGGTTATCATCTCGTTAAATATTATAATAGTTGATATGTGGATGAAGACACCTGGAATTTAAATAAGGTAAATGTTTCCTATAGCCAACCAGAATGTCAGTCATATGCGACAACACAATACTGCCGAGCATTTTTCTTTAAAAATAACAGAGAACCCTGAGATTAGTGTCATTATTATAAGTGCTCTTAAATTAAGAATTGATTCATTATGATCAACATTACAAGCGTGGCATGGCTTAAGAGATTGAAACTTCTAATTGTATAATAATAAAATATTGAGAGCATATTGGCAAATTAATGAATGTTTTATTTTAGTCGGTAATATTAACAATGACATGAAATCATCATCATCATTGTCGAACAGTGCAAGTACTTACAGCTCAGAGAATGTGTTTTGGATAGAGAAAGAATGTTAGTTATTCTAAATTTTCCTTTTAAATTTATTTTATTAATGATAATTTTTTTTAATTCTATCTCTGTCTGAACTGCATATCGCTGTAGCTGAATTATTATAACTAACCAAACGTCGAGCTATATTAGGTAATATAGGGTTTGCTACCCGTCCTAGACGGAAGCGTCCGAATTCTCTTTAATAGAATTAGGCTTCCGGAAATTGATTTAATAGAAGTCGTCTTTTATTAGGTTAGAATATAAATACACCAAAACAGTTATATTTTGATAAAAATCAATTTTTTACCCCAAACTGAATATTTGTTTGGTATAGTTTATCAAATTATTTTTAAAATGGGTTGCCTGGTTTGATAAACATTAGTCTCAGTATTTTTTACTTAGCCCATTATCCAATCTTTTCACACTTGCGTAGTTCCTTCAAACTAATTACTATAAATTGTATTCCTTGTTTCTTAATTAGTAGCTGTTTTTTTTTAATACTGATAGTTTTGTTAAGCGCTTATAATTAACGAAAAATAGTAGGAATAAGGTAATGAGTTGAAAAAAAAATCCACAAACCACAGATTTAATTTAACAATTTTCATAACACAGAAATAAGTATGGTCTTATATTAAGTATTATTCTGCCATTATGTTTATTTCTGTGTACTGCCAGGGGTATGTATGCCACCAAATTGGGAACTGCTGACTTAGTTTATAATATATTTATATTTCTTTTATGAAACTAACTTTTCTAATAATGGTCGAGCATGCAGGGATTTTCAAAGTTGTGCTAAAATTGTGCAAATACTGTAGTGAGAATTATTTTAATATTGTATTTGGATAATAAACTACTTTATTTACTCTACTTCAGAACCACCTAGTATAAGATTGACTAAATAATGAGCATTGTTTATAGTAATGGCTTCCAAATCCTTACATTAGTTTTGTGGTTATTGGATTTTTTTGATGAAAATTATATATTACACAATTCTTATTTATTTGTTATGATCAGTTGCCTGAGATAAAGTGACGTTTGAGATCCATTTGAAGCATGAATGAGATTTACATAAAATATATTTCAAATTCATCGTTGTTTTCTAATGTAATTTGTCCTGAATAGTTTGATATAGAAAGTAGTACACTGTAAGCTTAGTGGTCTTGGATTGAAACTCAAGTCTCACTTTTAGTGTGTGTGTGTGTGTATTCTTTCCAGTGGCATCAAGTAGTTTGACCCAAGAGACAAACTTTAATGTCTTTGTGAAGTAACTTTCGATGAAGATTGCTAATCCACTGCAGGATGGTCTCTACAAGTTTAATCCATCTTCTCCGATCTTTAGCTTCTCTTCTCCACAACACCCCTGCACATTTTCTTATTTCATCCATCCATCTCACATGTGGTCTCTTTCTGGGTCTTTTACAATCTCTTGGAATCCGGTCTAAAATTTCAATTGTCCATCTATTATCATCTCATCTAGCAATATGTCCAGCCCAACTCCATTTCAATCTTTTAATTTTTTCAATAAGGTCAGTAACACCTGTTTGTTGTCTTACCCATACATTGCGTTTTCGATCTCTTCTTGTTACTCCCAACATACATCTCTCCATACTCCTTTGAGTGGTCTGAAGTCTTTGTATTGCTCTTCTATTAAGTGTCCAAGTCTCAGATCCATAAGTAAGAACTGGTAAAACACATTTGTTAAAAACCTTCCTTTTCAAACACATAGGCATATTTCCTTTTAGTATCAAGTTATTTCTACCAAAAGCACTCCAACCAAGTTTAATTCTATGATTAATTTCCTCCATTATGTTTCCATCTGTATTAATAATCTGACCAAGGTATTTGTAACTGTTAACTTCTTCTAATTCTTCATAATCAATCTTTATTTTCAAATTTTGAGCAAATTGATTAAACATTACTTTAGTCTTTTTAACATTTATCTTTAGTCCTACTTTTCTACTTTCATCTGCTAACTCTTGCAACATTTCCTGCAGCTCTGAAGCATTATTTGCAAAAACAACTACATCATCTGCAAAATCTAAATGACTTAAATACTCTCCATTTACTTTCACTCCTTTAGTTTCCCATTTTAATCCACAAAATACTTCTTGCAGCACTGCTGTAAAGAGTTTTGGAGATATGGAGTCACCTTGTCTTACATCTTTCTCAATGTTGATTTTTCCAGTATCATTATGTAATCTAATTGTTGCTGTTGCATTTTTATAAATATTCTTTAAAATATGACAATATCCTGGATCTATACCTTGATGATCCAATGCTTTAATCACTGAAGAAATGTGTATAGAATCGAATGCCTTTTCATAATCTACAAATCCAAAACATAATGACAACTCATATTCGTTTGTCCTTTCTATGACTTCTCTCAATACCTGGATATGATCTATATTACTAAAACCACTTTTAAATCCAGCTTGTTCTCTTGGTTGGTGGAAATCCAAAGTTCTCTCCAGAAGAGTTGTAATTATCTTGGTAAAATTTTTATATAAAACTGATAAAAGGCTAATAGGTCTGTAATTTCTAATATCTTCTTTATCACCTTTTTTAAATATTAATATTATTACTGCATTCTTCCAATCTTCCGTACATCTTTATCATTTAGACATTTGGTATATAACTTTGCTAAAATTGTTTCTATTTCTTCACCTGCTTCTTTTAATATATCAATTATAATTCCATCATTTCCTGGAGCCTTTCCTTTCTTCATACACTTAATTGCATGTCTCACTTCTTCATTTAAAATTCTGGGCAATTCGGAAGATGTAATAGATATAGGAGGTACTTGTTCTTTATTACTATATAATTCTTGATAAAAATCTTCTACCAATTTCATGATGTCATCTCTCTTTTTAGTAATAATTCCATCTTTTTTCTTATTGCAGATATAAATTTCCTACCAATACCAAAATGTTATTTAACATTTTTGAGACTTTATTTTCTTCTACAGCTTTCCTTGCTATTTCACAGTTATACTTTCTTATATCATTTTCAACTCTTTTCCTACCGTTTTACAAAATTCGAGATATTCAATTCTTTTTAATACATCATTTTTGTATATCTTCATATTCCTTCTTTTCTTCATAAATTCTCTAGTCTCAGTAGAAATTTTATTAGTCAATTGCTGCTTTTTTCTACCAGCTATGTTTGTTGCAGTTTTTAAAAGTGTATCAGTTATTTTCATATTAATTTCATTCAAATCTGAATCATGTTCAAAATCTCCTAACACTTGAAACCTATTTGTAAGTTCTAATTTAAATTCATTAGAATGTTTCTGAAGATTAGGAATATTTATAAATAAAAAAGATTTCGTTTTGTAAATAAATACACTTACATTTAAGGAATGAGAAATTTCAAATAATCATTTGCTTAAAACGTCACCAATATTTGAGCACAGAAGTGAAAAAAAATTTTCAACTTAGAATCAATCCAGAAACTACGCTCTTAAATAACCTACATTACCAATTTATCAAACCATTCAATGCACTGATGCTTATTAATATATATATATATATTTGTTTTAAACACATATAAAACACTCACGTACAAATACTCACGCAATTATTTATTTATTTTAATAAAAAAAAATTGATAATTTTATTCAGCTTTCTTATTTATTGTGTTATTGATGTTTCCAGTTTCCACAGGCAATCTTTGATTAAATACAGCCTTCAAAGATCAAATCTATATTTCCTGGTGCTTTGATTTATACATTACCACACCACTCTTATTATTCAATTTTTTTGCTTCTTACTAATAACTAAGATCTGAATTGTTTGTGGACTCTGCCAGAAACTATTATTATTGTTTAAATACTGTAATTTGCAATTTGACTGGTCATAAAAAAATAATACTTGACTATAAATCAGTAGAATCGTTAATTAAAAATCAATAACTAAAATTAAAATGTCTAAATGTATATGTATGGAAAAACAAATATAATGATTGCACAAACAATGCTTTCAACACAAGCTTTTTTTTATATATAAAATATAGAAAAATTTTATTCTGTAATTTGGATAAAACTCATATGATAAGATTTAAAATAGGATACATTAAATGGTATTCAAAAAAGAAAAAAGTTCAATTATGACATATCCTGCATTATATAACCTAAGATGACTACAATGTTCCATAGGACCAATGGGAAGAACCCGGGGTTTGGTATCTTGGAGATAGGTGACTAAGCTTGTATGACTCAACATATACAACGATGGCATCAAAGTTTTGTCCATGCAAAAATCACGGTAAAATCAGATTCTTCATAATGGATGTCAATATCCTCATATCCAGAGTCGAAGATATAGGCTTGATGATGGGGGCAATTAATAGTCAATCTCGAATGGATGCACTTAAACCAGATTTTTAATTGTTTCCAGTATAGGCAGTTTCTATCTGGATATAAAAGAGACTAGCCTTAGGGAGGCATAACAATCAACTTCCATTTGGCTTCAAAGATGGAGGAAAGGGGGGACAAATTCTGGTCTCTCTTCCTAATTTTTTCTTTTGAACAGCTAAACAACATTGGATTCTTGTTAGCTTACATTTAATCATCTTCCAAAGCAGATATTTAATCTATATTGCCTTATTTTAGAAAACTAATGTGACGGTGTTAACCACCCCTCCAGATGGTTTCTGATCGTTTATTTTGATCACTAAAATACACTACTCTACACATATACGATATTAAATAAAAGAGATGTAATTAAAGGATTTGAACTCAGACTTTCAAACTCCTTTCAGTCATTCACTCTGTCTAATATAACCGATACACATGTCCACATACATGTGATACACATGTCCACATACATGTGAAAAAAATAAAAAATCTTCAATTTATGTACTTCATGCTAAATCAGCACTCATCATTTGATCTGGATTATCATCTCCACACACATATATAATCAATGTTTGGTTTTATATTAAGATAGCAAATCTACAAACTTTATTGGAGAAGCCTCAATCCTCTCCACTTTCTAACTATTCAGCCATCCATATCAATGAAAATCTGATGCTGGAATGCCCATATCCCTTGTTGACATTATTATTGTCATGCCCATGTTGACCCTTCACATGTTGGATCTTAATATGCCCATTTAAATACATAGAAATATGTATATTGGAGATCATTTATCTTTTTCACATGTATGTGGTCACGTGTATCAGTTATATAAGATAGAGTGAATGACTTTAGGGAGCTTGAAAATCTGGGTTTAAATCTCCCTTAATTATATTTAGTAAGTATATATAGTATATTTTTATTTAATATTACATATTCAGCCAGTATTCTACCCATCCCTCTTCTGTGTATTTAAATGGATATATTAAGGTGTTATATATGAGGGGTCAGATTGACTTGATGTCAACATGGTTATGTCAATAATAATGGCATCAACAAAGGGATTTGAGCATTCCATCATCAGATTTTCATTGATATGGATGGCTAAAGAATTGGAGAGTGAAGAGTATTGAAATGTCCTTTAAAGTTGGCAGATTTGCGATCTTAACATGTGTGTGTGTGTGCGGAAGATGATGATCCGGACCAAATGATGTGTTGGGAGATCATCTATTTTTTCATGTGTGTGTGGGCTCATGTATATGGAGTTATATTAGATAGAGTGAATGACTGAAGGGCGCTTGAAAATCTGGGTTCAAATCCCTTTTTATTCACGCATATTACGTAAACTTAAAATTCAGGTGTTCATTTTTCTACAAGTCCCTGCAATTAGCTAATAATGAAGTCACTAGAATAAATTAACTTCAGAATAGAGAAAAATCAGCTAGCTGTGAAACCACCAGAAATTAAACTTTTAAGCATATTCGCCTATCAGCAATATCTTTTTTTTTTTTATCTATTTGTTATATTTTTATAGTTATATAGATATAATATTTATTATTCAGAAATATAATATTCAAGCAAAACTCCAAAAATTATCTTTACTCTTTTACAATAAATAAATTTGCAAGTTACTAAATACGTGTACATTAATATTGTATTTAAAAGTTTTATATTGTTATTAATAAAATAAATTTATATCCTATAAGTAATAAAATTAATATTTGTTTACATTTTAAGCAGAGTTTTGAGTTTCTTAAAACCTGAAAAAATTATGATTCCAAATAGCCAGAGATATCAGAATAACGATATTTTATCTTTGTATATAGATATGTACAGTATGTTGTGTTTTTATGAATAATGGATGTTTTTATTTCTTGTAGACATAAACAAAAAGGATAAAAAAAGAATTATGTATGGGTAGGAACAGTTTTTAAAGTCTAAAATTTCTTTGAAGATAGGGAGGCATAATTTCAGAGGGTCTGCATTTTTTTCCTCTAAGCCATTTTTTAAATTAAAATATTCATCTAAAGCTTTTAATATATTTTTTGTTTGGATGACAAATATTGAAATGTCACTACAATATTGGATGTTAGCAATATATAATGAAAATAATATTTATTGGCTATTAATTAAAAGAGTTTAAACTAAAAATGATTGCTAAAATAGCAAATAAATTAAGTTTGGCAGAATAAAAAGAAAAATATGGGGAAATGTTTCACATTGGCATTCTCTCTGCAAATGTCATTTATAAATATATATATATTATTTGTTAATCAAAATAAACCTGTAGTGCAAATTTAATGAGAGTTAAACAGGATGTTAAAAAGTCAGTTCTTTATTTAAGATATAGATTTTTTGTTAACAAAAAACGAATACACATAGATATTACACTCTAGTGGAGAGTATAGGATACAAATAAGGAAAACAAAGAAAAGAGAACAGGCATTTATGGTAACATAAATGTATATATGAGATATTTATTTTATATAGCGCTATGTTTTATAAACTGTAATAGTAATAATCAGCCATTAAGCTAATAATGCACATGCGCTTTATGGATTTTAACTATAAATGCAATAGTGGCGATGGGAGAAAAGATCAGGCTGGAGAAAAAGATAAATCAAAAAATCAGAAAAATTGCTGTGGTAAAGAAAAATATGATAATAATCAGTGAACTAAAGGAAATTAAGATAGTTAGAGAACTAAAGGAAAAGGAAATTAAGATAGTTAGAAAAATGAAAACAAATGTCGATTATCAGAAATGATGATTAACTGGGAGAGAGGGGGAGGAGAAAAAATGAGAAAAATATAAAAAAAAAAACAATGAAAAAATATCTTGATCAACAGCAAAGGAAAAACGTTTTATCAGAGGCATATATTATAAATTGATATATACAAGATGGGGGGAGGGGGGAGGCTTTTGGCTGAGTATATGTTGGCAGCAAGAAATCCTGAAGAAAATTCATTATTGTTATTGGTTTTTAATGTTATTTGTTGTGAGTGGTTTGATGCAATAGTGAAGTAATGGATTCAAAGCTAAAAAGGTTTTAGATCGAAGCTCAAGTATCTCTTTCAGTGTCTGATTGTTCTTTCCAGTAGCATCCAGTAAACTCCATGAGCCAAAGTACTAATAATTTTAATGTCAATTCAGTGCGTGTGTGAAGTAATTTTTGATGAAAAAAGCTAAGCTACGGTGGTATTGTATGATGGTACATATATTTTTAAATAAATAAATAAAATATTTTATTTGTAAATAAGTACACTTAACATTTATGAAAACAGATAATTCTAATATTCAGTTGCTTAAAACGCCACACAATATTTGAACACACAAGAGAAAAATTGATAACAGTAATTTCGTTACGTTAATCAAAGTGATTATTTTTTCCGTTTAGAATCAATTCAGGAACTATGCTCTCAAATCAGCTTCATTACTACTAGATCAAACCATTCGTTGCGGTGATACTTATAATATATATATATGTTTAAACACACATATAAATCATTCATGTACAAACACATAATTATTTATTTTTAATAAACAAATAAAAATGTTTACTTTATTTACTTTTTTTATTTATTTTGTTACTGATGTCTCCAGTTTCCACATGCAATAATAGTCTTCAAAGATCAAATCTATATTTCCAGGTGCTTTGATTTAAACACTACCACACCTCTCTTGCTATTCAATATTTTTTCTACTTAAATCTGAGTTGTTTGTGAATTCTGACAGAAACTGTCGTTAAAATTGTTTAATTAAATACTATAATCTGCAATTTGACTGGTCATAGAAAAATAATTTCGATTATAAATCAGTAGAATCATTATTTAAAAATCAATAACTGAAATTAATATATATATACTTATTGCCAAACAATACTCTCCATATTAGTCTAGAATTTATTCCCCATGAACAGTTAAACAACACTGGATTCCCGTTAGTATACATTTAATTGAAAACAGAGATTGAATTCATATTACCTTATTTAGAGAACTATTAATGTGACAGTACTAACTACATCTCCATATAGTTTCTGATTGTTTATTTTGAACAGTAATGTACACTACTCTACACATGTATGTAAACTAAAAATTCACGTGTCCATTTTGCTAAAAGTGCCTGCAAGAAGTTAATAATAAAATTACTAAAACGAGTGTAAGTTTAAAGTAAAAAAAAACCAAAAAACAGCTAGCTGTGAACCCAGAAAAAGTTAAACCATCATGTGACTATAGTTGAACACAGCTTTATTTTTTTATATTTATTTGCAGTATTTTTATAGTTATCTTTCAAAAACAAAATTTATTCATAATCCATAAGAATCATTTACAAAAAAAAAAAAAGACCTTTCATATCAATCTCAATGGAGACCAGTTAACAAAATCAGAAGTTACACTTGTACACATAGAATAACCAATTAATTTCATAACACTTACATTAAGACATTAATTATCACCAGAAATTGAAGACATATAACTTCCCATTCCAGAAAATCATAGTTGTGGCCCATTTACATTAATCTGATCATGTATATCACATATATGATGGTGTTAGTCAATTCAAACACATATAAGTTTCCTTAATTTATGAACATGTAGATAATGATTAAAAAACCATATTTAGTCATTTCATCTGTAGAGCTTTATCTTACCAAGTGAAGAGCACTTCCAATGTTTCTATGTGCATTAATTTAACATTTAAATTTTGAGAGATTAGTCATTTTGAACCATATATTGAAAGTCATACACTTTACTTATAGATCATGAGGTTAGCCAATCCAAGATGGGAATAACATTCATAAAAAATTACTTAAAAGCAGGTTTACATAGAATATCTAAGACTGAAAATTATATAAAATATATCATAGATTCTTTACAGTAAACAAATCAGTTACCATTAAGCATTATTTATTGGGTCATTGATTAAAGCTGATCCATTAATCAAATGAAAGACTTTTCCTATTAATCATCAATTAGATGAATAACTTTATAATAGCATTTTCTAGTTATTGGATCTCTTCCATATAAAGTTTATCTAAAATGTTTTAGGTAAATAGTTCACTCAAATTTTCTTAGTAACTGTGGATTTGCAACTTTATATTCTTTTCATCATTGGTACTACACTTTGTTTTAGATTTATTAGGGACCAGGTCTTGTCAAACATCCAATTCTGAGAAAATTTTTGGTTTAATTCTTTAATTTATTCTAATAAGTGTAATGTCATTTTAATTATGTCATATTCTTCTCCACTTTTGAAGATGATCTTATTTCTCAGTGACCAAATGCAAAAATTTACAAATGTCACCAATCTTATGATTTTAAAATGTCCATTCTTGAAGGCTTTAATCAAATTTATACAAGCTGATTTTTTGTTTTTAATGAGAGACTTAATAATGTTCCTTATGTTATTCCAAATTTGACACTCTTCTAATATATGCGCCATTGACTCATCACTTCGCTTACATAGTGTGAATGTACAGCCCAGATTATAATTCCTTTTACTATGTAGGAATTCAATGGTAGGCAAGGTCCCAATGTTGACAATCTTCAAGAAAAGCTCCAAACGTGATCTTTACCCTTTTACAATAAATAAATTAGCAAGTTAATAAATACTTGTAAATGAATATTGTATTTTAGAGTTTTATATTATTATTTATTAAATTTATATACTGTAAGTAATAAAAATTAATATTTAGTTACATTTTTAGCACAATTTTCACATTTTTAAACCTGAAAAATGTATAATTCCAAATAGCCCTGGAACCAAATATTTCCGAATATAGATATTTTATAGTACGTTGTGTTTTTATAAATAATGGTTCAATTTTTATTTTTTGTAGATATGAGCAAGCTTATATAAAAAATAAAAAAATGAATGGGTAAGAACTTAAGATTTTATTTAAAAGTTTAAAATTTATTTGAGGGTAGGGAGGCATAATTTCCAAGGGTCGGCATTACTGTAGGCCATGTTTTAATTAAAATATTCATCTAAAGCTTTGATAAATATATTTTTTGTTTGGATGACAAATATTGAAATGTCGCAGCAATATTGGCTGTAAGCAATATATAATGAAAATGATGTTTATTGGATACTAATTAAAAGATTTTAAACTAAAAATTCTAGCTAAAAGCAAATTAAGTTTGGCAGAATAAAAAGAAAAATATGGGGAAATGTTTTACATTTGCATTATCTCTGCAAATGTCATTTATATATATAATTTTATCAATCTGTAGTTCAAATTTAATGAAAGTTCACAAAATATTAAAAAGTAAATTGCTTTATTTAGCCTATAGATTTTTTTTAACTGGAAAACGAATATATTTAGATATTATACTCTGGTGCAGAGATGTGGTCAGCAAAGAGAGAACCGAGATTTCTGGTAACAGAAATAAAATATTGAAGATCAGAGAGATGATACTAAAGAAAAAGATAAATCAAAAGGTCAGAGAAACAGATGAGATGGGAAAAAATATATCAGGAAAAAAGAAATCAAAATAGTATACTCATGTTAGGAAAATTAATATAAACAGAATACCAAAAATGACAATTGATGGGGAGGGAGAGAGGGAAAAATAAAGAGAACAATGGAAAAAGAAATACTGATTAATAGCAAAGAAAAAAATGCTCTGCCAGAGACACATATTATATATATATATACACACACAAGAAGGAAGAAAAAAAGTTTTTGATTGTTGAGTAGCAAAAAATCCTGGAATTTTTTTTTTTAAATAATGAAGTCTTCACAAACTTTATAAATCAGGGATGAATAATCAGTTGATATCAAACTACTCTTTGATTTTAAGGGATGACATTCTGTTGTCTTATCATTTACATTGTACCAAATAATAATGTATTGCTTAGGTTTTATATATTTATCAGAACTTTAAATATAAATACTATAAAATCAAAAATTAAACATTTTTTAACTGCTAAAAAATTTATCAGTTTTTAGATTTTTAGCAGGATATCTCTCTACGCTAACATATTGCAGCTATCCACTACCATTAAAACTTAGATCCCTTTCTCTCACTATATATGTACTTTGTGAACAACTTTCTTCAGGTAGAAGTATCTAAAAAATCTTAATCTTTATGCTCATATTGGCAACTCTAGACCTTTCATTACACAATTCTTACATAAGATAGAGACTGGGTTTCATCCACTTTTATCAACTTATGAAAGAATGAACAATTATCACTTTTTGTATATAATTCTGATTAGGAAAAACGGTTAAGTTCCTATTTTATGGCACATTCTTTTACTTCATATAGTAAATAAATGTTGAAATAGGATTTTATAAGATTGTCCTCCCCCCACCCTCCTCAGTATATGAATAAATTGTGATGTTAATATAAAATAGTAGTGAGTACAGAAAGTTCAACAGATCTGTCCAGTAAGTAGACAAATTTTCTAGTCCTTCAATTGTAAACAACAGTTTAGAAATTATTTTTATGGTGGGCAAATAGCTTTTCAATGGCACACTCTTCCATAACAAATTAAAACAAAATAATTGAACAATTTTGTTGTTTGGGAGTCCATAAAAATATTGAACTCCAAAAGGTATAGAGTTGGGCTCTGGTTTATAACCCTTGAGCTCCAGAACTTGCCACAATACAATTGCCTTAACTGTGCATGAAATCATACAACAGACATAAAAATAAAAACTGTAAAATATAAATAAGACTCTATCACATATAGGTAAAGGCTAAAGCAGTTGTAAATTATCCTTGGTGCAGATCAAAAGGTTTTTTTAACAGTTTTGTAAAGAAGAAAGTATTACTACAAGATTTTCAATTTCTTGGTCATAAAAATTTGAGAGGACAGAAATTCTTGTTTTACCACTTTGCTTGTAAAAATACTTGGATATTTATTGATTCAGTTTGGTGCTTACTTTGGATAAAATTTCTTATCTGAAAATTAGTTTGAGTGTTTACTTTGGACAAAAATTCCAATTTGAAACATAAAAAAATTTCAAGCTTCATACACCACAGACTTGAACCCCAGGTAAATACTTTCAACTATATCATGAGATCTTTCCTATCATATGTATATTAACTAACACAGAACTTATAATAATGTATTTACGGAAATGACAATTTTTTCCAACACTGCTTATACTGCTCTCTATTGGCAGATTTTAGCTTGCAAATGTAAAATGACACATCACTTTATATTTGCATTCTGGATTTTATAACGATAATGAATCTAATGAGTGATTTTATTCAGAATGAATATCCATTTGTATTCAGATTAACAAAACTTCACTCAATGTTCCACATTTTTTAATTTTCTAAGATAAAGTTAATTACTACCCATTTTATATCCTTATAACAAATAATTAAATACAGAATATTTAAATATTAATTTAATAAATCAATATTCTTTTAAAGGCTCTTCCTTTTTATTTCTAAAGTGGCTCGTTAATTCCAACAGATAAATTCTCACCATAATTTTTTTTTTATAAATCAGCTTTTGTTTCATGGACGGGTTTTTTCCCTTAACCAACATAAAAATTTACCAAATAAACACATCTCTTTCAGCAAATTTCACTCATGTAAACTGTTACATGTTAGAACTTCATATGATATAAAATGATTTCCACTTAAATAACATCAGAAATTTCTGTCAGAATTCTCTTAGCCATGTTAAATATTTTCTCTATCCAAATCTCTTATATAACACAATAAACTCATCTACTGTGGACTATATAATCATGGTGCTAATTATTAAAAATGAATTACTTCTGCAGCATTAGAATAATTCATACAGTGCATTTTAGAATCAAAAGCTTTTTCCACTTGTTCTGGCTATGGGATTTATTGTACTTTAAGTGCATATTAATGTGAGTGGTTTTAATAAATAGTCAGTGAAAAGTTCAACTGGCAATAGCCAGATGATTTAAATAATTGAAACATGACATTCTCAGGTTATTTTAACATTTAAGTGTTGCAACAAATATTAGATTGACTTAAAAATCAAAATGTGGAATAAAAAATATGTGACATAAGAAGCATTTATTCTCAAAACATGATTTAAATATTACACAATATATATATATCATAAAACTTTATTACTTAGATAAAATGATTACATTAGTGCAATGGTGAAAGCAATACATTTAATGGCAAAGCCTGAATGAGGATCACACATCTAGTCTTGTAGTCAGGAACAACTAAATGTACAGCCCAAGCATCATGAACAAAAATCCGCAATGGAAAGAAGATTCCATGTAGTCTTAAAAAATAAGTAAAGGAGCTAATTTTTTTGTCTCTATCATGGATAGTCCATAGCTTTGATATGAATAATTGATGGGGACTATCAATGATGGGCTTAAATATAAGCATACATTAATGGATCAATATGCAAAGAGTAAAAAAGTGGAAATTCTAATAGACAGAAACACTATTGCCAATACTATTAATCAGAGGAGTGAGAGTAGGCTTCTGGCTTCTATAGGTAGAGGCTATAAGGTCTCTATAATATTGACATGATGTACAATGACAGAAAACATGCAACATGGTTTCATCATTCCTATGACATAAAGGGAAGACCTGATCTATGCATGAGAAACCCCTATCGGTGACTAGAAAATGGCTTGTAGGAAGAGCATTTAGGTTTATCTTGATCAGAAAGTCTAAATATTTAGGTTCCAGATGCCACCATTTGAATTTTTACATAATATATTTAAAGTGTTTTTTAAAGCTTTTGCAAATTGAGGTTAAGCATATATTATTTTAATCCGTCTTTGTAGTTTAATTTTTTTTATGTGTGAAATCATCATCATTAAACTTTTGTTGTTGTCTTTGTTCATATAAAATGCTCATATTTATATTCTCGGAATTTTTATATAGTTTGAGTGTTAAAATATAAACATTAAATGAGCATCTTTATACGTAAAAAAAATATTTAAGATATCAGTAGATTTAAGTTTCATTAGTTGTTATATTATCTGCTATATACTTAGTTCATCTCATTCCTTTTTTAATAATTAGATGTACATACAAATTATAGACAACCACTTGGAGCTTATGAGGTGTCACCAAGGTAAAATGACATTACATTTTAAGTATGTGAATTTTCCTGTAAACCAAGATAGCAGCCCATATTTTTGATAACCTACAGTTTTGGGACATCACAGAAAATGCTAGGAAAGATCAAATTTAATATTTACATTTTATTTTTCATTATTACTGGGTTTTTTTAAATTATTGTAGAAAAAATTAATTACGATATTTACACTTTTTTTTATATCACATGTCATAGCATTGGCCGGGTTGCAAACCCACAACTGTCTGCAACAAACTATTTGCTTGCAAGGTTGCTGCAGTGACCTCTCGGCTAACAACGCTTGATAAACTTTATTTTTTATTTTTTTTTGTATTTACTTTAACAGAAAAATGAATAATATATATGTAATGTTTACAATTTATTCATGTTGGCAGTGTGGTTGTACAAATCCAGTTTATCTTTTTCCCATTTAATTGATATTACATCTGTACTCCAAAAGTAAATAATCTGAGAGCAGTCAGAAACAAAATTTTAGAGTCCTTAAACCATATTCCTTTATGAAGGAATATTGGGTTTAAACAAGATTTTGCATTGCATCAGCATTGTGGAAGTGTTTGAATGTAAAGTTGCATATCATGACCATTACTCACATTTTTCTGGAGAGCAGGGGTATACATTGGGAAATACTCTAGTGCATCATGCTTTGTGACAGGCATAACTTATTGGTCTTTGCTTAGTGGCTTCATTCTTTGGATGAGGAATGATTATAATAAATGGATGCCTTTTCAATTGCATACCAATTGCAAACTTTATATACTCATGATTGTAAAGTCTCTATATATTTTATATTCCATACATATATGCCTTATCATGAAGTCAATATTAATGGACTGTCTTCATTTTGTGATAATTTTGTCTAAATGAAAATAAAATTAGCCAACAAAGTGAGGTGAGGAATGGGAAATAAATAAACTTCTAATTGCCATATGGTCAATATAAACGGATTCCCAACATACTTACCACCCACCTCCCAAAAAGGTGCTATAATTTGAATCATTATAATGCTATTACTAAATGGAAAAAAATGTTTGTACCCCCTCATAATTTGTTAGATAGTTAACATTCATAATTTATTAGATTATTAACTTTTGTCCTCATTGATGGCATTAGTTTAGGGATTTTTTTAAAAAATAATAATTCTTCTCTTGGTGAAAGTTTGCACTTTTATCATTTCTAGGCATTAGTGGTTGAGAGGTCAGCAACAGCTGCTTTACAAGCAGTTGTCCCGAGTTAGCAGGTTCGCTTCCCGGCTGATGCTATGAAACATGATGGGATAAAAAGGAAATGTTACTACTAATTACAGTCCGTTATAAGGATTTGAATTTTTTTTTACTTATTCCGAGAAGAACAATCTTCTTTACATACCAAGATTAAGCTTTTTAGTATCTAAACAATGAGGTAATATGAAAAAAAAATACTATACATCATGTGATAAGTTACTATATTATGACTTCATGATAATAGTATACTGTTATTTGCCACTTTTTAAACATAATTTATTTTTGGAAATAAAAATATTTAAACTATTTTCTGAATTTTTATTATACCTGAATATATTTATATATACCTAAGAATCCAAACCATGGCCATGTACTACTATAAGAATGACTTCGGATTCAAATCTCTATCAAGATTCGATTGTTTTTAGGTTTCAACCAAACAGAGAGTTATCTATTTATTGTTTGATAAATGGATATTTAGTAATTATAAGGTAAAGGTCCCAGGTTAATCAATATGATCACATGAGCATCAATGTAGAGATTGGCTAACAATGGCAGCCATTGTTGAGGAAGCGCAATACTACTAAATATAGTGATTCCATCCAGTTTAGCTTTATTTATATACATAGAATCAATAGAAAATTATTTTACTCAGACAAAAATCAATTGCACTAAGACAAGAGCAAATTGTCTTAATAATGTAAAATGTACTTTCTCAATCTTTTCCTTTGAGATTATGAGTCAACATCGTGGCTATCACTATTGACTCAAAATGACCAGAACGGTCACTGACAGATAAAGCAATTTAATAATGACATCTAATGTACTTTTAGAGACTCGTGCCAATATTAAAATAAAGATAGCAGAGGAAACGCAGCGGTGTGAGAATTTAAATGAAAAATCTCCTGACAGCGACTGAATATCGCTCCTTCGTGGAGTGTTTTCTTTCATTTTAGACGAGAATTAAATTTAATTAATCATATTTTATGAAATTTTGTGACATTTAAGAAAACATTAAATAAGTAAATCAAAAAATATATAACATACATGTATGTGTATGCATTCGGCTAAACATCGTATGGGACCTATGAATAGCGATAATACATCCCTCTGCAATATCCATGACATTGGGTTCAAATCGGGATGGGTAAACTTTGAATTATTTTTTTTAAGCTCCAGACAATTATGGCTCTTTTTTTAAGTGACCAGACCATAATCATTTTAAACTAGTTATTTAAAATTAGTTGAAACACACAGGCTTATTATATACCTGTGTTTATATATGTAATATATAGGGTATATGAGCACAGACTTTCAGACGACCCACCACTCTCCACACTAGCTCATAACACTGATACACTTGAACACATATATGTTATTACATAGTAAAGATGTCTGCCCATACCTTGTATATGTATTAAATGGATTGTGTCCTATACATGAGGTGTCAGATTGACCTTAGGTCAACATGGGTGTGAGAAGAATCTCGGCCTCAGGGTGGCCTTTGAGCATTCCATCATCTGATTTTCAATTGGATGGACGGTTGAAGAGTTGGAGTGTGGAGTAGATTGAAGCCTGTCCATTAAAGTATAAGGATTGGCTATCTTAATATATATCTGAGCACTTATAGCATATATGTGTAGAGATGGTAATCTGGACCAACTGATGATTGCTGGTTTAGCATGAAATACATATATTGGTGATTATTTATCTTTTCAACATATATGTGTTCAAGGGTATCAGTGTTATGAGATAGTGTGGAGAGTGGTGAGTCATCTGAAAGTCTGTGCTCATATACCCTTTATATTAAAATTAGTTGGTAAATAAGTATCAAAGATTCTTAAGAGAGGATACAACCAGAACGAAAAGTTAAAAGCCCTCATAATGCATATTTTTTTTCTAAACTATTAGAAAAGTTCTTTTCCCTGTAATGGCTAATATAAAAATTGTTTCATCATTGTAATTAATTTCAAACACTTTTAATCCAATACTAATAAATATGGAATGGTTAGCTATCTAATCACAGGATCAATTAAAAAGATAATATAAAAATAGTTTTTTTTTTTATTTAGCATGCTAGTTACCATTTACATAAGATTTATGTTTTTACATTTATCTATTGATTTAAATTTTTATGGTTTTTCAAATTTAGCTTCAAGAAATAAATAGCAACACAGAAAATACTAAATAGGATATGATTTTGTATAGAGATAGGAATTGCTGATTAAAGAGCTAATGATTTCTAGATCTATTCCAAATTGAGGAAAGTAAAAAAATAATTAATTTAGTTTGGGTGATAAAATGGAGATGCTTAATTTACCACTTTGGATAATTAAAAATCACATGACCTACATAATTGTGATAAATAGACTAAGTCTAGCTGATAAAATCTTAATGTTAGAATATTTAAAAATCTGAGAAATTTCTTGCTTTGATTCAAATTAGAAGTCAATATCCCCAGTAAGATAGGCTAATATGTCAGGCATAGTGACTTATTATTACCAAATATTTGTTGAAGTAGAGAGCAAAAAAATAAAAACATAAGACTTGAAGTAATGAATGTAAAATTAAAAATTGTATATGGGGCATCAGAAAAGAATATACATCTTCTTTAGCATACATATCATCAAAAGGATTCGTAAGTTATATTTTACAAGGGTATTAAATACATTCATTAAAGGTTTTCATTAACCAACCCATTTTTTTTATTTATTCACCCATTTTAAACTGTGAATTACAATTTCTCTCCATATTAAATTTTGCTTAGTGTATCCGAATAATTCATCTTGATAACATTGTAAAAATAGCAAGACTATTTGTTTGTTAAATGTTTTAATGTCAAAATAAATATTATTTTTATTATTAATTTATTTTCTTGATTGTTTCTCATCATCTGCATACCTTAAATATCATAAAGCTTATAATAAATTATCTTTACTTTTATGTGTTGAGAGTACATGAACATAGAGAATTTGACATGAGAGTCACTTTATTAAAATATGCATCTCGGGTGTTAAGATTACATCTAAGGAAAAGATTATTTTATTTATTAAAAATAATTATAATTATTATTTATTACTATTAGATCACTTTAATTAGTTCACTCGTTAGAGGATTACTGTGACTGTTTTGAAATCACTTTATACTATTTAGAAGATTATTTTGCTTATACATCATAAATTCAAATGATAGAATTACTTAGTTTGAATTCAGAAAATATTTACAGAGGATTTATTAGTGTGCTATTTTGAATGGCCATAAAATCCCTTATTCACTTATTATATCTAAATACTATTCTAGTATATTATTTTTATTCTAAATTAAAAGTTTTTATGTTTAGTTTAAATTTTAAAAATTATTATGTGGGCTTTGAGCGTTCCATTATCACATTTTCAATGAAATCGATGGGTGAAGAGTTGTGGGATGGAATGGATTGAAGCCTGTCCATTAAAGTATGAAGATTGGATATCTTAATATAAGCTGAGCAGTGATTGTATATATGTGTAGAAATGATAATCTGGACCAACCGACGAGTGCTGGTTTAGATGAAATATGTATATTGGAGATTATTTAAGCTTTTTGACATGGGTGTGATCAAGTATATCACAGCATGAGATAGCATGGATAGTTGAGGGTCATGTAAAAGCCTGAGTTCAAACCCCCTATATATTACATATTGGAGTGCAGGTATAAAAAAACCTGTACTGTAGAAAAAATTCATATATTAAAAATTATTATTGTAATTTTAGAAAGACGTAATTGTAAGAATAAGGATATGTCTCACTGTTTTGTTTACTAGAATTGCATTCTTTATTTAGTAGTTTTAAAAGAAAAGAATAAAATTTATAATTGCTAAAATATTCATTATATGAATCCCGAGATATCCATTTTATACATAAGATTATGAGAAAAAAATATTTTACTTCAAAACAAAATTATTTTTTTAAAAAAGTCAATACTACAAGATACAAGAATACATGCTTCCATTTAATAATAAATCTGATTATTAACATAGGCAAACTCTTCATACAGTAGTGTCACTCAGTGCCAGCCAGAGTAATCAATAGATGCAAAAAATCTTATGCATAAAATCCCCATCTAGTGCCTACTCATCCAATATCCCCACACTAGTTTCTGAGTTGTTATCCATTGATTACTCTGGCTGGCACTGAATGGCACTACTGTATGGAGAGGTTTGCCTATGTTAATAACAGTTATGTGCAAGCATAAGAAATGGTGATCATGTGATGTTCAGTGGTTTAAATCTGATTATGACAATAAGATACTTATGATGGTTATAAGATGTGTCATGGTTGGAAGATGTGAATGTGAATAGAGAGATTTAAAGTAACCTAACCCTTTAATGACATATATTTAAATATTAAGAGCCATTATATTTTAAAAAGTATGAGAAGTCTCCTCTTAATTTTGCTCATATATTATTTTTATCATAATAAGGTTTATCTATTATTATTTACCATTATTGTTACTCTTATTATTGTGGCATATGGCATTTCAAAACACTCTGAGCTTAGCTAATAATATTGTCTGATTGTTTTGTTTGAGCTTTCTATGAGAGATTGTTTTGTAGGTTGCAGAATACATAAGATTCATCCTATCGATCTTTTTTCTAGGTTACAATATATATATATATATAAGGTCATCATCAGTTTTGCATCTTTAAATCATTTATCAATAAGGAAAATTTAGGAGTCTGGATATTTAAACCACTAAACTTCCCATGATCATTATTTCTTATGCTTGCTCATAACTTATTAAAACAGGCAAACTCTCCATATAGTAGCGCCACTCAGTGCAAGCCAGAATAATCAATGGATGCCAGAAGGCTTGTGCATAAAATCCCTATCTAGTGCCTACTCATCCAATATCCCCAGACTAGTTTCTAGCATGTGGCTCCCTCAGATCCAAGGCTATTCACTGACAAAAGCCACAAGCTAAAAACTAGTCTGGGGATATTGGATGTGTAAGCACTAATAAGGATTTTATGCACAAGCCTTCTGGCATCCATTGATTACTCTGGCTTGCACTGAGTGGTGCTATTGCATGGAGAGTTTTGTTTGTTTTAGTCTGGAGATAATATTGCTGAACAGCACTGGGCATAAACCTAGAAAAATGGATTAAATTTAGGGATATATTTTTAAAACTTGAAAACATTATTTGGTCAAGCTATGGTGTTTCTATGATCGGTATAAAAATAACATTAAATAAAAGAAAACTGATTCTATCAAGTAAAAATTTTGCTTGAAACACTTTGGTCATATTATGAAAAAAGGTTGATACATTAGAAGAAAACATAATACTTAATATAATTGGTAGTGAAATAAAGAAAGACCAGCAATGAAGTGGATAGACTTCATCATTATAATTTCTGATATATTTTTTGAACACCTTGAAAAACAAATCAAATGACAATTTGTTCTAAGGAAATGTTATTATTCATATGATTGTCAAGTGTTGATGCGAATGTGATGCACTTAACAATAATATATAAAATTTGAAATGTCAACCTGAAGCCTAATTGTAAATATAGAGGATTTGAACTCAGACTTTCAAGCCCTTCACTATCCAACTATCTCATATTACTGATACACATGACCACACACATGCAGAAAAGATAAATAATCATCAATATATGTTTTTGTGCTAAACCAGCACATGACCACACACATGCAGAAAAGATAAATAATCATCAATATACGTATTTTGTGCTAAACCAGCACTTACCACTTATCAGCACTAATGGTTTAGCACAATATATATATATATTGATGATTATTTATCTTTTCTGCATGTGTGTGGTCATGTGTATCAGTAGAATGAGATAGTTGGATAGTGAAGGGGCTTGAAAGTCTGAGTTCAAATCCCCTATATTAACAATAATATTTATATGATTGCATACATAATAATAAACATCCACCAATAATTTATTACATGAATACTGTACTTGGTAAAAAAAGTTATATAATGACTACATTTAAATATAAAAATCTAGATGGGGAAGTACATCGATCACAAAAGGCATTATTTTATTTCTTTTTTAAACCGGGATTTACTTTTGACGCAAATATAATTCACAAACAGTAATATCACAAAATATATATATATAATTTATTTGATATTTAGATAAATCGTATTAAATAGTTTTTATTACTTAAAATAATCTTTTTCTAGATTTTTTTTATTTTTCCATTTTTATAAAATCAAGCGCATTTAGTTTGGTTTTTATTATTATTAATTCATGTTTAATAATTAAACAGCTGTTTCAGCTTACGTTAAAAAAAACATAATGATTAATTAATTTTTAATATTGATGGGCTTGATTTAACAATTATGCTACGATGTTACTCATTAATTATCAAATCATTGAATGAGTTAAATTGCTAGCTCTATAATATTCATATAAGCACATTAACGACAGTATTTCGTAAAATTTTACTAATTTCAACAACATATCAATAACTTTTACTACAGCTTAAATATGGAAAATTGAGGATCATAGTCATATCACAAAACATTCTCATTATAATGTATTTAAACTAGAATGATATGCGAAACGATTATGTTTATAAAATTTGACTACACTTCTAAAACAGTCAATTTCTCTGGAAATAAGCATGTTTTAATTTTCAAGTCGTGACATTTTGGCTATATGTTCTTAATGGTCATTTTACTGGTATTCAAAAAAATAGCCAAGGTTACACTTTAGGTTCATTTCGAACTCAGACTTTCACACGACTTACGACTCTCAGTGCCATCTCATATTGCTGACCCACCTGATCACACACATGTTGAAAAGATAAATAATCACCAATATACATATTTCATGCCAAACCAGAAATCATCAGTTGGTCCAGATTACTATCCTGACACATATATGTAATCAGTGCTCAGCTTTATATTAAGATAGCCAATCCTCATACTTTAATGGACAGGCTTCAAACTATTCCAACTCACAACTCTTCAGCCTTCCATTTCATTGAAAATCTGATGATGGAACGTTCAAAGCTCTTGCTAGTGCCAAGGTTGTCATCCTACCCATGTTGATATATTAGTCATTCTGACTCCTCATGTATAGGAGAATAATCCATTTATACATACATATGTGAGGGATGGGCAAACCTTTTATACACTATTTATATAAATTAATACATTTCACAGACTAAAACCTGCATTTATATATGTAATATAGGCGGGATTCTAACTCAGAAGTCTGAGTTTGAATTCTTCCTATATTACATTTATAAATGCAGGGTTTAGCCTGTGCAATGTATTACTTTAGGTCCAAATAAATCTAAATCACTATGTTGGGACTTGTTCTGCAGTCTGACCTTGAAGTTAACAATTTTAAATACTTATAACTAAAATGCATGAATAAAACAATATTATTTAATTTTAAATAATTATTATGCTCATTATGATTTATTATCAACCAAAAATTGGATAGGTACTATGCATCCTAGATCAGCTACTCCATGCTTTTGTCCAGTTGCTTTTTTTTTTTCAAATACTTTCAGTTAATACAATTTTTAGGATAATCAGTTAACTTCATTTTGCTACATCTCACTTTTTAAAAAGTAAGCCATATGCAACTAGTTATATTATCAATACCATGTTTGGCTCTCGTTTGCTTTACCCTTCATTCAGAACATTGAAAGCACACACATCTTTAGGTTATAAGGGAGAAAAAAACCACTTCATTGCTAACAAACAAATAAATGCCAATTTAAATGTATATAGAAACTAATTAGGAGATAAAAATGTTTATGTTATATAGAATTAAATTTTTATAAGAATATAAACACATAATATTGTAAAAACAATTCTCAAAATATTTTTTATAAAACAGAGGATGAAAAAGCAGATTCAAATCTATATTCGTTGCAATAGACATTTTTTGATGTCATAAAATTTCAAAAGTTAAATAATTCAATAAGATATTAGAAGAATGGAAGCTAGCTGCAGAATGGCATAGCTGGAAAAAAATTATTGGCTGAAGATATTGTAGAATGAATGGATAGAAGAACTAACATTTTTGAATTAACATTTTGACCTATGTGAATCTAACACATAAATAAAATAAGCCATTTCTACCAGCTAAAATTTAAAAAAAAGATTTATGAAAATCACCAAGCCACTGATAAGATTTTAATCTTATATTTAAAGTTGTTTAAGAAGTCATTTAATATTTCAGATAAAAAATAAATGTTAACATAGTTATAAAAGTAAGCAAGTAAGTATATGTCTCGAAAATATATTTATTGCTTAAAATAGTTTTCACCAACACTGGTACTCAAACTAAGACTATGCATTTTTTAAAATCAGCAACATAAAAAGCTTTTTCATAAACACAAACCATTTTTTGATAGAATTTTTTTTATAAGATCATTTTTAACCTTCAAGAACAAAAAATGTATAACAGAACTCTACTGTTAGATATCATATACTTCATAAATAATTGTATTTGAATTTTTATCTGAACATTGACTTTTTTATAAATAATTGACACAAAATTTGGAAACATACTTGTCCCTGCCCCCTTTTATGACACTTGTTTTGATTAACCCAATCTTCTTAGACTTATGCAATGTTGTTATGTTGATATCTATATATAAGAGATCTCAGTGAGATGAATCCAGTAATTTGAATTAGTTGTAATTTATCTACATACAAATGAAATAACATTAATTGAATATTAGATGAGTATAAAAAAAGCCACTGCCATCTGAGCAAACTAACTTTACTTAAAACATTACAAATGCAATTTTTCCAATGACTACCATTAATTGTTTATGAAGAAATTTATTTCAACTTAATAGCTATTTTAAATATATTTGTTTACAAAAACCATGCAAAAAAGACATTAACATCTTGTGCAAGTTCTGCAACATCTTTGTGTACATTTTAATATTTTAAGCAGTACAATAGTTTTGTAATTGCCATCTTCTGTATTGTTTTGAGCTTAGCTATAACCTTATACTATGTTTGATAGCTTTCACTGTTCCTGCAGCTGCAATTTTAACATTAATTGAAAAAAATCTGAAGATGTCAGCATTATATAGGCTTTTTCATGATTGACAGTACTCTATTCACATGACAAAGCTATAAGGGAGGCAGCATAAAAGTCAATAGAAGTGAAATTTTATGATTGGCTGAGTGTTTTAGTCTAAGGCTAAATAAATGAATAGTGTAGATTTGTAAAGAAAAATATAATTTTCAAACATTTGTTTATAAATTAAAGATTATGGTAAAAAATGTTTTGTAAAAGACTTATTTAACCAAAAACTATATCACTAATAATATATTGTTCATAAAAACAATTTATTTCTAAACAGACAACTTTTTAGTTTGTTATGACAACTGGAAGCAGTTTCTACTTAAATCGCTTTTAACAAAATATTAAATAAAATAATTTTAAAATATTTAATAACAATAAATAATTTATTAACTTTTTTAATGACAGGCTAATCCTAAATATGTAGGGGTTTTTTTTTTTTGTTAACATAAAATTTAAATGCCTCATATTTTATTCTAAGTTTTTGAATTGGTAAATTTCATCCAATAATGCTTTGCCCTATTGTTATATGTAAAAAATTAATTTAGATATTATTTTTATATTTTTAAAATATTTATATTTATTTCTAAAATTGCTATCACTTAAAAGCTTACATTTTAAACAATTATTGTTCAGATTATAAATATATTATATAGAAAAAAAAGTTTAATTGTAAAAATAAAATGTTCAAATATGGATAAATATTTAATGAAAAATTTTCTAGGTCTTATTCAAAATAGATAGGAGGTTTCACCTCAACAGGTTAAAGTTTATGGTTTAAGATTAATGGGTTTTAATTATTTTATTATGTTATATTATTTATTTCATGGAATAAACAAGTATGCATATACTACTAAGACAATTTGCAAGGCAGATACTCAAAGAATCAAACAAACCAGTAAATAATGCTCATCTTTTGTTACATCAATGCTAATCTACTTTATCAAATAAAAGATAATTTTAACAAAAGTTGACATTAATTACAGGTTTGTTTAAATAATTATATGGCTATTGCTTGTAAATCATCTTAGTAACATATTAAAATTTGTTTGTTCCATGAAATAAGTTTATATTCTTAACATTGTATATCTAATAAGCTATAAAATTATTTACATGCTCACTAAAATTGTTTTTTAAGGTTCTATAACATATATATCATTGAAATAATAAATGTAATATCTCAAATGTAAGGGATAAGTATCTGTTGCCTGGGAATGATAAGTCAATTAGAAAATATCTAAAGGTAAGAGGGATTTGATTAAGTCCATATTTTTGATTAGTCCTTTATGGTTATTATTTAATTAGTAATCAGTCATTAAACATGGAAGCCTGTGTCTATCATTTAGCCCATTTTCAATTTAGAATATATTGTCATATAAAATATCAGTAAAAAAAAAGCAATAGTAATGAATAATTTAAAGAGGTTTTTGATTACATAAAAGCTAAAGTCTCCATACAGTAGCAAACTCAGTATAAGCCAGAGTAATCAATGGATGTGGGAAGGATTGTGCATAAAACCTCTATCTAGTGCCTACTCAGCCAATATTCCTAGATTATTTTCTAGCTTGTGGCTTTCATTAATGAGGAGCCTTGGATCTGAGAGCACTGCACCTAGATCTTAGGGTTTAATACAACCCTTCAGCAGTCACCCTTCACCTTATTAACTAACTATAAATCTTTAAAACTAGTCTGGGAATATTAGATAAGCAGGCACTAGATAGGGATTTTATGCACTTCTTGCATCCATTGATTGCTCTGGCTTGCAGTGGTGTTACTGTATGGACAGTTTAGCTTCTGTGTAAACAGCTTGTCTATACATAAAGAATGGTGAACATGTAATGTTTAGAGATTTTTGATTACTAAGGTTGCAATCATTATCAACTGACCTTATACAGATGAGAAACAAGAATGATTTTTCCAGAAACTGTGCTTAACAGTATTGGCAGATTGTCTATTTAATATTGAATTTTTCAATTGATTAGATGTGTGCTTTTGGAGCAGTTGGTAGAGAATCCGGTGGGATCAGGAGTTCCCAGAATTGATTCTGGTGCTCACAGGTCTGATGCTCAAACTTCTGTTGAACTCCTGAGCAATAAAGCCATATGCCTTTTTTATCTCTGTATCTTTTATAGTTTATTAATATATATAAATCCTGCTAATCTAATTAAAACTATCAATTGATTTGTAATTTTTCAATGATGTTTTGTGTATCTGGATATAAATTATGGTTATATTAAACGTAAGTGTTATTCCAATCATATAAAAAACATTGATATTCATTCAATGGAAATATTATATGTGTTATTTATGCTAACTTTCAACAATTATTAAATACTAAGATTGATTAATTTGGACTTTCTGAAAATGTCATGTTAATGAAAAGTAAAATTCTTTTAAGAAAAATATTATAGATATAACTAAATTTACTCTTTGAATAACTAAGAAGACAAATTATAATTGGTTCACAATAATGATATGATTATTAGTGATTTTAACTAAAATAAGAGGGGGTATTTTCAGTTTGGCAAAATACTAAATAGGGAGTAGAGCTTAAAGTAAATGTTCAACACAAAGATTTAGAATAATTGGTGGATTAAAATTACAAAAAAGATATATACATTTGTTGGTCATGGTAATAGATACTTTTTGTCACAATGAAAGTAACATGTGGATCTAAGAGATAATATTATGATCTTATTAATTCCAACAATGCTCTTTTCCATATGCTCATAATGATATTTTGAATAAATGGATGATGAATTTGATCTTTTTTTTTAAATAATGATTTAAATGTGGAGAAGATAACTTTTAATGAATGATAAATCCATTTTAATTTCAGACTTAGATTTCTACAAAGATATTTAAAGTTCTTTCTCATATTAAAAATGGATAAAAATAATTGGAAAAATTTTAAAATGTTGTGGTAATATGTCAGCTTCAAAATTTATGCTACTTTGTCAGAAATGGATGGAGGAAATAACTTGTCCTTTCGTTTTTTAAAAATAGAACAGATAAAGCCATAGTAATTTTCATACACACCATTGTTATTCACAACAGCAGATAGTTAAACCACTAAACATCACATGATCACCATCTCATGCACTGCACCTAGATCTTAGGATCTAATGCAATCCTCCAGCAGCCACCTTTTATATCTACTTCACTACAAAACTATGAGAATGAAATTGAATACACAATATTTTCAATCTAAGCTCAATAGCTTATATAGTCATACGGGCCTAAATTCAATTCAGCACCCATACATTTTGGTGACTTTGGCTTTTTAACAACCATAGCCACCATTATGCTATTAGGCAGGATTGGTGTTAAACCACTAAACAACACATGATCACTATCTCATGCTAGCACATAACTTTTAGTAAACAGGCAAAACTCTCCATATAGTAGTGCCACCTTGTGCTGACCAGAGTAATCAATGGAGTGCTCTCAGATCCAAGGCTCCTCACTGATGAAGGCCACAAGCCAGAAACAAGTCTGGGGATATTGGATGAATAGGCACTAGATAGGGATTTTATGCACAAGCCTTCTGGACTCCATTGATTACTCTGGTTAGCACAAGGTGGCACTACTATATGGAGAGTTTTTGCCTGTTTAATGGCAGATAGTTGTTTCAAGGATGTTATTAAATGTGTTGCTAACTGAATATATCAGAGATTTAATATGGATTTATAGAATCAGAATATACTGTAGAGATGGTTTGTCTTGCAGACAAATGCAAGAAATATCTCAAGAATAAAGCAATTTATTTACAGCTGATTTGTTGAGTTATTCAAAGCATTTGATAGTGCAGTGAAATCATGATATACACAGTATCAGTGATTGCTGCTTTGATTATATACTATCTAAATAAAAATGTAAATAAACAACAACAAAGTAATCAGCTATAAATTCATCAAAGGATCATGTGATCACCATTTCATAAGCTTATGAAGTCTGTAATAACAGTAGCAAATTCTCTATACAGTAGAGCTACAAAGTGCAAGCCTAAGATCTAATGCAGTGCTCTCAAATCCAAGGCTTCTTAGTAATGAAAAATACAAGCCAGAAATTACTCTGTAGATTATGGATGAGTAGACATTATATAGGAATTTTATGAACAAATTTTTGCATCCATTGGTTGCTAAGGCTGCACTTTGTGGCATTACTGTATGAAGAATTTTCTAGTTATAAAACAGAAGCTACTTTTCCATCTTGGAATGCTATATGTGATCATTTTTAAAAAGCAACCTTAAAATTTATATATTTAATAAATTTGATAGTACAGCAGTAGCCATTTTTTTTCATCACAGAATTGCACATCATCATTATCATCACTGTCAACCATTATCAATCCACTACAGGATGGTCTCTCCAAGTTCATTCAATCTTCTCCAATCTCTAATCTCTCTTCTCTACATCACCCCTATACCCTTTCCCACTTCATCCATCCATTTCACATGTGGTCTCTTTGTGGGTCTTTTACAATCTCTTGTAATCCTATTTTAAGATTTCAATTTTTCATATATTATCATCTCATCTAGCAATATACCCATCAAAAATATCATGTCCATTGCACATATATCTTTTAATCATGTTTCTTGGCTTATGTTGAAAACACATGAACTTTATTAATTATTTATTATCATTTCCAAATTTGGATTTATAGTATTTTGCACAAATAAAATGTTTTCTAAGCATAATGCTAAAAACTTTATGAAAAGTCAATACAGTCTTTAAAATATCAAAACAATTGGACAGTGTTTAGTTTATTCATGCTGACTGCTATTTCATTTCCATAGTAAATAAAAAAAGGATACTGCCCAGAATATAAAATTGGTGAAGAAAGTTGGAATTTCACTAGTCATTTCATTTAAAAAAATAAAGATATAATACAATAACTTTTTTGTTTTTATTTGGGGTGGATGTAAATGAATGAACATATCCACAGTAAATATACATGTAAATATGATTTCTCAGTTTATTATTAATAACTACATTATTTTTCAATTTTGACAAGAGTTCATACGAAAGTTCAAATGCCATAAGTATCAGCATTGGAATTGATGCTAGAACATCACAGTTCAGACTCTGGCACTCTACCACTACACTAAAACAAACAGGTCATAATCTTAATGCATATTTGCATACACTAAAATTTGAACAACAGAAGTGTGGCTGGAATAATATAGCTATGGGGCATTTTAAATATTTTATATTGAGTTCAGCAAGCATGAAACATCTTATATTTGAATTTGGAGAGTAAAAATGATTATTGTATAGTCTTTCTATTGTATAATTTTTCTAAGCATATTTAAAATTAAACATGTTTGTTTATTTGCAAAGTAAGATCTCTGCTTTCTTAGATTCACACTCATTTAAATTAACTTGAGTTTTAATGTATATTAGATCATTGCACCTAATATTGAAGAGGATTTTCTTTTCAGTGTAGTGCTAAAAATTGAACTTTCTTTATTTAAAGGGGGAGTGTGGCTAGAATAATATATCTATGGGGCATTTCAAATATTTTATAAAAAGCATTGTGTGCATGTGTTCAAAAGTACTTACATTTGCAGTTCAATAAACAATACAAATTCTATTAGAATCAAAGCTTGTCAGCAAAATATGAGCTATTATACATGATGTATTATGTATGTGAAGAAGACTTGCAACAAAATATAGCTGATATTGTGGCTCCACTCTATTAATTAAACAAGCCTGTGGCAATATCTGAAATTAATTGCTTGTCCAATTACATGTGAGGTAAGGTTATTAGAACAGATAGAAAACTTTGTGAAGCATTTGAAATAAAAATTGGTGTTCAACATGAATGTGAAATACCTTTGCTTTAGATTTTTATAAGACATTTTTGAAACTATTTGTAGATGGCTTATAAATAGATACAATATAGATTTTATGATGAATTTTTTTAGTTTGAATAAATTTTAAAAAAACATGAACTCTTTTTTTTCTTCTGAATGTACAGTATGCTGATGATATTGCTATTCTTATCAATCCAAAACATGATGTACAGTGTATAATGCTTTGATTTGTAAATATAAAGACATTCGCTTAGTAATTAATATTCACAAAAACTCAAGCCTTTTATAAACAGTGATGGAAAAAAATATTCACCAATTTTTAGTAGAATGTATCAATTTGAGAATGTGGGACAGTTGGAATGTTTTAACAGATTGTCAAATAGAAAAATATGTTGTTTCTGCAATGCAGACTCCAATGGGTTGTTGCTTTGGATAAGCTAAAAGATAATATTTTACTGCAGTGATATAATAATTGCAACTAGAGAGCTTTTGTTTCATGCAATTTAGAGTACGGATGTGAAAAATAAACTATTGATTAACATAATATTGAAACAGTCAGATCTGAAGATCCGCCTGTTTCATCTACTATAGTCATAGTAGTATATTTGTATGTTATTTCACTCCAAATTGTATGTATTTCTTTAATTCAGAACTTCAAACTTGTGCTTTTAAAGAATTATAGAGTATGTGATTGTATAAGTGCCTATTTCATTGCAATATAGATGCCAGTAAGGATAATATATATGCACATATAGTCCTCCATTTATTAAAACAATGTAAATCTAACAGTCTGTGCAGCTTGAATTTATGTATAGAATTGTATTTAAACTTAGTAAAAATCATTTATTTAAAATATTAGTCTTAAATATTCTTTTAAAATTATTTCAAGTTTATTTTTCGTTAAAAGTAGAGATGGTAAAGTTGTTTACAAGTTGATATTTGTTCAAAGAAATATTTTGTTAAAGACTGACCAGCTTGGTATTACTTAAAATTATTTCCATTTTATTCTTTGTTAAAACTGTGCTGATAAAGTTGTTTATGAGTTAAAACTTACTTAAAATTATGTTTTAGTCAAAGATTGACTAGATTAGCATTTTCTTAAAATTATTTTAGGTTTGCGATTTTGTTTAAAACTGCAGACTATAAACATGTTTACAAGTTTTCACAGTTGACCAAAATAACATTTTACTTAGCCTTATAGCTAAAAGTCAATTTAGAAATCAGTCAGTCATAAATCCTGACTTGATCATTTGAAGGGACCCAGGGAGTTTCTTTACAGGTGGTAAAAGATAATTGAGAGCACAAAGTTTGAAGTAGTATACAAGTGATGTAGTAAGCACAGGAAAGAAATGGGTGTGTGTACTGAGTATAGGTATAAAAACTTGCAGTTTTTATTATTATATATATACATATATATATATATATATATATATATATATATATATATATATATATATCACAGAGAGAATATTATTAAAAGTTTTTTATTAATGCTAAGCTGAGAACTGTCGGCTAGTGAAAGATAGACTTGCCATTTATTTTCCACTAGAGCTTCTACAAATGGTAACAACAGCCATCGTCTTATGCCCAAGAACTAGCAACAGCTGCCCTATAAGTATAAACCAGCCGCATAAATAATAATGGAGCCAGATCCAGGAGCCACCTCAGCAATAATGAAGCTGTACACAGTAAGCCACCCTCAGCCATAAGCAAATTGTATCCAATAAGCCACATTAAAATGGGGAAGCCACATCTACTGAATGGCATCAGAAAGCAAAAAAATCCAGATTCACATCCATCCATGGAGAATAGGAATCATGCTCAGAGAAGCTACTCGTACCTGAACTTTTATTAGAATCCCTCTCAAGAATTACGGTAAAGCATGCTAAAATATCATTCATTCTTTAAAGTAACTATCAAGCTAGCACTCATTGTTTCCTGTATAACTCTGTTATGTAATTGTAAATCTGCTATGTATCTTTATTTTAAATTAGTCAATTTATCAAATCTTCCTTGATCATTATTATCATTATTATAATCATACACATACGCATATATTCATTTTAATATGTAGTGTTCAAAATCTGAAACTTTAGTGATAAGAGTATTAACTTCTTATTTATTATTTAGACATTATTTGAGCCATTCTTTATCATAGTTATGTTTGATTTATGCTAAAGTAATCAGAATAAAGTTTGACGAATTATTAATTCTCAGAGAGATATATACATGCTCTCATTGCACTTATCTAAAGAAACAGACAAACTCCATGCTCTCAGTGCGCTTATCTAAAGAAACAGACAAACTCCCTTCTGTACTTAATATTCTTCTCCAGTGATAATATTGCTATCCATAATATGGCCGAGTAAATAATTATAAATAGTGTTTATTTGCCTTTAAGCGAGAGCCATTTTCTATAGTATTTGGACCCTAATAACTCCTAAAATAAACTGTAAATCTATAATTATATGTCTTAAGTGATACAGATGACTTTTAAGCCAGATTCTAAGTATTTCCCTATAAAATAATTATTATGTTCTATGTCAAAATTGATTAATGGCAGTAACACTACTAGATGCTCTGCATTTTGCATATTTAATGAATTAACATGATTATATTAGATTCACAGAGCGAATGTGATGCTCATTAGCAAATAATGCTTAGCTTCTTGCTATATTCTCTACATATGTATGTGTCTGCATTGGAGTTGATTTAATGTCAAACCATGCCAGTTAGTTCAGACAGCCAAGCCATTTTGTATTTGATATTTGAAAAAGACCAAAAGAGTCTCATCCTTGAAATAGCTGTTGATCCTCTGACTAAAGAAGTCTCCTTTATTATTATAGAAAGCAGCACAATATAAAGAACCGATTACTTGGTAATAAATCTTTACGAGCATACCTTCGAGATGCACTCCTTTTATTAATATATTTGATATGCCACAGAATCTGAAGTGACCCTGATTCATCAGTTTCACCCACCTTATTAAATAATTTCAGCCTTGATCCAAGCCAGAATCTGGGTTAACTTGATTAATTTGTATGGTAAATTAGATGTAAACTTTATTGATAAGCAATGTACCTACCATCTAGTATGATCACTCTTTTTGCTAAGTTCTTGGCATATATCTAGGCATAAATCTCTGCATAACTGTGTATCATATTACTCATCCCTATATAATAAAAAGGGAAAATGGCAATGTAAAGGTTAATTAGCCACTGTAACATTTTGTTTTATTGTATATAAAGCTAAAATATTAATCATATGTAAAATAACATTCACCTGTGTATGAATAATTTATATATCTGAATTTTAATGTTTGCTACTCTGTATCATGAATGTATATTTATTTCCCTTCATATAAAGCTCAATTCTTAACCTGTTAATCCTAGATAACTTCATCTGTGTGTGATAGATTATGTACATTTTGTTTTATTAATTATGAATTTATATATTAAATTTTCTAAAATATATCACCCCTCAGTCTCAATCCTTGCTCATAGTCTTTATGAATCACTAGTTAAGTCATTTAGTATTAGTTAAGGGGGGATAAGTCTCATGTTCTACCAATGTTCTAGTAATGGAATGTGGTCAAGGAAGTACCAAGTGTAGCCTCAGGCAGGTCATTCGCTAGTGTGGGATTTGGAAGCATGGGTGAAAGAGTTGAGGTATGATCAGATATAGGGTATCACCATCCCAATTTGGTCAGCCTGTTTCTCTTTCATCTGGACTCTCAGTCTGTTGAGCAAATGTACTGTTACAATATAAAGAAGTTAAAAATATTCATTTATAGAGATATTCAGTAAAATTCTAAAAATATAATTATTGAATGACCAATCTTTAGATTCTTCAGTTTGTTGAAAGTGATACTAAACAATAACAGACTTCATAAAAAATGTATTTTATAATGAACTTAAGCATGGATTTAAGAGACAGGTAACCCTTGTACAATGTGCAATTTTGATTGTATTTATTGGGAAGATATGGTAGAGTGTAGAATACAGTGAAGAACTATATTCAGACAAGATGTTGGAAGCAATATTTCTGTAGTGTAATTTCCACTACACTATTCTCATACAAAGTAAAGACTGGTTTCCATCGACTTTTACTATCTTGTGAAAAGGGGTGATCATAAACATATGACCAAAAACATATGAAAAAGATGTATGACCTCATAAAGATACATGTTTAACGCTAAATCAGCAATCATTAATTAGCCCAGATCACAATCTTTTACACATAATGTTATCATTGTTTAGTGTATATAGATAGCCAATTACTACAGCGTAATTGATTAGTTTCAAACTTATTGCCCTCACAACTTGACAAAACCACTGGTGCAATAAAAGTGGATAATCTCTAGTCTAATGAATAACTAATAAAGATTAATGAGATGTGGAAGTCTTTCAAAGAGAAAATTTGCAACAAAAACACATTAAAAAGCAGCATAGTTATATATCAAATAATCAACCAGCATACAAGGACATATTTTTATTTGATAGATTGGTTTATAGTACAATCATCACAAAGCTTATCTCAAATGAATTGTAACCTTTTTCCTTTGGTCAATAAAAAAAATAAAGTTATATATCATATGATCCAATTTTTTAAGCTTGTAAATAAAAATAATGTGCAGTACTAATTGCTCTAACAAGCTTTATTGATAAATGCCAAGAGAACACATTTAAAAATCACTATCTAGAAACCACCCCTTTCCTCATACCACTGGTTTTATGCTTTGGCACTTCTCAGTGAGGTGTTATGGTAGTTTCAAACACTAGATCCAAAAACACCAACCCAAAGCCAGTACTTATCTAAAAGCTAATTATTAAGCAGAAAATCTGAAATTTTTAGACACTTATATATCTTCAAACCCAGCTATTTAAGTTAGATGGCTGGGTTTATTTAACAATAAAGCTTGTTAGAGCAATTAGAACATTATTTTTATTTAAAAGCTTTAAAAATTGGGTCATGTGATACATGACTTTATTTTTTTATTGACTATTTATAGTTTTTGCTTTAAAGACTTAAGCAATATTATATTGTTAAGGCTACTAATATATGGTTTGGCTGAAGACCTCTAAGCCTCATATAGCTATTTAAGTTAGATAGCTGGGTTTGAAGACATATAAGTGTCTGAAATTTTTTGCTTAATAGTTAACTTTTAAATAAGTTCTCACTTTACATTGGTATTTTTGGATTTAGTGTCTGAAACTATCCTAGTGGCTCATTGAGAAGTTCCAAAACATGAACCCAGTGGTATAAGAATGGGGGTGGTTTCTAGATAAAGATTTTTAAATCCTTTCTCTTGGCATTTATCAATAAAGCTTGTTAAAGCAATCAGTACCGCTCATTATTCTTTTCTTTTGTCTTTCAATGCTTTTTAGTATGTGTGTGTTCTTGTTACTGCAAATATAATGGCCATATTCATTTGCAACCATTGATAAAGATAAGATATAAAGAGTTATAGCTGTATTCTAATATTAAAACGGATATATTTTTATTATAGTGAATATGTTTTTCAATTCAAAAATTACCTTAATTAACTAAAATTTTGTTTTTTGTATATTTATATTTTATATAACAACTTTGAATTACTTGCTATTAAATATTTATAATATATTCAATAAAAATTCATCTTCATAACAATACATACTAACTTTTAGTTGTGGTTTTTTTCTAGAAAATATATTTCTACTAGATAATCATTTTTAAAATTGAGAAGCTATTTTAAGTGCAATCTTTTTAATATATGTTTACAGCATACAATTGTTGAGATAAAAACAATTTTCTTGCTGATTGGTTATCGATTAAAAACACTTCAATTTAGTTATCAAAGATAAGATTAGACTTTACAGTAATAAAGTAATAAATTTCTAATTACCTATAATAAGTCATAATACTGTATCCTTTAAGAGGGCCTTGCCTTGACATTATTTTACGAGGCAAAAAGATAAATTCACGTCCCTATATATATATGCACTACCAATGTAACATCAATGCATTAGAAAAATTTTATACAATTTAGTGTGGTTAATATAAGGGAAAGGCATATCCTGTTTACGTTATAAAAATTATCTCAAAGACGTTTTAAAGAAGCACTTGATTGATTTTATTAGAAATATATGACAGGAAATTGATTACAGAGAACAATAATTAAAAAAAGTATTTCAAATAAATTTTCAGCAGTAGCATTGCGACGTATGAACAAACAGCAAAATGAACTAGCATGTTCTTGTTTACCTTTTCCTCTCTCTTTCTCTCTCAGATTTGGAATGATCTAGTCGTTTGCTAATTGTTTTAAATGATAATGACTTTTGTTAAATAAATATCACGGTAAGTAACTACTTTAAATCGTAGAACTATAATTGTTATAGCCCTTTTTAATAGCAGTTTTTCACCCAAGAAAATAATACACATAATATTTTTGCATTAATAAAAATAGGAAAGTATACGCAATATATTGGTAAGAGAACAAACAGGTGTTAACCTCATTGAAAAAATTAAAAGATTGAAGTGGATGGAGTTGGGCTGGACATATTTCTAGAAGAGATAATAATAGATGGACAACTGAAATCTTAAACTGGATTCCAAGAGATTGTAAAAGATCCAGAAAGAGACCACATGTGAGATGGATGGATGAAATAAGAAAGTGTGCAGGGGTGATGTGGAGAAGAGAAGCTAAAGATCGGAGATGGATTGAACTTGGAGAGACTTCATCCTGCAGTGGATTGATAATGGTTGATGATGATAAGGGATTTTCTCAAAGAAAATCAAGACCTCACGAATTAGAAGTTAACACCTACAGATATCTTGATCATATTACTAACACAAATAAAAACAGAGTAAAAAATATATAGAATTAGATAGAGTATTTTTTATAAAAATACCATGTAAAAAAAATATATCAATGTGTTTGAATGAAAATGCTTTTAGTAGATGTGTTTACCAGTTTTTACACATGGATCTAAATCTTGAATACTTAATCAAAAAGCAATAGATTTTAGACCATCCAATGGAGTATGGAGAGATATATGCTGAAAGTTATCAGTAGAAATTGAAAGCAAAACATCTGGGTGAGGTAAAGACAGATAATATTAACAAAAACTAAAAGCAATGAGATGCTAAAGTACAATTAGGCAAGGCATGTTGCTTAAAAGAAATAGCCACAGATGGACATGTGAAGTTATTAACAGGTTTCCAAAAAATTGTAAAAGACCTAAAAAAACACCGCATGTGAGATAGATGGATATGAGAAATATATTTGCTCAAATAATGTAGATAAAAAAACTATGGATTGGAAAAATTAGATTGGTTAAAAATGGTGATGATAATTGATATTTAAAAATATGCATTAAATTTCAATATTTTTTCAAAATCTGTTTGGTTACTAATTTCACATTAGCAATATTGACTAGCTATGTTTGACAATTTTTCTAAACCAGATCTCAAATATTTACTTATTATTTTAAATTTATTGAAGCTTTTTTTTCAACAGTAGCTGCAGTAACTAATGATATCAGAAATATTCTTAATGAGTCATTTTCAAATTTATACGCAACTGAACTAAACTGATTTATCTTTAAAAGATTTGAATTTGTAACAGAATTTTTGACAAATTTTTATGTTAAATAAAGTTATCATTTTTGGTCTCATTCCTTTGCCATGATTTTACTTGGAGAGTATTTGAAGGGTTTGTTTGCAAATAGCTGAATACAATATTGTAATAAATCCATTCAGTGATTGGTAAAGGTTACAAATTTTAATTCTACTTCTTATTGATATATGGTAAAAGTTTTCAGAAACATATAAAATTCTAATAAGTTAAATGAAAAAAATCAATCTGCACAAAATGGTAATCTTTATTCACATTTTATTCCTTAAGTTGATATTTATCATAATGGTAATTTTACTTCACAGAAGCAAAATTCTCCATACAGTAACACCATTCATTGCACTAGGTACAGTACTCTCAGATCTATGGCTCTTCACCGATGAAAGCCACAAGCTAGAAGCTAGTCTAGGGATATTGGATGAATAGGTACTAGATAGGGATTCTATGCAAAAACCTCCCTGCATCCATTAATTAATCTAGCTTGCACTGAGTGGTGCTACTGTATGGAGAGACTTTCCTCTGTGAAAAACAGCTTGTGTGAGCATAAGAAATGGAAATCATGTGAGGTAATTTTTTGTTTTTAGATTGCTTTTGATAATTTTAAAAATGTTTTTTTATTTAATAAATATCAAATATATTTATTTGTATAGTTCAACAATATTTTTTACAAGAATTTAAACCTATAGTTGTGGAAAAGGAGGAAAAAAACATTATATTATTCTATATAACATAATAAAAAAATGTTTTTTATTTTCTTAAATAATTCTATAACTGTTACAATTTTTCCAATTTTTAGTCATATTTGTAATTATTTTTAATAATAATTATATCAAAAAATTGTTTTATTTTGCCATAAACTTTATTTTAACTTAAGACCACATATATAAAAAATTAATTTTGCAAAGTTAGTTTTGATTTAATTACCATTACTTGGCCATAGAAGGGTTACTGTGTATATTTTAAAATTTTAAAATTTTAAATTAAGTACAGCTTTACCTCAATTAGTGATGAAACGTAGTGATCATCATCAATTTGTACACATTATTTTGATTTCCAATCATCTATTCACTATAATGATCTTACCAATTTTTCAAAATGGTTGCCATTTTTCCAAAAGGGTGCCCATTTTATAAGATTTATGATATCATAGAAGGGTGACTTTATTAAAGTTAAATCAGCTGAAAATAAAATGCTGATGTTGACATTAAAAATGTAAATTATAGAACAGAGCTTATTCATTATGCAGTATGTAACATTGTTTTATTTAATTACAATTTGATTAATGTATTTTTATCTGAATTTTATCCAATGTCCTTGCAAACAGGAGTAAAAAAAAAAAAATTCCTCATTAACAACAGTCAATAATCAAAAACATAGTTGATCATGTTTGACAACAAAGTATAATAATATTATATTTTAAAATATTACATTGAGCAAAATATTTTCACTTAATTAATTTTATAGATTAAATTCTTATGAACATAATTTTGCTCATGGCAAGAAAAATATATCAATCATAATTGCTGGGGATTAGACTACAGATTGTTAAGTTCCCTTCAGCTATCCACTCTATCTCATACAACTGATACACATAACCACACATATGTGAAAAAGATAAATGATCTCCAATATATGAATTTCACATATGCGTGGTCATGTGTACTGGTTGTATGAGATAGTGTGGATAGCTGAAAAGAGCTTGAAAGTCTGTGTTTAAATCCCTATAATTATATCTAAACTTCAAGTATATAAGTTATACTTGTATTCAAATATTAATCATAATTGTAAAATATACTCATTATGATTTTAAATTATTTTGAAAGAAAAAAAAGAAAAAAATGATTTTCAACTTTATGTAGTTAGTTTCTAAATATATGTTTAAAATATCATTTATTTGCTTAATTTTAAAATTATAATCTCTTAATTTGTTTCCAGATAATTGCAGCTTTTATTGTATATATGTAAAACACCTTTACAGTAGCAGCAAAAAAAGTCTTAATCATTTATGTTGTTAAAATGGAATTTATTCACTCTACTTTGAACACTTTTTAACAAAAACCTTTTATTGTATATATTTGCACAAACAATCTTACATTTTGACTGTCCTGTAGTCTTCTTCAGAGTCACATTTACTTTAATTTTTTAATAAATTTAATCAGCCATTTAAGCTATTGTACGCTTTTACGAGTGTTAAATCATAAATGAGTACTTCCACTTCCAACACAAGATATAGTATTTAGGAAAGAATAAAATGAATCCACTTATTCAATCCAACCCAAATGCTTATATATGGGCAAATCTTAAGTACTGTAAGTGAAAGTGTGAGGATGGACTACTCACTTTAAACCACTGTTTACGATATCTGAATGAATGACGTCGACAAAATTATCTAGAATTTACTAGACATCACCCACAAATAAAACTTTTAAACATATGTAAATAAACATTTATTTTTAGCACTGTTTCTAATTGTAATAAATTTAATCAGCCATTTAAGCTATTGTGTGCTTTTATGAGTGTTAAATAATGAATGAGTACTTCCACTTCCAACACAAGATATAGTATTTAGGAAAGAATAAAATGAATCCACTTATTCAATCCAACCCAAATGCTTATATATGGGCAAATCTTAAGTACTGTAAGTGAAATACTATATCTTGTGTTGGAAGTGAAAATACTCATTTATTATTTAACACTCGTAAAAGTGCACAATAGCTTAAATGGCTGATTAAATTTATTACAATTACAAACAGCGCTAAAAATAAATGTTTAATTTTTTAAAAGAAAAAAAATGCTTTTTTACTTTTAAAAAATTAAAGTAAATGTGGCTTTGAAGAAGACTGCAGGACAGTCGACATGTAAGATTGTGTATGCATATATGTTATTAATCCATTTTTTATAAAAATTCTTATTTTTTGTACAATGCTTACATAACACCCATCAACATCGACAGTTTCGATTGCCCCTGCAATCTTCTTCAGAACTATAAAATATATACACATATACGTAAATATAAATCACACAACTATATATAAATTATATACAAATTATATAAACCTTATAAAATCCATACATAAAAATACACAAACATACCTATAACTTGTATATCCCCTCAAATACATGAATACTAATAAAATAAAATAAACCTTCTAACACCTTAATTTTAATCTTTTCCCTTTTCTTTTTTATTAAAATTTTTTAAATTTTTTTATACATTTAATAGACCTATTTATTTTTTATTCATTATTATTATTATTATTATTATTATTATTATTATTATTATTATTATTATTATTATTATTATTATTATTATTATTATTATTATTATTATTATTATTTCATATATATATATATTATTTTTATTATATTTTCAACATGTTTTTATACAGTATATTAAGCAACATATTAGTAATTGGTTTTAATATGCTTAGTAAAATGTTTATTCATTAATTAAGGATTTCTCTCAATTTAAGCTTTGTTTTTTTAATTGACATTTTATATATTTTGAATTTAAAATAAATTATTTTTTTCCCATTGTTTATTTTAAGAAGTCTTTCATTTATTGTGCATTTTGAGTAACAAATTGTTCTTGCTAATTGGGATAAAAATGTACAATAATCAAAATGTATGTGTATAGAGTGATTAATACTATACATCTTAAAAAATCTATAGGATTCTTTTTTTTTTAATTATTTCAGTTGATATTTTAATATATATACTTTATTAATTAAATTATACATAAATATATACATACTGTATATATCATTGAAAAACATTCAATGTATGAGTATGTGTACAATAAAAATATATATTATGGAGAATTCACCACTGCCAAATAAACTTTGAATCCCTCCACAGATTTGGAACTATATGAAAAAGGTAGAATCTTGGGGGGGGGGGGGGGATCTGATAAAATATAACCAAATTGCAGTTTATCTTAAACTCGGATAAATCTTTTTTATTTAAGGAGGGGGGGGGGGGCTTGAAGGCCATAATAACATGAAAAGTAATTTCTATTTTTTAAAAAGTTTTAGATGTTTGAATTAAAATTGCAATTACTATGACAGTTAAAGATAAAAAATTCTCATTTTTTTTGATTCTGACAAATAAAAACATTCATTCAGCTTATGTAGATAATTTATTTTACCTAAAATAATTTTTAAACCTCTAAGTAAGTACTTAAGTCTTACTTGGCAAGGATTGATTATAAAAATTTAGATTAATCTTGGAAGTTAAAATATGACATTAATTTGATCAAACATAACCATATTTCTTGACCTGATAATACAATCTTTATTCATAGCAAAAATCGTATCTAATGCTTTTAATTTAATTAAGGCAATATATATTTCTGTTGACATTTTAAACTTTTAAATCTGACTTTACGTGTGTGTGTATATATATATGTATTCATTTCAACATACATACATATATATATATATATGGAAAAACAAATTTCAAAAGCGCATAGTTCACAAGTCAAACTTATTAATAATTCTTAATAAAGGTGTAATGAAACAACAAATGGTAAGCTTTTCTCCAACTTTTACACAGTTACATAGAGCAGTTGTCTCGGGTTTGCGGGTTCGCTTCCCGGCAGATGCTTTGACACATGAGAAAAAAACAATCATTGATATTAGAAAAGGTAAAACCTTATATTAGCAGCATTCTTTGTAAAGTATCAATAAAGCCCACACTTTCAAATAACAACATAAATATAAATTCTAATAATTTTAATAACCCTATTGATGTACAGTGCTAAGAATATTTAATAATATATGGAGTACTGGAATAAACTTCGAATATGCACACTATAATAATAATTTACAATTCAGATATACTAGAATCAATTTTTACTTATTATAAAACAGGTGTTTTTGTAAGTTTGTTAAAAATGATTCTAGTAAATGTGTCTTGTGAACTATTAATATAGTATGCACATGTGGAATTTACTTCTCCATACATATTTTGTCTATTCTGAGTGCTATATAATTAAATAGCCATTGTTTAGTTATTAAAATTATTAGAATATATATGTAAATAAATATCTTTAAGCCAAATTATGAATTACGTTTTTATGCATATGTTGTGCTTCAAATATTGTCAATGTTTAATTTAAAGTAAAAATACAGATACCGATAAGAATGAACACTTTTTTAAAAGTAGAATACTTCCCCCGCTAGCGGTAAAGGCTACTAATCATTGCATTAACACAGATCTGTCTAAAATATTAAATTAGGCATCTAGATAATAATAGCTAGATATCCATTTACTGATCAGTTCTATTGCGTAGTTTAGGAGAGTTCTGGTCAGAGCACCCGAAACTAAAATTTTATGCTTGTTTGTAACAAAAAAATCCCAATATTCTCCTAATTCAGCTACAAACTCCTTAATGGGTATTGTATGCAAATGAGTTAATGATAACACTATGAGCTCTTTAATACAGATTGCACATGTAATATTTCACTGTTTATATATAAAACCAAAAAACAGACTGTCTTATAGACTCTGCAGTGGAGCTACGATCTACAATAAAGGCTATACTTTATTCCATTACTCCTCACATACATAGCATATTGCATATAATAGCTATCATTTTGTTAACAAGCTTTGTATACAATATTAAATATTGTTTATTATATTGTAAATAGACAGTACAATAATATTCCACTTGTATATGTACACTGTATAAATGTAAACAAAATATTTTGGGGATTAAACCACATATAATTTGTATTACTTCCCAATGTTTTGACAAAATAACATCCACCATTTTCAAGATCAAATTTTTAAAGAAAAAACATTAGATCTGAATTAGTAACAAGTTTGATTGTAAGGTAGAAAATGAGATTAAGCATGGAATAGTTGACAATTCAGAATATGTGGATTAACATTTCTTCAGTTTCACCATTAATTGATTTCAAATTTATATTACAAGAAAGAGGTAAATAAGTGGTCTCCACAAGACTGGAATATATTTTGCTTCATTAGCTTTATTTAAACCAGTTTAATCACAGTATGTTTCAGTCTTGTGGAGACTACTTATTTCATCTCTTCTAATATAAACTTGAAACTTGTGGAGACTACTTATTTGATCTCTTCTAATATAAACTTGAAACCAGTTAATGGTGAAACTGAAGAAAATAACCATTTTATTAATCCATGTATTCTGAATATCAACTGTTTCATGCTCAGTCTCATTTTTACCTCACATTCAATCAATTTTGTTACTACTTAAGATCTAATGGTTTTTCTTTAAAAACATGACCTTGAAAATGGTAGATGTTATTTCATCAAAATGTTAGAAAGTAATACACAATAATGTATAGTTTAACTCAAAAAATATTTTTTTTTTACATTATATAACAGTGAAACCATTAAATATAATATACTGTGTGTATGTATATATAAACAATAAGTATAATGGTAATAAACTATTATATACAGTCTTTTAATCTACAGAAGTACTTTCTGTTAATTCTTAACCTGTCTCAAGTGCTGTTAAAGGAAATGTAAATATAAATTTGTTTGATATTGAAATTATTAAGATTCCTCATGAAAAGAGAAACCATAATAATAATAAAAAATAAGGAGACAATTTTAATAAATAAAGATAAAATGAATATACTTAATAGACAATCTGGTGCATTAAAATTCGGGATTTATGTGATTTGAGTTGATGATGTTTGCTTCCATTTTGCTTTTTGAATTTAATGGCAGTTGAGGCAGATTAGAATTAACCAAAAGTACTTCTGCATATTAAAAGACTGTATATAATAGTTTATTACTGTTATATTTATTATTTTTATTGTTATTACATTAGTTTTTTAATTAACATACATTTTATTTGTGTTATACATATATATATATCAGTGATGAAGCGTGACTTTTTTAGGAATGAAAGCACTTTTTTTAATAATGTTTTTTTATTTCACTTGCCATAACAATTTTTATGTAATAGTACCTAATATGTATATATATTACACACATCTAAAAAAATCTGAAACTCTCTTATCTGTAAATCAGAGAATATATTATCAATATATTTTTATCTTCCAAATCCTTTTAACATTCATAGAAATTTTAACTGTAAATTAGATCTTAACATTGTTTGAATTTCTTATAATCAACAAGAATGCATTAGTCAAATTCATTCTTTGCGTATATAAAAACAATTCAAATGTTGGTAAAAAAATTGAAAGTCGACAGTAATTCCACACAAAAAATAATGAATTTGAATTGCTCATTCTAATCACACTGTGATTAGTTTAAATATACTTAATATATTATCAATATATTTTTATCTTCCAAATCCTTTTAACATTCTTAAAAGTTTTAACTGTAAATTAGATCTTAGCATTGTTTGAACTTCTTATAATTAACTGAGAATGCATTAGTCAAATTCATTCTTTGCATATATAAAAACAATTCAAGTGTTGGTAAAAAAAATTGAAAGTGAATTTTTTAAATTGAATTTTAATTAAAGCTTTTGAAAGTTTTAGTGAAGTTTTCTACAGAAGCACTCATTCCGTTCAATACATGGACCCTTCATCCCTGATATATATATATATAACAGTCAGGTAAGATTCAGAGAGTGGCCATATCTGCCATACAGGGTGCCACCATTTGAACCCTGGAATATTTATATAGTATGCAGATATGCATTGTTAAAGATCCTACTTTATTTTATTATAATTGTATATTGAATGTTAGCTCTTGCCACTAGCTCAAAGAGTAGCAGAGGTTTAAAATATATTTATTAAAATATATTTTTAATAAAGGTAACAAAAAAAAAACAACTAAATCTCTGCCAATACTAATAACACAAAAGATTTTATTTACGTATATATAACAACAAATTTGTAAAATAAATTACTAAAAACAAAATGCTTTAGGTTTCTTTTTTTTTTTTTAACTTTAAATTTTAATCTTAGGATGTTGAGCATAGATAGGCTACCCAGACTACACACTTAAAAGATTTTTGAAACATTTTATTCCAGGCTAAAGGTCTGCAGCCACACCAATGCTCGCTTCCCAATATATAGATGCAACTAATGCAATGTGAACATGTTAGCATAAAACCACACTGACAGGAGTGTCTGCAGCATGATATTATTTAAAGGACATGATTCCTGTTTAGTACAGGAATGTGTGTCTGTCTGGCAAAGGGATTATGTATATAAAATATTAAAGAGAAATGCTACGTATGGATGGGAGAGCATTCTATTTTGCAGACTTATAGTCCCAATCCATATAGCTAAAAGGGGTCAATGTCATGGGAAGTACTCCATGTCCATTTCAATGAAATGACTACATCTTTGGGGTCATGCATTCAGTTGGGCACATTGCCTTGTATGCTAACACACATCACATTACATTAATATAAACCAGTGGTCTTCAACCTTTTCACACCTGCAGACCAGCAAAAATAATTATAAGATTTCATAGACCAGCAGAAGTTTACAGATAATTTTTTTTAAAGATGTAACCTGCTTATCCTTAGATGAGTATAATTGTTATAACTAACCAAAACAGCACACTAGTTACTGTATATTGTAATGTGGTTGCTTACCTTCACATGTTGAACACTCTTTCTTGAGTTGCACAGTCATACTGCTACAGAAAACAGTACAATAACCATTCTCATTAATGTGCTTGCATTTCTACATTTATTATTTCATTGTTAAAACATGCAAGAATAAAATGTTATTCACCTGAATGTTAAAAAATATCACAACTACTGTAATTACATGACAATGATTATGATAAATGTAATATCTGTATTTAATGTTAAGTATACAAGATGAAGTTATATATATATATATATATATATATATATATATATATATATATATATATATATATATGGAGGTTGTCATTTGATAGTAGTAAGGGCAAAACAGAAATTGCGTGAAATTAAAATCACCATACAGCCCAAAAAAAAAAGTCGCCATATTTTAAATCTGAAAAAATAAAACGAAACGTGCAAAAGTCTGAAGTTTTGATGTTATTATAATTTTTTGTATGCTGATGAGAAATGGCAAAATAGACATCGCGTAATAGAAATAAAGCCAAAAAAATTGTCATATAGTTGTGGTCTTTTTAAAAAAAAAGACAATGAAAGCTGAAAAAGTCAAAAGTTTTGATCATATTTTAATTTATTTTTTTGAGAGGGGGGAGTGGGTTGAGAAATACTTTGTCTTCACTGAGACAAAAGATAGAGACCAAAGTTATTTTTTGTTTGTTTTTATTTTTAAGAAAAGGTAACAGAAATTGGTTTTAAAAATAAGTTTTAGTATTGAAAGTCAGATCTGTCTATTCTACTGTTTCACCTACTATATGCTATAGTAGTACTTTTATTTGCATACACATTTACCCAAATCCTTGTACATTAGACTAAAATTTAAAATTAATAATCATTGTTATGTATGCATGTGTATATATTATAGCATACAATATAGAAAGTGTATGTATATGTATAATAAATCAGCTTATATGCACACATATATTACTGTTTTCTAAATAAATGTAAATCTTGATGTATATGTAACCAAGACCTATATATATGCAGAGAAGAAATAGTGTTGATACTCCATGAAATAGTGTTGAAAGTGATGTTCCCACCATTTCAGATTTAGCAATATACTTTTTAAATATTGTTTTTTAAAATTATAATACTGATTTAGTATATAGTGTTGAGAGACCGGAGTGAGCTTTTTAAAATAGCATTTATTATTTTTCTAATGATCGCTATATTTTAAAGAGTTTTTGTAAATATCATTTACGATTTTTTTTTAAATGCCTTAACACATGTTAATTGTTTAAGATTTACTATTACAGTATTTGATTATCACTATATATATAAATTAGCATTTTTGGTTTATCTTAAAGGATTTTTTAATTTTCAATGCTCACTTCTTTTTCTTTTCCCTGCACTTTTTTTAAGTGTAGTGCCTTCCCACCACCCTTTTTTAATTGTAGTGCCTTAGGCGATTTATTTTTTTTAAAACTAAGTGTTTCTAGATGATGTCATTTATTGCTTGCATGTGCCAGCAGTGTTTTTGGGTGTTTTAAAATTCAAAATGGCCACCGAGTGCATACTATATCAGCACCTTTTTCTCTATCCTTTACATCCTTACAAATATTACTATTAAATAAAATACTTTTAACAAATTTGTCATAGTAGCCAACACTCAAATACTCTTTATAGAATTAACCTTTCTGAAACAAAGCTACCCCACTAGAATTATTTAATTTTTTATTCCTATAACAATAATTTATTAAATTAAAGCAGCTACTTTATGAGATACAGACTGATAACTATCAGGTTTAATTATAGACCTTAATTCTTGACTGTTAACAAAATGACTGTATACTAAACAATTAGTCTTTACATTTCTAATCACCAAAAATTCTAAAAAATTTAACTTAACAAAATCTAACTCCCCTCCTTCTAACACATATCTCATAGAAGAATCAAAACAATTAAACGCATTTACAAATTCCTTCAATTTATCATTCTTAACTACAAACAAAAAATCATCCACATATCTAACAAATAACTTAAATATATACAATTTGTTTTAATAATAATTTCCTCTTCCAAATAATTAATATAAACTGAACACACTAAAGGAGAAATAATATAACCTATTATCGACCCTTCCTTAATTTTATAAAAATTACCCTTAAGTAAAATACATAGAATCCTCCAATAATAAAAGTGAATCTTTAATTACTTCAATTTTATTTTTTGATAAAGAACTTTAACCAGTACACACATAAGGACATCAATACTGCTTAATTCAAAAACTAAAAATCCCTATATCAAAGGCCAATTTAGTTATTTCCATTGCTCAAATTTCAATCCTTCAATTATTTATGTAATATTAAAATATGTTTATGTTCTTGAAAAACAAATTGTATATATATATATATATATGTGTTCTACCAGTACTTACTTATAAAGCAACACAAAAATATCACATCACACCAAAAAGGAGGAATAAATGTGTGTTGTGGTTAACAATGATGAACTGAAAGTGAAATATATAGATGAAACGTGATAATATGTTGGGACTGCTTCCTTCATCTATCAGTAAATGTTGAATGTATAGAAAATTTTAATCTTTAATAGAAATGAGGAGATAATATCCATGAAATAAAAACTTTAATCTTTGTTATTACCAAGAAATTGTCAATTACTACTAATTTATAAGGTGTAAAGCTAAGCAATTTGTACTCATAAACTTGTAATGGCTCTTTTGTTGAAGTAAAAGAGATCCTCCTTTACTTCAAACCCACATTCTTTTAATTATTGTAAACAACAATCCAGAAAAAAATAATTCAATTTTAAACTTTATTTAAACTTTTCAAATTCAAGGAACTTGTTAGTAATAACACACAAACAGACAACATAGGTACTAATTACATGTTTCAAGTAGTATTATTCTCCACACTTCTTCAGTTGTTGCTGGCATGACCAGTGACAATATTAGGATAAGAGTCAAACTTACATCTTTAGATTCTATAATATTAAATTTAATGGTGATGCTCTAATATAACAGCCATTCTCTCATAAGCAACTAGTAGTACAGAAAAAGTGAACAAAAAATGGGTCAGGCCAAAGTTCTAACCAAATTTCCAAGAAACTAAAAAATAGAAAAAAATTCAAACATGTGGATAACTGAATAAAGAATGTTTCCTGAATTATTATAGAGAAGCTTTCACCAGAGAAACTGATAATCTTTTATCCATGACAAAAATATGAAATGTATAATGAATATTTATTTTTAATAAATAATTGCTGTATTTAAAAAAAAATTACATCCAGATTGTAATTTAATCAATATTTTTTTTTTAAAATCAATTTATTTTCTGAAAAATACACATCATATAAAAAGTTTTGAAAATACTAATTATAAAGCATTAATAATATTTAACATTTGGCAAATCTCTAGATAATCCACGTCTTTTGTTATATTTTTTTGTCATTTATGTAATTTATCATTTATAACAAAAAGAAAGTTCTTTTTAATAAATTACTTTGTGCATAAATTTAAGTGATTATTATGAATAATATATTTTCTTTTTAGTTTATATATAGTATTTATAACTATGGAGTGGGTCAAAGTTTTACTGAATGTCGTCTAGGTGTAAGTAATATCGATCTTCCACTTTTTTGTGAGGTATAGTTTTCTTTTTACTTTTTATATATTATTTTTTGTAATTAATTTTTAAAATAATAAAAGTTAAATTTATTTTATTATATCTGATTGTAATTTATTCTAAAAAAATACATTCAATTGAAGTCTATGATTTTAATATGTGGTGTTGTTGCATAAAATTTTCATACACATCTTCTAGCACTGGAAAATCAGAGATAAATTATAACCTGAATGAAATAATCAATAAATTTTTCTTCCTAAAGTTAAATATTTCAACTGTCAAATCATTTATTTTATTTATATAAAAATTTTAAGCAGTCAAAAGAAAATTAAATGCTTAGATTTTTTAAAAGCATTATCAAAACTGCTTACAAATCAAACTTTAGAGAAAAGGTCTTTAATGTATATTAGGAATATTATATAATAATGATATGTAAACAAACAGTAACATTTCTATATGTGCTGACACTCAGTTAAAGATGAAGCTAAAATGAGAATTATAATACTAAGATAGTTTAGCACTTTTGAAGAATTTCTATATTCTCATAATTATTGCCAAAGAGTTATCTTTCTTATGAATATTAGAAAAACATGAAGTGGCTAATAATAATGCAGATAAGGTATATTTTATTTTTTAAATGCTTATTTGGAATGAGAATTATACCATCAAATAATACTTTTCTAATAAGTGGCATATGTTTACCACTAACAATTACAATACAAAATTTCATAATAAAGCCATTAATTAATCAGAAAAGCGAAGAAAAAATAAATTTGTATATTTTATACAAAGCATCACAGAAAATAAAATTTATTTTTTGTATTCGATAACTGGTAGTTGTAGAAGTGACTATATATATATATATATAACCATTAGAAACCAGTCAACACTTAGACAATCCTAACATAGATATCAATCAAGAATTTTAAACTGCTGTTAAGGCATCCTTCTTTTAGCAATAGAGGTGTATGTGTGTGTTAAGTTAAATACTTCCATGGTCTATTATTATAATAAACAATAGAAATAAGAAGATTGTATCCATGATAACTTTCTGCCTTTTGATGTTATATATATATATATATATATATATATATAATGGTTTGTCCAATGAAACCAAATGCTGAAACCATTTCAGCATCCCCATTATGCTAATTGCTCAGCCAAACAAAAATAGCCATTTGTATTAGCTAATCTGGATCTATATAAGTGTTAGCAAATCTAATAACTGTTTTAAACAAAGATTAAACCCTTACAATGTAGATAAAAACCTAGCCTCATTTATATTTGGCCTAATTTAAACTTTTATAGGAATGCCCTTTACTTATTTATTTTAAAGCCCATACAGATGAAGAATTTTTAAGTCAAATATTTGTGATGTAATAAATACAAGTTATTTTAATAGTTACAAATAATCTCCAATCTTAACCAACAAAATCAAATGCTGTTAAAAAACTTTTCACTACCCCTACTATTCTAGATTTTTCAACCAACAGAACATTTTGTGTTGACTGAGCAATCTAGCACAGTAGGGGTGAAGAAATGTTGTTAATGGAACTTGGTTTCATTGGTCAAAATAGATTACCTATAACAATTTAAATAATTCTGTTTTTGTTGCCTTATATATATATACACACACATAATTTCACCCTAGCCAATGTTTTAAGTTAACCAATAAAATATCAGCAATCTGTTGCCAAGACAATACTCAAAAATTAACCAATAGAATATCAACCTGATTTAAAAATAATTATAATATGTTGCTATTACATGTATTTTGAAACCACAGTTCAATGTTTCACACTCTGAATATATGGCTAAAAATGCTAGAAAACAATGTAAATATCATCTAAGATAAATTTTGATTATTCTCTTCAGTACACTCCCAATGCCCATCATTACAGTTCTACATCTAATCTACTGCATACTGCACCAATTTATTTTATAAGCTTTGCATTTTTTACCCTCACTGACAATTGTCATTCTAATAAATATCTTTTTTAATATCAATTTTGAAGTAATTTTTATTAGATCAAACATATATAATCTTTACCGTTAATGTATTCATGTTTTCATTATTTCATTTTTTACAAATTCAACGCTTCAATTGCCTACATGCATGCACAAGAATTCATATTATTTTAAAACTATAACACTTATTCTTATAGTCCAATCATATGGCTACAGATACGGAGAGGGAAGTGATGATCCTTTTATAGCACAATTTTCAATCAGTCCCTCAAGTGAATAACAATTTTTGAGGATTTTAGAAATAGTGCTTATTCAGATTATCTTACCAACTGCTTGTTCTTTCATGATGATCAAAAGCACTTTTTCTATTATGATGATGGAATTTATCCATCTCATTGATGGTCACCCTATTGTTATACCATCAATCTTTTCAAGCATTTAAATAATTTTCTGATAAATTTGATCGTTATATAGTATGATTAAAATAGAACATTTTCAAAATGGACATTTTATGCTCTTACTCACTCTTGACACTTTCTAGATACAAGAATAGGAAAAAACAACAATAAAATAATGTTCCATTTTGTTATTAAATTCTAATTTATATATACATAAATTAAATTTCATTTGAAAATTAACAATATGTATTTGCTATATTATTGTTATATATAGAGCTCACAAATAAGCTCTTAACAAGTTTTGCAGTATGTCTTCAACCCCAGACCAGTTTTTGCTACTGGCTTCCTCAGTGAGGTGCTAGAATATTCAAGTTAAACCCTGTCTGGGATTGGCGATATTCTGCAAAGCATAACATTTGTAATACAAGCTTGTTAAATTAGATCATGTGTCATATGATTTGATTTCTTTGGAATAAAATGTATTTGCACTTATATATTTACTTTTTCTCCAATGAGACATGTCTAGATAATAGGGCAGTGCAACAATGCAATAAAATCTTTTAAAATATCTGATCATTATTGCACTACGAATTTGAAAGGAGTGGCAGAGTGAAGATTTTAAAGCTGAAATCCCTTGGATTAGATATCAGCCTGTTAGTTTTGCTGCTCAGATGGTTTTTTGTACAACTAACCAATTAAGAATTTGTTTTAATACTATTATCGGATCATTATTGATGGCAAATTGGTATTTTTGACAAAACAATTTCTGCTAGTCCTTGTTTTCGTAAAGTTGCAACGTAACTATTCATAAGCTTTTCCATAGGCTTACGATGCATTAAGGCATAAAAGGGTTAAAATCAATTTAATACGTATATATATAATTTTAAAAGTTAAATTTAACAAAAAAAAAAAATCAAGTTGTAAAATATTCATCACAATTTTTTTTTTAAAAAAAATAGTAATTAATTTTCATGAAGATGTCTTATTTTTTGTAACCAAGGGGAATAATTATATTCTAGAGAGAGAAAAAATCATTTCAAGTAATTTAAAAATAATAGTTTTAATAATAATAAACTTCTATTTTTGCTTTTCTCCTTTCATCTATAGTGATTTGATTTAGATTACCTCTGTGTATTTAAAAAAGGGAAAAAAATAAATAATCAAAGAGAGGAAAAAATAAATAATCAAATATCGATTTAATTTTTTAAAAATAAAAATTTTAACAGCATCAAAATCTAAGTAAAATTATCTAGGCAGAATCATAAAAGAAAAGAAGGGGTGGTAACACAAATTAAATTGTTTCCTGAAGAATATTCATAATAAAATTGCTCACTTTAAATGAATTTATGGGAATTTTGTCATTCTTAATAGTTTCAGGTGTCTTAAAGAACCATCGTCAAGTGATTTAGATTAAGTAGAGGGAATTTGAACCCAGACGTTCAAGCTCCCTTCAGTCATCCAGTCCATCTTATGACCACACATGCGAAAAAGACAAATGATCTTCATATATATTTCGTGCTGAACCAGCACTCTTCAGTTGGTCTGGATCATCATCTCGCATATATAATAATAATAATAATAATAATAATAATAATAATAATAATAATAATAATAATAATAATAATAATAAAATATTAATTTGACTTTCTAAGAAAAATAATTTTAATAAAATTAACCATTAGATAATATGAAGATGAAGGAGGAAGAGGAGGAGGAGAATAATAATAATAATAATAATAATAATAATAATAATAATAATAATAATAAAATATTAATTTGACTTTCTAAGAAAAATAATTTTAATAAAATTAACCATTAGATAATATGAAGATGAAGGAGGAAGAGGAGGAGGAGAATAATAATAATAATAATAATAATAATAATAATAATAATAATAATAATAATAATAATAATAATAATAATAAATTCAATATTTATTTATTATGTCCATTTCAACCGTTGTTTTCGAACATTCGTAATAAACTAATCACAAAAAATATACTCTTTGCAATCTATTAATAACTGATTTGTTGAAGACAGTATTTTTACATTTAGTAACCTTAAAAATATGCATTTCTTAATAGACAAATAGGTACTTTCAATTCTATTTTCGATATATAGTTACTGACATCAATTTTTCCATCTATTAACTTTTTCAGCAATATCATATCTTTCAATATTAAATCACTAAACATCACATGATCACTATCTCATACTAGCACATAATTGTTATTAAACAATTCAAAACAAAGCAAAACTCTCCATATAGTAGTGCCATCTTGTGCTAACAAGAGCAATCAATGGATGCCAGAAGGCTTGTGCATAAAATCCCTATCTAGTGCCTATTCATCCAATATCCCCAGACTACTTTCTGGCTTGTGGCCTTCATCAGTGAGGAGCCATGGATCTGAGATTATTGCACCTAGATCTTAGGATCTAATGCAACCCTCCAGCACCCACCTTTTAACTCTATTTAACTACAAAACTATGAGAATAAAATTTTCAATATTTTCAATCCAATCTCAATAGCTTATATAGTCATATGGGTCTGAACTCAAGTCAGCATCCATACATTTTGGTGTCTTTGGCTCTTTAACAACCATAGCCACCATTATCCTATTAGGCAGGATTGGTGTTAAACCACTAAACATCACATGATCACTATCTCATACTAGCACATAATTGTTATTAAACAATTCAAAACAAAGCAAAGAGCCAAAGACACCAAAATGTATGGGTGCTGAATTGAGTTCAGACCCATATGACTATATAAGCTATTGAGCTTGGATTGAAAATATTAATTGTGTTTTCAATTTCATTCTCATAGTTTTGTAGTTAAATATGAGTTAAAAGGTGGGTGCTGGAGGGTTGCATTAGATCCTAAGATCTAGGTGCAATGCTCTCAGATCCAAGGCTCCTCACTGATGAAGGCCACAAGCCAGAAACTAGTCTGGGGATATTGGATGAGTAGGCACTAGATAGGGATTTTATGCACAAGCCTTCTGGCATCCATTGATTGCTCTTGTTAGCACAAGATGTCACTATTATATGGAGAGTTTTGCTTTGTTTTGAATTGTTTAATAACAATTATGTGCTAATATGAGATAGTGATCATGTGATGTTTAGTGGTTTAACACCAATCCTGCCTAATAGGATAATGGTGGTTATGGTTGTTAAAGAGCCAAAGACACCAAAATGTATGGGTGCTGACTTGAGTTCAGACCCATATGACTATATAAGCTATTGAACTTGGATTGAAAATTTTAATTGTGTTTTCAATTTCATTCTCATAGTTTTGTAGTTAAATAGAGTTAAAAGGTGGGTGCTGGAGGGTTGCATTAGATCCTAAGATCTAGGTGCAGTGCTCTCAGATCCAAGGCTCCTCACTGATGAAGGCCACAAGCCAGAAACTAGTCTGGGGATATTGGATGAGTAGACACTAGATAGGGATTTTATGCACAAGCCTTCTGGCATCCATTGATTGCTCTTGTTAGCACAAGATGGCACTACTATATGGAGAGTTTTGCTTTGTTTTGAATCTTTCAATATTCTTATTCTACTACTACTACTGCTACCACTACTACTACTACTACTACTACTAATAATAATAATAATAATAATAATAATAATAACAGCAACAATAATAATAATAATAATAATAATAATAATAATAATAATAATAATAATAATAATAATAATAATAATAATAATAATAATAATAATAATAATAATAATAATAATAATAATAATAATAATAATAATAATAATAATAATAGTCTTTTTTTACTTTTATACTTCAATTGTTACAGTTTTTAATTGTAGTCATAAATTCAATAAATACAATTAGCCTATAAAATAAAATGTTAACTTTGCATATAAGCAAAGCAAACTGTTAAAAACAAAGTTTCATTTTATCTGCAAGCTAGAAAGATTTTGGAACTGATGAACAATGATTCTTCCAAAATTTGATATTTTTCTTGGGTATGTTGCTTAATGTTCTGTGTGAGCTTCACAACCTTATCATGTAGATTTTAATGTTTATTCATTACAATGACACTGCAAATCACTATCTTCCTTATATTATTTTAAGCCCATCAATATAAGCTTATAGTTTGGTTTATTGTGGTTTGCAGCTTACCTTTTTCTGTAGAGGCAAGAAAAAAATCTGAAGATGTTAGTATTATGTGGACTCTTGATATGATTGACAGTATCTCTATTAACATGATAAAGGCATAAGGGAGGTGGCCTAGAATTCAATGGAAATGAAACTTTCTGATTGGTTGAGTGTTTTAGATTGAGAATAAATTACTGAAATGGTAGATTTGTAAAGAAAAAATGCAATTTTCATTAATTTATTTACAAATTAAGAATTATATGCAATATTTTTATAAACATTTTTTCACTATTATGACATTGTCTTTGAAAACAAATTATTTTTAAAAAGTCAATCCTTAAAAAGTTTTTTACAGCAACTAAAAGCCATTCTACTCGATAAAGAAAATCACTTTTGTTAAAATGGTAAATAAAATATTTTTTTAATTTTAATAACAATAAATAATTTATTAACTTTTATACTTTTTTTCCTTTCATTGATGGTAACTAACTGTAAATACATTCTCCTTTTACTAACAAAATTCAAATATGTAATATTTCATTCTTTTAACTTTTTGAATAGGTAAATGACATCCAATGATGCCTAGAGTCATTGCTACAGATAAGAACATCATTTAGATATGTATTTTTATCCTTTTAAAATGTCAAATATTAATTTTTAAAATGAGTATTACCTGAAAGCTTACATTTGTAATAAATGTTAAAAATAACTATATAGTATATAGAAAAAAGATTTATTGTAAAAATAAAATGTCCAAATATGAAAAAACACTCACTGACAAAGTTTCTAGTTCCCATTCAAAATAGATAGGAGTTTTCAGTTCAATAGGGTAAAACACATTCTCATCCATAGCTACAAAATTGCTTGTTTCAAGGTATCTTGGGGTGTTGTATCAACATTTCATTGCTGTTTTGCAGTCATTTATTCTTTTGACATATAATTCATTAGTTAAAATTATTTATTTAAAAAAAACAGATGTCAGTATCATATAGAGGTCATACAAATTTGAATATCAAAGCAAATAAACAATACTTAATTACATCAATAATTTGGAGACTACTTGACCTCAAGGCAATTCTGAATGAGTTTGGTTTTAGTAATTCAAAAATAAAAATTGTAATTTTCAGTAATTTATATATTTAAAGTTATTTATAAAAATATATATCTAAAATACTTATTTTAAATCAAAAAAATACATGATTACTGTTAGATTTTATTTGAAAATGCTTGTTTTTAAGAAGACAAATTGTAAAAGATGTGTCAAGCATTGGTAGCTGAGATTAGCACAGCCGTCTTGCAAACAAGCAGTTGCTTGCAGACAGTTGTCGTGGGTTCGTTTCCTGGCAGATGCTTTGATATATGGGGGGAAAAAGTTGTAAAAATGTATTTACAATGAATGAGAAAGCTGTTTTTACTAGCTAACAGCAATTGTTTGTGTAAATGTTGGTGAAGAAATTTTTTGCTGAATTTTAATAAAAGTAATCTCAGTTAAAAATTTGTTTTATTTTAAAAATGGTATCCAAATAAAAAATACTTAATTCAATCATTTTTTATGAATAGATAAGATTGTGATCCAGGGAAATCACTGATATTACTTATTCAATTAAATACTTTATTATTTTATTTTTCAATATTCAAATATTAATTGTAATAAATAATGTAAATATTATCGATATACAATATAGAATAAAAGTTTAATTATAAAAATAAAATGGTGCAAATATGTCTGAGGTTTTTTTTTTTTCATATGTCATAGCATCAGCCAGGAAGTGAACCCGCAACAACAGTCTGCAACCAACTGCTTGCTTGTAAGGCGGCTGTGCTGACCTTTTGGCTAACAATTCTTTTTATTAGGATTGTTTGAAAAAAAGAAGGAAGAGTTGATAAAAAATAAATTAAAAATAACTGCAAATAGTAAAACTCTTTTCTAAAAATTAAAATTTAACTTATAATTATAAAAAAATCAATAAAATATTGGAAGTCTAATTTTGCCCAATTTTGACAATAAATGTATTTTTTTTTAATTTCTCACAATCACAAAGTTTTATTGATTAATTGACTTTATAAATGTATAAAAGTTTATTAAAATTAAAATGTGTTGCCTACATATTTAAAAATGAATAATTATTAATGTTATAAAAAATAAATAACAAAAAGGTAAAATTAAATTCTCTACAAATTTATTAATTTGTTTTCATATTATATAAAAATGTCAATCAGGACTAATTTGCTATTTTCCATTCAACTCTGCTCACTGTGGATATCTAATATCTTTTTTAATTTCCATAGGATAAAGACCTTTTGTTTTCTTAAACCTTTTATTCCCAGTAGCTCTTAATATCTAGATACTATAATTACAATTAATAATTTACAAAAAAAAAATTAATTAAAATGTTTACCACTAAAAATTTGAAAATGGATTCCTGCAATTAATAGCAGACATTGTGAAATCAGAATCAGTGGCCAGCATATAAGAATATTGGGCCAAAAGTTAAAATACATTAAGCAAAATTATAGACAAAATCATAATAAAAGTATAGACAGTGAACTAAATTCTTGAATAACTAATTTTTTTTATAGATAAATATGAAATAATATATGTATTATGACAATCACTATCAAAAGGTTTTTCTGATTTTCATGCTGAATGGTTATAATCTAACATGTGACATCAAATAATTTAATACTGTCTATTGCTCCTATATGGCAATTGTGATCAGAAAAGAATTTATTAGTTTTACAGAAAATGAATCGAATGAGGCAGGGAAAAAAATTGAAAAGTGGATAGCCAAAAGGTTTAGATAGATGTGCAGCAGAGACAGTGTTGAATTTGGAAAATATGGCAAAATTAAATCTATTACCATGTTTTAATAATATGACACAGAAGAGAAATTTCCAGATAGCTGGAATAATACAAGAGTAAGGATATTATTTAAAGGAAAGGATAAGGATCATAGAAAGATAAACAATTATACTCTTGCTAGAGGTAATGTCAGTATTATATAAAGCTTTTGCACATAAAAAAGAGTAGGAGTTGGATTACTACCAAGATTTAACAATAAATATATGTTAGAGAGGATATGTTTTATAAATGAGAGATTGAAAAAATATGCAGGAGAAATAATGTTGTTTGTGAATGAGTGGGATTTATTTATTAGTAAGAGGGGGTTATATAGTAAAGTTGGATTGCACCTAGCAAAACAATGAAGTGAAGCATTAGGGGGTTTGTCTTATGAAAAATATAATTCAGAAAACTTACAAAGAGGAGATAGGATTATAAATTACAGTATTACTAAAAAAAAAGATTAAGAATGGGTGGAATGTAAGAAATAAACAAAGGGTAGTTGATTTAGATATAACTGTAGATGTAGAGATTAAATGGGTCAGTAAAACTAATGATAAACAAGCTAATTATAAATGTAATAGAGAAGAAGTCAAAAGAATTTATAAAAAGGTAGTAAGACAGAAAGAAATTGTTAAAATTGGATATTTGAATATGTATGGTAGTAGGAGACCAAAAAAGTGGCAGTAATTAAAGCAGTTAAAAATGAAGGGCTTGAGGTATTAGCAGTACTGGAAACACATCTAAGAGAAGAAGAAGATCCTATACTGAAAGACTTGGTATGGCAGGGCATAAATAAAAGAGGGGTGGTATAGGAGTTATATCAAAAAAATATTTAAATACTGTTAAGTGTCAAGAATATTTGTGGTATGAGATAAGGTTAGGAAAACAAAAATGGATTGTGGTTATAGTGTATATAACCATTAGAGATAGTCAATCTATAAAGGAATGGAACCATAGCATATATGAATGCCTAGTTAAGGATATACAGAGTTTCAAAAAAAGAGGGAAGAAAATAATGGTTATATGGGATATGAATGGCATATTGGCATAATTGATGACATGTTTAACAAGAATGGACAGCTTTTGAAGAATTTTTGTTAGAGAGTGAATTGGAGCATTAGAAATTTATCAAATATTTATGATACAATATGCCTGGTCTAGAAATTATATATTTCACACAATAGATTGTGTATGTATTAGTAGAGAAAGAAGAAATGAATAAAGTATGGAAAATTAAAGTGTTTGATAATGAAGAGAGAATATGCAATAGTAATCATATTTTTTAATAATAGAGATAGGTTGTAATGTGATGGAAAATAGTAAAAAAAAGTAGAAAGAATACTGAAAGATGAGGATGGAGAATAAATGATAAAAGTAAGTTAGAAGAATATAAAATAAAAGTAGAAAGAAATCATGGAAGTATTTGTTGGTGATGAATAGAAGTATTGGTGTGATAAAATAGAAAAAGTGGCAAATATGGTTTTAGGAATATTCAGAAGAATAAAAGTAATAGAAACCTGAGAATTGGTAAAAATGTAAAAAAAGAGGGAGAAAGCATGCAGAAAAATATAAATGTGCTGTTAAAAACAAAGAAAGTGACAAAGAGTTAACATTAAATGGGAAAACTATTTTTAAAAAAAGAAATTGGTTCAAATAGATAATTATATAGAGAGAATAAAATTAACTAGTAAATTATTGAAGGATATTAATCTAAAGTGAAAGATTTGGGAGTAAAAAAAAATGGAATATATTTTAAAAAGGAATGTAGAAAAGTAAGAAATAGTATTACTAAATCATGAAGAAAAAGAGTATAGCTCTAGACAAAAATTAGAGACAATCTTAAATAAGTATATAATGGATATAAAAAAGGTGTTAGATGTGACTGACAGAGTGATAACAGACATAAAAACACATAGTAATGGAAACATTCATTTGATAAAATATGAATTGAATGAAGCTGGGAATAAATTGAAAAGTGGGAAGATAAAAGTTTTAGATGGATGGCCAGCAGAAATGGTGATGAGTTTGGGAAATAGGGCAAAATTAAATCTATTATCATGTTTTAATAAGATGGCACAGAAGAGAGAATTTACAAATAGCTGAAATAATACAAAAGGCTATTATTTAAAGGAAAGGGTAAGGATGCAAGATAAGATATACTTATCACAGTTAATGAATCTTCTGGGAATAAATGTAAAAAGTTAAACAATTAAGACCAATAGCAGTAAAGTCAGTGTTATATAAAGTTTTTACATATATGATGGCTGGAAGGATCACAAAGTGGATAAAAGAAAATAGCATAGGGGGAGAAATGCAATGAGGTTTTTGATCAGATAGCCATGTAGAATATAGTTTATTTGTAATCACACAACTTATAGATATGAGTAGGAATACAAGTAGACAGCTATATATGGTCTTTATATATATAGAAAAGGCATATAATAGAGTAAATAGAAATAAATTATGTGATAAGTTTAGTAAATTTGAGAATAAATGGAAATTTAGTGAATCTAATTAAAAGATTCTATAAAAATAATTGTTATACATATCAATGAGGAAGTATAGAATCAGAGTTAAACATGGAGTGGGACTAAGACACAGATGTCCTATGTCACCTATTTTGTTTTTATTATATTTGAGAGAAATGGGAAGTGTAGTAGAAAGACTAGGAAGAAAGGTAGAAATAGCATTAATAGATGGCAAGGGAGTATATATATTATCAGGTCTTTTATTTGCTGACATCTTCTTGTATACAGAAAGTAGGGAAGATATGGAAATTATGTTGATGATGCATGCAAGAGTGGACAAAGAGATGGAAATTAAATTTAGTAAAGAAAAACCAAAAGTAATGATAACAAATGCTAGGGAAAAAGAAGGAAAAGAGTTTTTATTGGAGGATATGAAATTAAATGTGGTGAATCATCTAAAGTAATCAGAGAAATTGCTTGGATGAATGGGAGAAAAAAATTGATAAATGAAGCAAAGAAAAGAGAGGACTGATAAAGAAATTAATAGTTTTCATAAAATAAATATGATATAACATGAATTGTATAGAAGGAATTGGTATTAGCAGCATTGACTTATAGTAATGATGTATTATGTGTTAGTAAAGGAGTGTGGGGTTACTTAGAAAAAGTACAAAGAAAAGTAGGAAGACAAGCATTAGATGCAGAAGTGTGCGAAGCAAAAGAAGTAATTCGAGGAGAAATGGAATGGTCAAGTTTTTATATGAGAGATGCAAGAAGAAAAATGAAAATCTTTGATAGATTTCAATTTATGGATAATAAGGAAATAGCCAAAATAGTATTTAACTGTGTGAGAAAGATAGTATGGTATGAAGAAAATTTGGATAAAGACCTTATGTCAGAATACTTGCACAAAAGAAGAGATGGTTGTGTTAGGAGAATTGTTGAGTGTTGTAGTGGCAAAGAATGGGATAGAAGAATAAATGCATTACTAAAAAAATAGGAAGTTGGAGAGATAGGGAACTAGCATGGAGAGTAAAACGAATTTAAATATATATAGAAGTAAACAGAATATTGGGTGTGAGTTAATTTATGATAATAGTAATGAAAGTAGTTTTCTATTTAAGGGTCAAACAAGATCAGTCTGCAAGTTATATAAGGAAGGCATGAAAAATCCTAGGCTTTTGTTAATTAAATATAAAGGCTTACAATCAGAAAAGATATAAATAATGTAGTTGTGGGAGAATAAATATAAACAATGTGATTATACAGAAAGTGGGGTTTTGGATTTTATGTTGGGTTTGGAAAAAGATAAGATGGATCTACATATAAACGACAGAGAGTGGACAAAGATAGCGTTGTGGAAATGGGATGGAGAAGGATAGAGAAGAATATGGGAAAAACTTACAGTGGGAATTGAAAAGTAATGGTAAGATAGCTAACAGATTTACCTCAGCATAGTGGCTGAGACATTCCTGACTTTGATTGCAATTACTAAAAACCAGGTTTTGGTAAGTTTTTTTATTTTACATTACATTGATAATGGTAGAAAATAAATTTATTTTATACTTCAAATTATAATTTTTTTTTTTTTTTAGAAATATGTCATATTTATATGTAGTTTTTTAAAGTATATTTTAATTTTATACATATGTTAAGTATATTAAAATTGTAAGTGTGATGTATAAAACAATTTATATCATAATTTTCAAAACTGGTTTTTAAATATATTTTTTTAAATTCTAAAGCCATTTTCATAATAGTTATACTAAAAAATAATTTTGTTTAATTATATGCACTATTAAAAACTATTAAACTGAGATTATTTATATAAACTAAATTAAGTTATCAATGTTAACCACCTGAAAGTTTGTGATGATGATATTATAGATGTTATATAATATGTTGGACTATTTCCAGTAGAATCTCTAGAAAATTGTCAACTCTGTTCGTGTGACTGCTAGTAATAACACACAATTAGATAACATAGGTTATATCATGTTAATAATCTAAAGAGGCTATGATTATGGAGTAACAAAACTCTGAAAGTGCTTAGTCTGCAGAAATTATAATATAGAAAACCTACAGAAATTATATAGAAAAGTTTCACCACAATGCATCAGCATATTATTAATAACATATGTCAGTATATTCCACAACATTTTGAGGGGTATTATTCTTTTTTTTTTTAGGCATTGATGGTCTGAATAATGACACCTTTAGATTCTTGAATATTGAATTTTAAGGCAATGTTCTAACCAATTAAGCTACTCTGGCAAAAAAAATTTGGAGAACCCAGGAGGATTTGAATCAATTCTCATAGTCAAATATATGAAATTTCTACGGACTTGCCTTTGCTGGAATAGCTCAGTTAAATGGAGCATTGCTTTAAAATACAATATTTAAGAATCTAAAAGTGTAAGTTTGAATCCTATGCTAATATTGTCACTGGTCAGGCCAGCAACACCTGAAGAAAAATGGAGAATAATATCACTCCAAATGTTGTGAAATCTACTAACCTACATTGTCTATTTGTGTGTTATTACTAACAATTGTTTGTATTTGAAAAGTTTAAATAAAGTTTACAATTTTCTATACATTCAACATTTACTGACAACAGATGGAAATAGTCCAACATATTATAATATTAATGTTAATGATGTTTACAATCCCATGATTTGTTTTGTGTTTCTGCAATGGCTTAAATTTGAGTGGCTAGTTGCAACTCTCCCTAGTATTCATTTGCCCATGTTATATTTATATTTAATGGTGAAAATTTGAATTAAAGCATACTGATTACTTAATTCCAATGAAAATATCTATACGTCAAGATCATACAAAAGGCTTAATAAAAAAACATTATGGGATTTTTAAATTGAAATTGAAAATTCTAATTAACCATAGTTGGTACAATATGATAATTAGATAAATATTTCATTTGAATATATTCTGCATCAAACAGGTGCTTGTTATTGGCAGAAAAAAAAGAACTCAATTATCTCATAACTATTATTTTGGGGTTGTTGTTGTTGTTTTTTTGGAAAATGTAAATGGGATTTAAAAGTTTAATATATATATATATTGCTTTATGTAATCTTTACAAAATAAAATTGGAATTTAATAAATTTTATTTCATTTCGAAGATATTTATGTTGCCATGAACAAAAAAAAATCTAGTGTTCTTTTTATGTATTTCAGTTTAAAACTTTTTTTCTATATTTATAAAGTTAAAATTTTATTTTTAAGAATAATTTTGAGTTTAAATTTATAAACTCTTAATTGAAAAATTATAAATAAATAGAAATAATAGATAACCCAATTATGTAAAAATTATGGTCATATAATTTACTGGAAAATCACTATAAGAAATGAAATGCACAAATTTATATTTCTAATATATTTTTTTAAAAATGGAAAAATGTGATAAAGAATAAAAATTTATTTATTAAAATAAAAAAGAATAAAATATTAGCAAATTGGTGCCTATAAGACTAATTAACAAATTGCACAAAAAATGAATTATATAGTTATCACATGACTGAGGAAAATATTTTAAAAATCTAAATCATTTTAACTTAGCTTATAAAACCCAAATAAATTTTTGTTCATATTATTAAAACTAGCAAAATTTTATTATTTAAACTCTATTTGTAATTTTTTTTTAAAATGGGCAAAAAGAAATTTGTTGCAGTCAATATAAATGCATTTTTCAGCAATTACAATATGTGATCTTATGTCAGTGATTCCTCTTGACTTCTTCTAAAAGTAAATATTTTTGTAATAAAATCTGATCTAATCACACTATTCTTTTAAAAATATATATTAACCCTCTTGCACTATGCTAACATTCTGACAGAATTAGTTGTTTGCACTAGATTTAAGCCTTTAAACTTTCACTTTAACATTAAACTATTATTATTTAATATAATAAATTTGATCTCATTTGGTAGATATTTTTACTTAGAAATTAAATTTTTTTTAAAAAAAATCACATTTGATTTTTTGAATTATTTTAAAAATTAGATTTTAATCAAAACAAAGTACTGTCATGGCATCAAATTTCAGATGGAGCAGATTCAATTTAAAAAAGGAATGAAATCTTCTTTGTTTGATGTTTGTTTTAAAAACCTGAATGAATTATTTTTAATATGTAGTAAATCTATGAATTTATACTTTAAAAGTTTAAATTTTTTTCATAATTTTTACATTTCTAAATTTTGTAACAGACTGTTGTAGTGCTGACATATCTAGACAGTTGTATTTCCAGTGACCATCTCATGGTAACATTACACAGAAGAATATATTATTTTATATTTCAAAATAAAACATTTCTGTTTGAAATATGTAATCATATATATATATATATGAATATATATTGACTTCTAATAATTATTACACAATTACAATACAAAAATAATCATAAACTTTCCAAAAAATTAAGTTTTTAAACCATCATAATATTTTCTCAAAGTAATCTTGCAAAGTTTGAGATCACAAAATATACAATGAGTAGGCATCAATATGTGGTTTCAGCGACTTTGAAATTCCTGCTTATTTGATTATCCTGACATCTTTTGATTTTTTTTTTAAATTAAAATATTAGAAAATAAATATACATGAATTTTAAAACTGTAAAAAAAATGTTAGCAAAGTTTCTCAGTAGAGACAAAAAATGCAAATTTAATTTTTAGATTTCTCAGATGTAGATCCATCACTTGAATAAATTAAACAAATATGAAAAACAATCATAAATATATAAACAAACCATAGAAAATCTAGTTTTATACTTTTCAAATCTAACAAAAAAATGAAAACACTCAAACTGTCTCAAGCAACCTCATGTGACAGCACTACAAACTACCAATCAGGAGTATTATGGATAGGCTATAACTATATGTCAGCTTCTTTGTAAAAATAATCTACATGACTCTAAAATCTGGTCAACTTTTTTTAAATTAAAAAATCCATAATATTTTACTTTTCATTATTACCACAAATGAACTAAAACTGGCAAAAGCACACTGTTTCAATTAATAGTCAACTATTTACTACAGTGATCTTTAAAAAAAAATATTGTTTTTAATATATCTACCATTTTTTTAACTGGTGGTCATGTTATAAGATTATTGGTTTGTCAAAATAGCGACTTCACAAAAGCAATGTTATTAATGTAAGATAAAATGGTGACATTCATGGTAAGAAAAAAGTACCATATAGTAAAGGGTCTAGAATGAAATACACAGACATCTATACATAAGAGATCTTTGTATAAAAATCATGTAATCATTTTATATCTATTTTAATTAACAATCAACTATTTGCTACAGTGATCATTAGAAAAAGATATTATTTTTTTAAAATATATCCACCATTTTTAAAAATGGCAGCTATTTTCTAAAACTAGTAATATCCTAAAATAATAACATCATGAAACACTCTTATTTGTGTAATATAAAATAATGACATTTGCAATAAAAAAAGGTACCATATAGTAAATGCAATAATTAAAAAGGGTTTGTTTATATAATACTGTTACTGTGAATTATATAACAATAAAATGCAATATAAAATAAATGGAAATACGACTAAGATATTTATCTACCTTTGTTCAATATATACTAAAATTTGTAATGCTTCAAAAGTAAATAAGACTTTCATCCTAAACAACAAAAGAATACAAGTTTAATTCAATTCAGTATAACCTAAACTTAACTTTCATTATATCGCAGCAAAACTGCTTTAAAAATAAATTCTAAGCCTCTTCTATTTTGTCAAAAATTATAGAACTAAGATCTGTAAAACATATAAAAAGTGATTTGATAACAGATTTATATGATATGGAATTTAACCTTAGGATATTTTTTTTTTCAATTTCAGATTATTAGATTGAAAAATATAATGAAATAAAAAGTGACGCTAGTTGCATAAATGCACCAAATGCAGTTTTAAATCCTACTTTTTGGACAAAGCTGATCTGATAACAATCAATCTTTAAGTGGTCTTAAGCTTGACAGAATGTGGTAACTTTAAAGCACTGCATTTACCTGGTGTTTTTTTACTATTTTGGCTTACAGTAAATGACTGGAGAGTGAAGATAACTACATTAAAATCTATGACATTTTATTACAATATAACTACTTCAAGTAAATTGTATGGAAGTGAAATAGAAGTCTTTATTATCACAACATAAAACATTAAAAAAATTATTTAACAATGTTCTATAAGATTCTGAAAATACATCAGAAGATGAAAAAACCACTCATGACAATAGTGAATCTGTAAATGAAAAGCTAATTTGATGGATTACAAAAACAAAGTAAACAAACACTAATTAAAAATGTATCTTATAATGAACTAAAGCAGCATTTCATTGAAAAAGCAAACCATCACCTATAGCAATTATATCAGAAATATTAATCGCTTTTATTGAGATGATATGAACTAAAGGTATTGTCAATAAATTAGACAACTAAAAAAAGAATGTAAAAGTTTTCGATAATACAAAGATGTCAAATAAACAGACTCTAACAAGTCATATTTATAAATCATCATCAACCATTATCAAACCACTGCAAGATGAAGGTCTCTTCAAGTTGAAACCATCTTCTCTGATCCCTGGCCTCTCTTCTCCATGTCATACCTAATACACTTTCTTATTTTATCCATCCATCTTACATGTGGTCTCTTTCTGGGTCTTTTAAATCTCTTGGAATCCAGTTTAATAATTCAATTGTCCATCTATTATGATCCCTTCTATCAGTATCTCTAGTCTAGTTTCACTTCAGTCTCTTAATCTTTTCAATGATGTCAGTAACACCTGTTTGTTCTCTTACCCATGTATTGCATTTTTGACCTCCTCTTGATAGTCCTAACATGCATCTCTCCATACTTCTTTGAGTGATCTGTAGTCTCACTATTGCTCTTATATGAATAAGATCATTTATACTTTACAGAGCAATCACGCTGAGCTATCTCTGTAGGCTTTTTTTTTCCTTCTGAAGCTCAAATGACTATATTAATTTGCAAGTGGCTACTTAATAATAATGATGTTGATTGTAAAAAGGTCATGTGATATTTTATAGGTTTACAGTTTACTGGCTAAAATATTAATTTAATATTTTGTGAAAAAAAATTACATTGTTTTATTGAATATATAACCAGACATTTAGAAAAAATTCTTCGAAGTAAATACAATAACTCCTACACTTTCACATAAACAATCGAGCTTATTCTGAGTTCATTGTATTCCGATCTTAATAGAGTTGTGCTTTCTTTTTTTTATTTTATTTTTTTTTATAATTAAATGCAACATTTAATCAGAAACATTATTATTATTTTTTAAATGAAATTTGCAGACATTTGAATTTTAATAAAATATAAAAAACATTATTAAGAAAATAAAAAATTATTAGCCTCAAAAAATAAATGCTATATTTAAATTTCTGTTTGGCTGCCTTTCCTTAATAGTTTATTTTTAGAAATAATATACGTTTGTGTATATATATATACGCTTATATATAACATATTTGTATGTGTATTCACACAATTGTGCTGATAAGCGTGCACATAATATATGTGAATACATATGTACATCCAACACATAGACTGATATGCATACATTTAATGAATTTGTATACGCGTGCACAGGGATATATATTGGTACACCTATTTATAACACACTCGTATATTAATGCATGCAAACACAGATTGAAACGCGTATATATAACAAAGGTGTATTTGCGTATACAGTTAAAGCTCGATAAGCGTATGTATAATATACAAACAAAGGCCTCATGATATAGTGTTTTAATATATTCATTTTTCCATGTTCATGACTTGGGTTCATATTTAGCTGGGACAATTTTTTTTTTAGATAGCCAACCCATTGCCAATCCAGATAACCATTCAATTATTGATCAGTAAATAGATATCTATTTATTTTTATCTAGAGGTTAAAACGAAAAAAAAAAAACTAATAGCCTCCATCAACTAGCAATTAATTGAATAATATTATTAGTAATACCTGATTCTCTTTTGCCCCACAGTGACTATTTAAATCCAATTTTACTTTTTACTAATATATTATATAGGTAGAATAGTACACCCCCCACTACATTTACATAGCATTTTAGCTTATATATATATATAATTTAAAATCAAAACATAGTGCCAGGTTATAATTATTTTATTTATCATCAATTTATGGAAAATAAATATTTTTCCTGTGTTGAACTGTCTTCCTCCCATTTTCGGAAACTTACAGATTCAATCCAAATAAAAAATACATTTACTATTAAAAAAAATTGTATGGACTTACACTAGTAAGAAATAGATACCCATTTGTTGACCAATAATTAGGTATAGCTAGATTAATTATAGGTTCACTATCTCACAACGTTTAGTACCAGTAAAGCATGTTATATGCCTACAAAGACTTAGCATATGATTTTTTCTATATCTTTATAATCATAATGTATTTGGTTTTTAAATCCTTATATAATAATTTGAGTACTACTAATTTCTTATTACAAACAACTGTCAGTTAAATAAGACTATATATTATAATAATATTTGTGTATAGCATAAATTAATAAACATAGGTACTGAATGCACATAAGTATAATCTAAAAATGTTTATATATAAACTGAAAATAAAACCTTCAATTGATTACTCAATCATGAAAAATCCAAGCAATTAAATGACCTTCATTTGCATTTATCAGTTCTGATATCTTGCTAAAATGACTAATTAATCAGTCCATATAATACAATTGTTGCATGACTATCTAAGCCAACATAACAAATTTCAATGCAATGAACAAATTTCATTCCATAAAATCAGATGTTAAGACTGCACAGATTATATAGTATAAAATAATCATGAATCGACCTAACACTATTATACATTTTCCCATAATATTTAGATATAATAAAATTACATTATTAAACCACTAAACATTACATGATCACCATTCTTTATGCTTACACACGAGTGGTGCTACTGTATGTAGAGTTAAGCCTCTGTGTAAAAATTACATTATCATGTGTTTATTTCATGCTTTAAAATCTGTATAGTGTTGAGACAAGTATTTTGTAAGGAAAGAGCTTTGTTATTGCATTAAAGAACTAGTTAGTTAGCTTGAATGGTGAAATCTGTATTGAATGGACAGTTTGATTATTTTGAATTGATATCATGGTTATAAGTGTACATTACAGTTATTTTATTAGTTGAATTGTTAAATATTGTATAAACAGGCACTCATAGAACACATGTCATGGTTTAATTACCAATTTATCAATAGCATTAGAACCAAAAAGACCCATTGCAATAGTAAATTTATAGACAAATATCTCAATGCAAATACAGAGCAGCTGCAGTACCACTATATTTTGTTCTAAATCCCCCCTATGTACAATGTACATTGTTTACAATAGCTCACTTAATAATGAATGTATGGAGAGTTTGGTATTCTTAATAATAGAATGTATTGTTTACTAAATTGCAAATGCATAATATTTTTCAATATATATATCTTTAAAGGCCAGTTGACACTTAGACAATCCCAAAATCAATAGCAATCAACCATTTCAAACTGTTGTCAAGGCAACCTCCTTATATATATATATAATTAACAATTGTTATGCAGCAGTCTTTGCCGTTTAGTAATAACTGCTATGATTATGCTGCTCTGTAATGAATATGCAATAAGCTAAATAACGATGGAAGTGGTTTTTATCTTATATCTTGAAAAGCATATTTATATATGTGTATGTTCAAAGTTTATTATACTTCTATTAATAGTTTTCATAATTATTTATGCAAATATAAAAGGTTGCCTTGACATCAATGAGATTGTTATCTATACTGGGATTGTCTATGTATTGACTGGTTTCTAATGGTTATATATATATATATGTGTGTATGTATGCGTGTGTGTGTGTGTAATTTAGATAGAAGGAAACTATCTCTCATATAAATATATATATGAGGGGACCAAAAAACAATCAGAATTGTTCTCTAGTAGGCAAACCTGTTTCAGTGCATGCTTCTGCAGCTAGATATTTATTGCTGGGACTTTTCTACATCAATCTGCTAAATGAAGTCACCATGTTGATCCCATAAAAAACATTTTCTTTGTAAAGTGTGCTTTGCATATTTATTTTTGTAATGTGAAATTTTGTTGTCTTTTAGAAAAAACAGCAGGAGAAAGAGTTGTAACACATGAGTTGCTCTAGGAAAAACACTACTTTAAAAATGGTTTGATGGAAGTATAATAAAATCCATGTCTCAGAAAAGCACGGAAAGTGAAGTCCAATGTTAAGATGATGTTGTTGTTGTTGTTGTTGTTTTTGGGGGGGAGGGGGGGTACAAATGACATTGTTCATTCAGAATTTGCAATGATCAGACAATTAAAATCCATGTGTTCTGAAAAATTTGCTGTAATATTTAAATGTCTTGTTCTGTGATGAAAACAGAAGTGAATGCTTTATCCCGATAGCACATTAGTGTATAAAGCCTTGAGTGTGAAACAATTTTTTAATTAAATTCAGCAAGGGCCAGCTTGTTCATCAGCCACATTCAATAGATGTAATTCCATGCAATTTATTTTTATTTTCTTGAATCAAAAAATGATTTCCTTTTTTTTTTTGTGGTGAAGAAAAAAAATGACAGAGGCATAAAAGGGCATCACCTTTCAACTGTTTCCGGAATACTTTTAAAAGTGAAAAACACATTTACACTGGAGCATTATATAAAATAGACTATACTTTGAAAGGGATTTAATTTGCAACCCCTACAAATATATATACATTTTTTTATTACAAAATTCCGGTTATTTGGGGGTCCTCCCTCGTATATATATATATATTGTAAACTCCAACCTTATCAGTTAGCAGACTCAGGAAAGAGAACCGCTCATTTGGAAATCCAATTTATATCCTTATCGAACTGAAAGCCGGTTATTCTCAACAAAAGTTTTTGAGATGTCAGTAGGAGGAAAAGAAAAGTGTTTGAGATTACAATGATCCATGTGGAAGTGATATTACCTAAGTAAACTGAAATGCATAATATGTTCTATTTCCACATAAAACAAATGTTAATATTATTCTATAATTTAAAGATATATATTACTAAATAAATACATTTCTCTGGATATTTCTACGTATGTACATTTTTTAATAATATTTTTATTTTTGAAATACAAGCATAATTCATATATTTGGAGTTTAAATGTAAGTATAAGGGATTTGAACACACACTTTCAAGCTCCCTTCAGTTATCCACTTTATCGCATATAATCAATACACATGACCACACAAGTGAAAAAGATAAATGATCTCCAATAAATGTATTTTGTGCTGAACCAGCAGTCATTAGTTGGTCCAGATTATCATCTTCCATATATATATATAATCAGCTCTCAGTTTATATTAAGATAACAAATCTTCAAACTTAAAATCATTCTGATCCCTCATGTATAGGATATTATCCATTCAAATACACAGATGAAGGATGGGCAGGATACAGGCTAAATCTGTAATATTTATATAAGTGTGAAAGATGATGATCTGAACTAATTGATGATTGCTGGTTCAGCATAAAATACATACATTGGAGATTATTTGTCTTTTTTACATGCATGTGATCATGTATATTAGCTATGTAAGATAAAGTGGATATTTGAAGGGAACATGAAAGTCTGTGTCAAATCCCCTATCTTATATTTAAACTCCAAGTTATATAAATTTTGCCTATATTTCAAAAATATTACATATTTAGCCTGTATCCTGCCTATCCTTCTTCTATGTATTTAAATGGAGAAAGTCCTATACAGGAGGGATCAGAGTGACTTAAAGTCAACATAAAAATAATATCAGTATCAACAAGGAAGTTGGACATACCACCATCAGGTTTTCAATGGTATGGATGACTGAAGAGTTGGAGGGTGGCGAAGTAAGAAGCGTATTCATTAAGGTCAACAAGAGCATGACAATAATATCATCATCAATAAGTAATTTGGGAATACTATCGTCAGATTTTAAATGGTAAGAATGGCTAAAAATTTGGAGGGTTGAGTAGTATGAAGCCTGTTCATTAAAGTTTGAAGATTTGCTATCAATATAAACTGAAAGATGATTATATATGTGTGTGTGTGGAAAGATAATGATCTGAACCAACTTTTGAGAGCTGGTTCAGCATGAAATATGTATATTGAGTTCATTTATCTTATCACATGTATGTGGTCATGTGTATTGCTTACATGAGATAGAATGGCTGGCTGAAAGGAGATTGAAAATCTGTGTTCAAATCTGTTATATTACATTTAAACTCCAAGTATATAAATTATGCTTGTATTTCAAATATATTACAAATTTAGCCTGTATCCTGTCCATTCCTGTATGTGTATTTGAATGGACAAGATCCTACAAATGAGGGGTACCTAAGATAAACATGGTCATAACAATGATATCAGCATCAACAAAGGATTTGGTACTATTATCAGATTTTCAATTGTATATATGGCTGAAGAGTTGGAGGTTGGAGTACTATGAAACCTGTTCATTAAAGTTTGAAGATTTGCTACCTTAATATAAATCAAGCAATGATCATAGATGTGTGTGGAAAATGATGTTCTGGACTAACTGATGAGTGCTGCTTCAGTGCAAAGTATGTATATTGGAGATCATTTATTTTTACGTGTGTTGTCTTATGTATTGGTTATATGAAATACAGTGGATAGCTTAAGTGAACTTGAAAGTCTGTGTTCAAATCCCCTATATTTCTTGTTTAAGAAACTAATTAAGTATAAATCAATATATTTTTAATTCAGGCTAGCAATCTGAAATATAATGTTAACTAATTGTTTATCTCAGGGTTATGAATTAATTATAATCATTTAAATAAAATAACAAACGAAATTTGTGGATGTAAGTTTATTCATCAAATCCGGATATGATAAATGTAAAAAGGAATTTTATCATAAAAGTTAAATAGTATATAAAATTTAATAAATTTTAAATGTAATCTATTACCTTCGAGATATGATCTTTATTTCAGAAATATACTATGACGAATGTGTTTACTAATGACAAAACCGATATATTAAAATTAACAATTCTTTTATTATAAAACATCAAAATATAAAAGAAAATTATAAAACGAACAATAACAAACGTAATTAATTTTTAAAATTCTATAAAAGAACTAATAAATATTAATATTTGTTTTCAAAATAAAATCTAAACTCGAGATATTATAGTGTGTAATTTTACAGTGTTGCAAAAACATTAACACTTTATTGGAGAAGATTGAATAAAAAACAAATTCTGGACTAGTTTGTTCACGATAACTAATTAATAATTAATCAACCTCATTAAATAACACAGGTAGTTCTTACACTCTTTTAAGAAAATGAAATTATTTGCTTTGCACACCTGAATGATATCTAAAACACATGGCTTATTTATTATCATTAATATCCTTTTACTGGATTCATTCTATATTATTTAGTCTTAATAATTCGTTAGGAATAAAACTCTACCAACACAAAATAATTCATATCACCAGGATGCCTTATTGCATAATATACCATTTAAAAAATTAATACAAATGTAGTAGGAACTCTGCACAAAATATTCCTTACTAAGAATGATTAACTTCCTATGAATTTGAGAACCAATAAAACATATAATAATATCAATACGACAAGTGTATACAAGTTTAAAAGTTAATTAAACTAATACAACCAATCTACAGTGTAAATCATATAATGCATCATACTTAATATTATAAATAATAAAATTTATAAAGTTGTTACCTGTACATTCATATATTAATAATATTTAAAGAACTTTATTATTTATTTTTTAATAATACTAACTAAATAAGTAGACCATATAATAAAGTTTCTTCATTTAATCTATCAGTTTGTAATCCAATAGTTATAAACAATTAAATTTTATCTTATGAAAATATTCGCATTTGCATAACATTCCAACATTTTTCAAAATTCACTGTAATACTCAATAAAAAATATCCAAGATTATATTATAAGCACAATTTAAATCCCTTTTGTAAATTTAATCCTTATTGGAACATAATATGAAAATTAACAAAATTTTATTAAGCACTTTGATTAATCCAATTTGTTACATATTTTAACACACTAATCCATTTGTGTTTATTTGCTGATACTCTGACGTTTGTAATATTTAATATTTTGGCAGTTTAAATTCATAATCCATTTCCTTAAACATTGGAAGTAATTTGTAGTTTATCATATGAAAGGGAAGCAATTTAATCCATTTGAAAAGCATCGCCACTCTATATTCAAATGATTGGCATTTATCACTTTTTTCTTCATATGTCATAGCATTGGCCTGGAGGCAAACCCGCAACAATCATCTGCAACCAACTGTTTACTTGCAAGACAGCTGCGCTGACCTCTCGGCTAACATTTATCATTTATTTTATTATGTGTATATTATTAATTTGTTAGATTATAGACATATAATCCTTTTTGCTTTATAGTTCAGATCATTTTATATTTCACATGACCAAGCAATAAACTATAATCAATAAACGCATTGCTTCCATTGATTTTAATTAAAATTCAGCATTTCATCCAACCTACAAACTTTATAACTGTATGTATACATGGACTGAAAGTCATTGCTTAAAGTTTATCTTTCAATAATTAATGACAAGATAATCCATAATATTGAGCCAAATTATTCATACTTATTTGAAGTGAAGAGGAAAGTTGTTTCACAAGTATTTGAAGTGAATATGTGACTTGATTGAAGTTATATATATTTTATAAAGATATAAGCTGTTTCATAATTATTTAAAATGAAAATATTAGCAGCTTGATTTATTAGATGTATCCCATAAGTAATTTTATAAAGTTTCCATTAAACGTTGACAGCAATGAATGAAATGTTTTTGAAATACTGTTTAATGATAATCTCTTGCTTGCTTATCATTTTTAGTTCAAGAAGAATATGACATTTTTGCCAAGCCAAGGCAAAATGCCTAGACCAAGTTGATCCACTCAGTTACGATGATAAAGGCAGACAAAATGGCTATTTTAAAATTTTAACTTGCCTAGATTTTGAATGCACTAAAATTTTATGATGACTAACTGAATTATCCAAGCATTGCCATTTATACCTTTCTGTCAGCTGATATCTTGAATAGCTCATCTCTACCATTATGCTTTGATATTTTATAAATTTTTCAGGAAAATTTGGAAAAATGTTATGGATACAGAATATGCAGATGATAAAAACTTCCTGATTATGAATTAAAGTGGTAATTTTATAGACAGGAAGTAGAATAATATAGAAAATAATAATTTTATGAAATAAAAGCTACATAATTTATTACATTAATTTTTTTGTAAAATTCTCAGATATTTATTTTAATTAATTTTGAATTGACCTTTTAATTAAATTATATTATTAAATAAATACCTTTTAAATTAAACAAGCCAAATTAATTTTGTTAGTTTTACATTTATACTTACCCAAATTTAACATACAGAATATGCATGCACACATAAATTTTTAATGAATGGTTTATTTTATAACCTTGAGTGAATATAATCAAAATTGTAATTATTTTATTTTAAAATATTCTGTATTGTTATGCTTGATTTATTATTCTATTCTGCTTTTCTAAATAAAGTATTTATTTTATATGTATATGTATTTCTATTTATCTATAAAATTCAATAATTAAGGTTTTCAAATAAAATAATAATAATAAAATACAAACACACATATTTTTATATAGACTTTGATTAGAAATTCTGCTTGGAAGATATCTTTAAATATTTTCAAAAATTTTATAGTTTCTTTAAACAATAATGTGAGACTTTTAAACTTAATTTTGATTATATTATCTGCTATTTAATGATAGTGATGAATATATTTGCTTAACTATAAAAATAAAGCCAATAAAATTTCTAGTTTGTTGAGTTATATTAGACAATTATAATAGCAAATGTGAAGTTACAATATGTATACCAGATTTTTTTAATGCATACAGTATGCATATATAAATTAAAATTATAGCATAAACAAAATTTTAAAAAATTATAATATAGTTATAAATAATAAAATAAAGTGAAACATTTATACATGCATTTAGTGTGGGGGGAGGGGGGATCACTCATGACATTCACTCAAAAAATATAAATAAATAAAAAAAAACTTATTTTACCTTTTTTTTTTTAATAAAATAAATAGTGGTCATGTTTTCATCACAATTAAACAGACTCTGGACAAAAAAAAATTTCTTTAAGAATTTTTTCCCACCCTATTAAAATGTAATATTAATTACATTATAAACAGATTAAGGCATTTTTCAATTGTTTTGATGTTTGTAAGTTCATATTAACTTAAAATCCACACATCATCCCTACTTGCCACAACTTATTACAGAGCCTTGGTTAATTTTTTAAACTTTAAGCTATCTGATGTAAATGACAAGTCATTTATTTATTTTTCAGTCACTTTTAAAGCAATAACTTTGATTTTATCACTGAAGAAAAATACTTCATGATTTTGTTTAGATTTAGTAAAACTTTTAGCTTTATGGTTAAAAAAGATTTGATTATATAAAATATTGTATTATATCAAAGTTTAGAGAGCATAGAAAAAGGTAAAAAATAAAATGTATGTGTATTCAATATATCCTGAAGAAATATAACTAATAAATATGATTGCATAAGTACTCTAGGAGAAAATGGCAGCTACTGTATTGCAAAATTTATTAAATTTATGAATTTTACTGTTTTCAATTTTTGTTTATATTTTTTTGGATAGCTTATAATTAAAGTAGTGTATAGTAATATAGGGTATTGAGACAATACTATATATTTTGTTTTCATATGTATAAATTAGTAAATAACATAACCACAAATTACATTGTGTTTAAATAATTATTACAGTCATAAATTTATTAACATAATAAAAAATTATTTAAAAGCTCATTGGCAATTCTTACTATAATTAAATTTAAATAAAAAAATATATAATGATTACAAAAAATTAAAGTAGTGATATAAATTAATAACTGCATATCAACCTAATATTAATTAATTTTGTTTATATAACAGAAGATAATGTTCCTTCACACAATTTTTATATAACATTAAAAATCCAAATATGCACCAACAACTAAGAATTCTAATGCATGCTTAACCATTTCATATATATATATACATAAAAAAAAACATTTCATCACTGCCCAAATATTTTTATTTATAATAAGCGAGTTGGTGGATTAGAAATTTTCCAGATAAATTTCTGGTTTAAATCTCTGGCGCACCTAAATCAAATTTATAATCTAGTTTAATTTTTTACAGTTTCAATTTACTTTTTCTTTTTACTCTTGATTTTTTTTTTTTTTTATCAATATGATTTTGTTGAAAGACAAATGTGGGTGTTTAAGAAGGAGCAAATTACTCCAATAAAAAAAGACGATTTTCATATTAAGAAGGTCAGCTAGAAAAACATTATTTTTTGAACTATTTTTAATTATATTATTTTTCAGAATTAAATTAAATGCGAAAATTTTTGGCATAAGTTTACATTATATGTTATAATGTAACATTATTTAAAATAACCGTTATACAAATTTTTTCATAAGCGATATTTATTCATTAGTCAATAGCACATGTTCTAATATGTATAATAGCTAAAATTAAACAGCCCATTTCAAGGCAAATTCTCTCCATCACTCAACAGGGACGATTAATGCAGTATACGCTAGACATATTAATTCCAAATAATGAGTTTGTACAATTCTCAATGCTATTTATCCTATAACTAAGAAGAATTAGATATAACATTTACTGAGTAATGCTGGTTTGTTAGCTAATCCCTATGTCTATTTAAAAATATTCAATCCTATGTAGCATGCATTCGAACACGTCGTGAGCACCTTGTGATCTTGCTATGATTTATATAAATGTTTGCATGTATAAATATACAAATATTCAAATAAACACTCATATATATATATATGAATACAATAACATGGACAGAAAAATGAATTTTCATTTATTACATAGATATATCTAATTTTATTTACAAATGACATAATATCTGGAAACTCATTACTCAAGTTATGGCCAATGAGACCCAGCCAAAACATCAATATGTTGGTAATATGAATCATATATGAATAAATCTAGATATTCATTATCCAGGTGGTGGTTATAGACGGATGAACCTGGATGTCATATATTTTAATATTTTTGTAATAGCTTCTATTTCAGTCCTATAAATTTAAAGTAGTAGTATTTTTATATGTTCATTTTTGTGTTTCTGTTATTAAAAAACTCGATTTTTTTTTCTTTATTTCTATAGTTTTTATTATTAAATTTCCAAAGTTTTGACCTCTTCATGAAAATGACCTATATAAAAAGAGGTTGAAACGTTGAGAAATTTAAAGATAAAATCTATAAAAATAATTAAAAAAAGACATTCAATGATTTTTGATAACTCAAAAAATATATACATATAGAAATAGTGTTATATACATATAAAGACTAAGGAAAAATGTAAAATGTAAGAATGCAAAATATTTGACAATTACAGATCATGTTGTAATAATTTTACATTAATAAATACTGAACAGATTATGAAGATATGTAAGAGGTTGTTATTTGTGTTGACTAAAAATTACTGATTTAGCCAGAAATGAATCTTTGGATCAATTATCTTTTTCTGATGTCTTTCTTTAGTGTTTGGATCAAAGTAAAAGATTTAAGTTTATATATATATATATGCATAAGTTTGAGAGATTTAAGTTTATATATATATATATGCATAAGTTTGAGACCAAAGTGCATATTTCTGACAAGACAGATGATTTGTCAATAAGATATTGAGTTTGGGTAGATAAGGTGGGAAATAATTCTTACTTATACAGATAATTATTAAAAGTAAACTATGATCCCCAAATTTTGAACTTAGTTGCTATTTGATTATAACTTTCTATTTATCACTAATAGGTACAAAATATTTTATATATGAATTGGACATCTTTAGACTATGCAAGAAAAGAAGAATATAAAGCAATTGATTTAAAAATTGGAAACAAAAATGGAGTGAGATCCATTACAAATCAAATATATGGAGGGGGGGGAGATAGAAGATAGTAAATCAAAAGAATAATCAGACTAATTATTAAACTTGACCTTTCCAAATGAGGTTAAATCAGGATTATGACTCAACAAGCATTAATTTAAAAAAAAATTGTAGAACTTTTGCTCACATTTATAGAATGCTTTTGAATAAATCCACACATTTAAAATTATCTTTTGTCAAATTATAATTTTCATTGTAAGTTTTACAGTGCAGAGTTAATTTTTTTCATTGACTTCTAAAATAGCTTACTCTTTAGAAAAAAATAACTGTATATTTAATTTAATAATAAAAACAATTTAAAGTTATCAATGAACACTTTAAATGCATTAATGATAAAATGTTTGTAGGATAAAAGTATTATGGGTAAAAATGGCCCAGTATACTGTGATACAAATGGAATAAAATATTGATGCAGGTGAAGAGCAAAAAAAAAACAATTTATTTCCTTTTTGTTTTGACAAAAATTTCCAAAAAGAAATGGGGATGCAAAAATATATTTAGCCCACAATGGCTACATGCAGTTTTGTAATGAAAATGCTACATGTGGTAAAATAAAACCACTTACTAGAAAAATATTATTTTATGGTATAATTATAGTTCCAAACGGGGTAATTTAAAAGATATAAAACACATAGAATTATAAAAAAATTCAAGTTAGATGTCACATGACATAAATTAATAAGCTTGTATTAAACATATTGAAATAATTATCTTGAGTATTTTTACCTCTGCATTATTATAACTGTCATTATTAATAGCTCCAGATCTTCATAATATTCCTAAAATACAATTAGGAGCCTTTCCTCTCACTACAGATTTCAATTAAATTCTAAGCACTAGAAACATTAAATAAAAAAGTATTATTAGCATTTACAATTTAATTACAGTTCATTTTGGAAAAGTTTACCAATTTATATATATATGGATTTGCAAGCAATTTTT